>MU227282.1:55547-114106 GCA_018584345.1 Thuja plicata
ATGACTAAAGCATGCAATTGAATCTGCAAAAATGACTAAAGTATGCAATTAAATTTTATTTAAACAGAGAAATATAAATTAGATTTGAAAAGATATATTAATAAGCACTAGAGATTTTAGTATGAACTAGAGATTAGTATGGAAAAAAATGTAGCATTAAAGCGAATTTGAAAAAAAATGTTTTTAAAGAACCATGTGTATTTCTCAAATATGGGCAAAATTTGGAAAACTGCCTGCGAAAGAGCTAAATGGGAGGGTTCTGCACAAAACCCAGGTCACAAATTTTCTAGATTCTATCTTATTTGTCCATAAAAATGAATGCAAAATGACTGTGTATGAGTTTAGACATTATTATAATTATTATTAAAAAAGAGAGCTGCAACAAGATAAATGAAATAATAAACAGTAGATAGAGATATAAAAAGGAAATAGAAACTACATATATCACAGAGAATACGCCTGCAAAGAAAAGAGATTATAAAAAAATAAAATAAGGGGATACGCCTACAAAGAAAATAGAATTGACTACATGCATAAGGATTAAAAAACTGAATATGAAGATATTTGAATCCTACAAAAAATGTTAGAAACAGATTTAAAGAAAAACTTGAAAAGAAGAATAAATGGACTTAGATCTGGTGGCAAGCCATCCAGAACTAAGAGATTAGATTCAAAAAAAGTTAGATTTAAAAAAAAAAACTGCAAAACAAAAAAAATTAGATCAACAAGAAGACCTTGCTCCTTTGAATGGCACCTTCCTACAAAACACTTAAACAAGGATTAGATAGCTTTGATACCATGTAAGAAGTAATAAAAGAATGGAAATATAAACATGAAGTAATTCAAGAAAATGAAATGCACGAAGATTTTACCATAAACCACAAGTGAGATAAAGATGTCAAGATCAACCATTAAGTATATGAGAAACTCCAAGAATCCAACAAAGAGCCAAGAGATTTTGGTAAGGGGAAAAGCAAAGAAAAACCCCTTTGTGAATAAGAATATGGAAAAAAGCCTATGGATGAGAGCAATAAGCTCAATACAATAATGAGAGCAATGAGATATTGAGAAAGAGGAGAAGATTATTGAAGCAAGTGTGTGAGAGACATCTCTTAAGTAGAGATGAGTGGAGGAGTTTGCATGTAACTCCCTTCTCCTATGGATGCCACATTCATATTGTGTGTGTGACAAATGTGTGATTCCTCTTAAGGAGGAATATCTATTTTCCTTATTAAAGGAATTACAAAATAGTGACATGTCCTCCTACTTGGACTAGAGGACAAATACAAATAAGGATACCTTGGTTTATCCTTTAATTACATATTTTCAACCAAGGAAAGATTATATTCTAATAGACTGACATCTAGAAACTGCAAGACCCCAGAGTTTGAACCCTGGGTCAAGGTCAAGGTCAAGGTCAACCTTGACCTAGGTCAGGCTCGAGGTTGACCTTGACCTAGGTCAGGGTCAAGGTCGACATAGACCATAAAGGTCAACCTTGACCTTGAGGTCCAAAATCTCAAGTCTGCAGTCCAAAATGCAGAAATTAGGCTGGAAAGAAGTGGAAAGAGGGACAGAAAAGGGTGAAAGCTAGGTCTAACTTAGGAACCCACTCAAGGTGCTTGTCATGACCCCAAACCACTTACTCAGAAGGCTAAACAAGTCTACAATGGAAGTGCTTCCATTTTCTGACTATACAAGATTAATTCATCGTGCATGTGTGAATGAGTCGACCTATTGCCTCCTAGTAGGCAGGAGTATGAGCTTGCTCTAAGATCATTTCAAGCTTAGTGACTACACCGAAGACCTAAATGAAGGATTTAATCTAGATGATGAAAGTAAAATAATTTGATTAATCTAAATGATTACGCAATTTTGTGGTTAATCCAACCTAATTAGGGTCAATTTTAAAGCACCAAATTGAGTGTGTAATAGATTCATTTTAATAACACCAAATTGACAATGCTCTAAATTATATTGTTTGCAAGATTAACCAAAGTAAACCAAAAATTAACAATGCTAAATGAATTGTAAGCTATGAAATGCAAGAAAGAAAGAGTTTAAAATGCAGCATAATAACGATACAAAAATTAGGATCCTTTGTGAAGGAAAAGAGTTTCTCTTTTATAGAAGTTTCTCTCGAATCGACGGTCAAGATCGAACAAAAAGAGTGGCTCAGATTTGATTGAAGAAGAACAATCCATGTGCAAACAATGTGATTGGTTGAGAGAGTCAGTTGAATGAACTGATTGATCAGTTATTTTGGAAACTTCCAAAATTAGTTCTCAGTTAACTGAAATGTTTCCAAAATGATAAACAGTGGAGAATCATTGAACTGAGTGAAACTGGATTATTTCCAAAATGGTAAATCAGTTAACTGGATTTGATGATATCATATGTATTTTTAATAATTTAATTGATTTTGAATGCACATTTATTTTTTTATATTTAATTTAAATCCTATTTGATTTAATTGACAATTTTGTATTTTTATTTAATTAATATATCATAAAATCAATTAAATAATTAACATAAGGTTTATTTGCCAATGTATTATGATTTTAGGAATTAATTAATGAATCAAGTACGATGAATAATGAAGACCTAGGGTTCAGGTCAAATTAGCTGCAAATTGATAGATTGAACAATTGCCTATTTGATTTAGGACTTAGGGTTTATCAAGATTAGGGTTTCTTGATTAAATGTTGAGATTGGGGGTCTAGGGTTTAGATGACCATTTTTAGGTGACTACATTTTCCCCTCTTTGAATTGATGTACAATCAGCGCATCAATTTGAAGACTTGTTAGCGAGAAGACCCAAAATAGTTTGACTTGAAGTGATGAAACCATTCTTTTGAAGAAGAAGACCGACTTCGAGCTTGATTGGATGAAGATCGATCAAAAGACATAAACTAGAATGTGCAGCTTGATTTGAAGTGATGAAAATGAATATCTGTCAACAACTCTTAAACCTTTTGATTGGTTTGAATGAATAAACAGTTTTATTTGAAGTTATCAAACTGAATAATTAATAGATTTTATTAGCAAGAAAATTGACTTGATTTGAAGCGATGAAGCCAATTTAATCAATGTATCTGGTTTCAATAATGAATGACCTATATAAGAATGATCTTGTCTGGTTTCGAGTGTATTCACCACTGTATAAGACCATTGATTAGGTTGCCTTGGATTTGAGATTATCTCAACTTGATTTGATGTGATGAAGCAGAGATGCCCCAAGCAATGGCATTTTGATTGAGGATGTAATCACTAGAATGTTGATGTCCTGATCCTTCCTTCTCAGGAGTGAAATCAAAATATGGCAAGGTGCCCCGGTGATGATAAGAAATTCAATTGATAACATGATGCAAGAATAAGTTGATTAGATTAGAAAGAGGTCCCAAGTGGTTAGGACATAATCTAAACTTGATGAGAGGTCGTGTTTGACTGAGATTGACCAAAAGTATGATACATAGATTGATTAGAAGAAAAGCATGAGAGATTTCTATTGGTTGTGCAAGTGGTCAATTTTAGATTTTGATTTTGATCCTGAAAATGGAATTAGGATAGTCAAATTAGCAAGGGGTGTCATGTTCATGCACAACTGACCACTTGATGATGAAGATTGATCGATAAGAACCTTAGATCCTTCACATTGGAGAGAGAAAAATTTATTATGAAGATTTAAACACCAAGCAGATGCAGATGTAGATGCAAGACTAACATGAATGCAATCAAAGGTGTAGTCACTGAGGCTTTAGCATTGAAAATTTTCATCATTGAGCATTTTTGGAACATTAGAGTCGATACAATCCTTACTGGTGCCACTTCAACCATAAGAATATGAATATGACTTTCATCGGACAAGATATCAAAAACTAATGTAAGCATAGAGGCACAAAAGCCAAGATGATATGAACATTATTTCTACTTGATGTTGTAAAAGTGCACCTATATCGAGGCATTCAAAGCCAAGATAACCATGAGTGTGATCTTGTGTAAACAAGAAGAGAAATCATAGTCAAGGAGATAGTTCCAACCTCACCTTGGCATACAAATAAATAGGATCGAGGGATGTGAGGATTTTCTTCCTTAATGCAGGAGCTCTTACCACATACACCCAGTTTATTTGATGTTGCTAAATCATCAAAACCACACCAACAAGAAGTAGACAAAGAAAATATTAGCAAAATCAATAAGAACAGATAGCATATGAATAGAAGTTTGGCATACTTCAGTCAATTTCAAATATTTTGGATGTGTATATGTATGAGGTGTTGAGAAACACCATCATGCTTGTGAGTGCGATGTGTTTGATGGATATCGATATGTGGTTTACATTTTCAATATCTAATGTGTGTTAAGAAACATAGATACATCCAAAGATAGTGTTAAGAAACACTGTTGATTATGGTTTTGAGAAACACCTTCTTGCGTTAGTAGTGAGTTTTCCTTCAGAAATGACAAGAATACAAACTCTAGTGTAAGCCAAATATGTGATCAAATTTGGGGACCCATGCCCCTAGTAGCAAATGATGATGACTGACTTGACTCATACTACGAGGACAAAGCCAATTTTATTTCCCCCAGGTTATGACTCTAGATCAGTTTCAAGCCAAGAGGGTTCTTAGAAGAACTAGACTATCACAAAAGTGAATGAAAGCTATGTATAAACTGTAGAAAAGGATTTCCAAGAATGAGCATTGATAGATGGAGCACTGAGTACAATAGGCACCTATTTACCAGGTTTTCACCTACTTGGCAGAGATTCTATTTTTTCTTCCATGGTGCCTATTTACTATGTTTTCACCAAGGCACTTTTTCTTCTTTTTCAATTTTGTTTTTCTATTTTTCCATTTTTTTATTTTTTGATTGATGCATCAAGGCACCTGTTAACTAGTTTTCACCAAGATGATCATTTTTTCAAGAATTTTTCTAATTTTTAGATTTTTTTTTCAGGATCATAAGTATGTACATAGTATTGATCACCGAGAATGCCTTAGGTGTAGAACTTCTTTAGATGGGGAGTGTTGATGGGCTCCCACAGCAGTTCTCCTTTAGATGTGGAGATTCAATATGCTCTGGAACTGAAGGTTGCAGTAATTATGTAAGGACCCAGCCAGTTGGGCTCAAATTTCCCCTTCTAATCCCTATGTGACTGATTATGGGATTTTTCTCTCAACACGAGGTCTCCCACTTGAAGTTCTCTAGGTATGACTTTCTTGTTGTATCTTCTTGACATTATTTTCTGATAAGCTCTTAGGTGATCAAATGCCACTTTCTGACATTCATCTAGCAACTCTAGTTCTTGGAGTCTTAAAACTCTGTATTCTTCATCTGGTATAAGTCTGCACAAAGAAACCCTAAGAGATGTGATTTCTACCTCTAGAGGTAAGACTGCTTCTGCCCCATATACCAGTGCAAATGGGGTTGCCCCTGTAGGTGTTCTGATGCTTTTTCTATAAGCCCATAATGCAGAATTGATTTGTATGTGCCAATCCCTTCCAAACTTGTTAACCGTACGATGCAATATTTTTAGAAAATTTTTATTTGAGGCCTTAGCCTATCCATTACCTTGTGGGTAATATATGGAAGAATAGTGTTGTGTAATTTTGAACTTTGCACACAACTCATCCATAGTGTTGTTCTTAAATTGTCCTCAATTGTCAGTGATTATGGAGGAAGGTATGCCATAGCGACAAATGATGTAGTTCAGAATGAACAGCGAGACTTGTTGTCCTGTCACTTTAATGAGTGGGACCACTTCAACCCACTTGATGAAATACTTGGTAGTTATAATAATGAACTTGTGTCCATTAGAAGATGAGGGATAAATCTTCCTGATTAGATCAAATGCCCATTGTTGAAAGGGTCAGTGTGTTACAAAAGGAATGAGCTCCCTTGTTGGAGTGTGTATAATATTACCATGCAACTAGCATTTCTTACAAGATTTTGCAAACCTGATAGCTTCTTTCTCCATATCTGGCCAATAGTACCCTTCTCTAAGCATTTTTCAGGCCAGAGTCAGAATGTTAGAATGAGAACCACAAATTCCTTTATGGACTTCAGATAATGCATGTTTGGACTCTTCTTTGTCTAGACACCTAAGCAAAGTACCATCTAATCCTCGCCTATACAAATCATTGGCCACAAGAACATACCATGAGGCACTACATATGAGGTGTCATTTTTCATTTCTATTTAATCCATCAGGAATGACCTGATGGTGCAGGTAAGAGTAGACATGGTGATAATGGGAGGATTCTTGTTCAATAACTGAATAGGCCATTTGGGATTTAGGGGAGTTGTAAGAAGGTAAATGGATTTCTTCCACCAGGATCTCATAGAAAAAATCATCATCTTGTTGCTGTGAGGATGCTAATGTATCCATGGCATCATCTGCTCTATTTTGTGTCCTTGGGACCTACTGGAATGTGATGTATGTAAATTATTTCTTAAAGTCATCAACCATTCATTTATAAGGCATGATTTTTTCATCCTTAGTCTGATATACATCATTGATTTGATTGATTACAAGCTAAGAGTCACCATGGACATGTGACTCAAAAATATTCCATTTAAGAGCTAGTTTGATTCCATTTACCAATGCTTCATATTCTGCTATGTCTTTTGTACAAGGAAACATGAGCTTGTACACCTTTGGAATGGAATAGTTTTGTGGAGTCAAAAAAAAAAATCCATGCACCTGACCCTTTTTGTGTAAAGGAGCCATTGAAGAACATTTTCTAGGATCTATGAGTGATGTGTAAAATAGATCCATCTGGGAACTCAACATTGATTAGTTCATTGTCCTTCAGTGGAGCATCAGCCAGTTGATCTACAATTTCTATCCCTTTGATTTTTTTACGCTCAATATACTCTATGTCAAATTCACTAAGAAGCATAACCCATTTAGCCAATCTTCTAGTGAGGGAGCTTTACTTAGGAGATACTTCAAAGGGTCAATTTTAGCCACCCGTTTGACTGAGTGAGCCAACATGTAGTGACACAATTTCTGAGATGAAAAGACTACTGCCAGGCATGCTTTCTTGATCATATAGTATTTCATCTCATAGGATACCAATATTCTACTGATATAGTAGATAGCACTTTCTTTCTTGTTTTCATCTTCTTGCACTAGCAGTTCCCCCAGTGATGTTGAGGTAGATGAAATATATAAAATCAATGGTTTTCCTTGTTGAGGTGGCATGAGTACTGGCGGGTCTTCCAGGTAGGTTTTGATTTTAGTGAAACTTTTGTCACATTCTTCACTCCATTGATAAGTAATGCCCTTGCGCAGAGTCTTGGTAAATGGTTGTGCTCTATCAGCCAACTATGAGATGAACCTTCTGATAGACTTGATTCTCCCTTGGAGTGTTGTCATCTGAATTATGTTCTTAGGAGGTGGCATTTCTAGTATCACTCACACCTTTTTAGGATTGACTTCTATGCCTTTAGCTGAGATAATGTAACCCAATAGCTTGCCAGAGGTAACACCGAATGCACATTTCTTAGGATTCAACCTTAATTTAAAATTTTCCATTCTGCCCATGATTGGGCCTAAATCTTGTAGGTGCATAGATCATTTCCTTGTTTTAGAAAGGGTGTCATCCACATAGTCTTCCATGGTTTTGTGCATCATATCATGGAAGATGGTTGTTATTGCCCTTTGATAGGTAGCTCCTACATTTTTCAAACCAAAAGGCATGACATTCCAGCAGAATGTTCCCCAGGCACATGTGAAGGCAGTCTTTTCTTGATCCTCTGGAGCAATCTTGATTTGGTTGTACCCTAAGAAACCATCCATGAGAGAATACATTTTGTACCCAGAAATCATGTCTACAATCATGTTAATGTTAGGAAAAGGAAATTCATCCTTTGGACATGCTTTGTTGAGATCCCTAAAATTAGTGTAGACTCTGATGGATTTGATACTGGTACGATGTTGTAAATCCATTCTGCATAATCAATAGCTTGGATGAATCCAGCTTTGAGTAGTTTTTCCAGTTCAGCCTTGATAAGTAATGCAAAATGAGGGTGCATTTTTTGAGTTTTTTTTTTACTATTTTTCCTCCAGGAGCTATTGAGAGATGGTGCATGATAAGATCTAAATCTAAAATAGGCATATCTGAGTATGTCCATGCAAATTTTATCTTCTTCTCTTTAAATAATTTTGTGAATTCCTTGAGCTCTTTTGCAGACAAAGATTTAGCCACATGAATGATGTGTTGGTGTTCTTCTGTACCAATATTCACTGGTTGGGCTGGCTCTATGAGCACTGATGATCATTCCTTTAAATGACTAGGCAAGACATCAAGCATCCCATCTTCAAGCACCTCAAAGAAGTTTTCGCCATTGGATGCATCTTTTTTTTTACTATTTTGGATGCTGAAACTGCCACACTGTGGTTTTCACCCTCAGACCTTTTTCTTTTTTTCATTTTTATCTTATAACTAAGATACTTGATGTATTCTTCCGTCATGCTCATGCTAGGTTCATTGGTGGAAGAGGTGATAGGTTTAGTGGTGTTAAGATAGCAGGATAAAGCATAGTCATTGGGAAACATAGGCATTTCAACGGGTTGTCCCTTTAAGGACCAATCAATTAGTTTAGGATGCTTTAGTGGCAAAGGTTCAATGGGTTCAAGGGAATTCATGGTATGTTCATCATAGACACTGACTGTTAAGTAGATTCCTAGACCTAAACTTTGTATAGACATGTTCAAATCAGAAAGATCCCTAATGGCATCATTGAAGCCCATGTCATAAATAGGAGGTCCTAATTCATCAGACCTAACCTCTAAGCCTTCACCTACTTTGAGCATGGGTACATATTGCTAAATGGTATCCACCTCTTTGTCTAAAGTGCATTCTGAAAGACTATCAAACTCATATTCATAGGAGTCTATTTCATCATTAGGTTTCATATCAAGGACATGATTGAAATGTACTCTTTTCCCTCAGTTTGGATGAGTTCTATCTAAAAAATTTGCTATGGTTAGACTCGTTTCTTTTATATCTTGGTCTTGTTTAGATGTAGTAGTCTTTGACTGATCAGAATTTATTGGTGATTCCCCTAGAACATGCTCTTTAGTAGCGTTGACCTGGGGTGTATCTTCATCAAAGAGAAGAGCCAAAATATTGGGAGGAATGGGGGAAGGATACACATCCCCACATCAGAATCATCCAAATCATCCCCCTTGTTAGTGGGTATGTCAGTGCTTTGTACTGTTGTGTCCTACTCTTCATGAACCTGATGTCTCTTTCCTTTATCTAGGTGATTCTTTTCTCTTTGTGATTTCTTTGATAAGAACCCTAGACCAGTTGTGTCTTTAGGTCATTTGTATTTAATAGAGATTGGTTCTTTAAGTCCATTTTGATTACTTCCAATGGGTCCTTTACCTAAATAACCCATTTTATAAGCCTCCTTATACCCCACTCAAAATGTTTCCAAGGGTATTAGACATTGTTCAACTTCATTATTTTCAGGTTCCTTATATAACCAATACAAAGAAACTCTTTCCTCTTGTTCATCTTCTAATGGTGTGTTGGCTTTAACAAAGTAACATCGTATATTTCTTAGGATGTTGTTGGTTTCATATCTTCCAAAGGTCTCCCATAAGACCTAGGTGATTGGGGAAGAGATGTGAGTGATAGTACAGGTTCCACTGTGTATCCAACCATTCTTGTGTCCTTTATCTTGAGTTTATTTTCCATTTCCTTCAGTAAATTTATAGTTGATTTGGAGTTGGACACCTCATTGTTGTGTGGGACTAGGGTATCCACTGCTTGTCTTAATGTGTTATAGGCATAAATAGTGTCTGTAGGAATAGTGACTTCTACACCATTGAATGGGAATTCAACACACTGATGTAATGTTGATGGTATTTCATGCATCTCATGGATCCAGGGTCTCCCTAATAGAATGTTGTAGGCCAGGGGAGATCCATAACTTGGAAGGTAACATCCCTCTCAACATGACCCACTCAGATTGGTAAAGTTACAAGACCTTTAGAAGATCTTTCTTGTTCATCATAGGCCTTGATAGTAATTTTCTTTTTAGGATCAATGAAGTTCTCTGAAAATCCTAGTTTCTTGATTAACCTGTATGTGCATATATTCAACCCTGTGCCTCCATCTATCAAAACCCATCTGACATGGTGTTTATGGATCATGACTTCGACATGCAAGGGGAGATTGTGTGGATGACTTAAAGAGTTGTCATCTTCTTTTGAGAATGATAGGTAATGTGGCAAGGTCAAGTGGCCCACCATGGATTGAAACTGATCCAAATCCAAGTCCTTAGGGACATTGGTAGTTGATAGCACTTTATCTATGAATTCTCAGTGAGATGGAGAGAATTTGAGCAATTCAAAGATTGAAATTTAGGCAGAGGTTCTATGCAGTTTCTCAATGATCCTATAGTCCATAGTATTGGATGAAGTTAGTTGTTTGGACTGTGAGATTTTAGGGTTACCCACAGTGGTTTTTTTGCTAAGAGGTACCCAGGATTTGGATACCGATGGTTTATTGGAAGATGATGAAGGGTTGGAAGATTCAGAACCCCCGAGGGTGACCTTTACTTGCATTCGAGTCACTGCATTGGTTGATTGAGACTCTTTCTCTTTCTTCTTGATGATGATGACATTGCAATATTTAGAATGAGATGGCTCAAGCATGTTGATGATGTTGTAGTCATCATTAGAATAAGTGTGATTTATTTGACCACCTTTCTTAGATATTTCTACTTTTTGATGTTCTGGGAAAGGATCTTTGAATTCCTTATGATCAACATTCTTGTTGTGATTATCAACCACAATTATTTCATTATCAATGAGATCTTTGATCTCATGTTTGAGCCTCATGCAATTTTCTATTGTGTGTCCTTTGTTTCTATGGAATTGATAGAAATCATTGTCTCTCCACCATTTAGGTTTGATTTCTTGAGCATATGGTTTGGAGTTATCTGGCAACATGATCAATTTGTTTGCCAGTAGAGTTTTAAGTGCAGATTCATAGGACTCACCTAAAGATTCAAAGTCTTGTTTACGTTTAATCCATGGTTTATCTTTCAAAAAATTGTTGATCTCTTTAGAAGATGAGGATTTAGTGGTACTTTCAGCAATTTTTAGGGCCTTGGAGCCACTTGTCAGATTGAAGACTGATGGCTCTAACTGGGGAGTAGAGTGATCGATCACTCTATCATTTACCACATGCTTGTTTCTGTTCCAATATTTAGTCTTGTCTTTGGAATTGGAACCAAACTTGTTTTCTTTATAGAGGGTAATGTCACCCATTTTAACAAGCACATCTTCTATCTTTATCGCATTTTTCACCATATTCTCGAAAGAGGGTAGACATTGCATCTGAAGAGGATAGTTTAGTTCTAGAATTAGAACACTAGATAAAATATCCATCTTTTCAAACCTAGCCATGATCCATGGATATCTAGAAAACATCTTTCTCCATCACTGAAGAAAGGTCAGAAAGGGTTATACTGTGTTTTTCTTCATGTTTCATAAATCAATCATCATCACAAGATGTTGGATATTGTAAGAATACTATTGTAGGAACAGGTTCATCAGCTCATTAAAATTTTTGATAACAGTGGGTAACTTTGAGAACCACTCTATAGCTTGGCCACTCAAACTTCAAGAAATAGACGCATAAGATATTTCTTGTCATGCATTAATTTTGTACAAAGAGAATAGAATTCTCAGATGTGATCTTGTGGATCAGAGTGGCCATTGTACTAATGAAATCATGGAATTTCAACTCCGTGCGGGAATGGAGGTAAGTACAAGTCTTTGTCAAAAGGAAAAGGACAAATTTTGTTTAAGGTAAACCTTGTGTTGGGTGTTTCTGTTAGTAATAACTGAGAGGGGGGTGAATCAGTGGCCTCAAAAATTTATCCTTTAGTCTTTAACCACCAATCAATACACCTCATATTATTAATTCCCTACAAGATGCATGCCATAAAATACTTATAATAATTAATTGTCTATCGGTTTACCTTGTCTATCCTTATTCTCCTTGATAACTGATAAGCAGTAAAAATATTTACCTATACTCAGTAAATATGTAGAGTATACCAATCAATCTAGAAATGCATATGTGAAATGTAAAACAATAACTTAATAAGCCATACACACATAACACATGGATTTTAATGTGGAAACTGTGTTAAAGGAAAAACCACTGGGACCGGTACCCCAAATTTTCACTCTTCTGAAGTGAGCCCTATTAGGAGCCAACCCTATTAAAGGTTACAAACACATTGTTAGGTGTGACCTTGTTAGAGCATTTTATACATAAAGGTTGTCACTTAGTATCTGGCATCTATTTTTCTACCATCCTTGAATCAGCCTCCCTAGAGTGTCAATAGGCTTTAGGAAAATCTTGCTGCCATCCTTGAATCAACCTTCTTCTTAGGCTGTCAATAGGATTTATGCAATTTCAATGATACTTTCATGAATCAACCTTTTTGGCAATCTGTTAGGATATAACTCAATTATAGAAGACGGTTAAGTCCTACTCTATTAAGAGACTTGATGCTTCAATGGTTAAACTAAAACATTATGACATGTTTCTAATGCAACTTGAATTTCAGATTTTTAGATCTATTTAAGTACAATACCTCTATGATCAATGTATCAATTCAATTCTTTGTACTCCACACTTTCTTCTCTGTGATGTTGTGCTTCACTATTTTTCAATGTCTACAGAATTCTTTAGCTCTCCTTCAGCTTGATTGATCTGGACTGTATGAAGTTATCCTTCATCAATTTCTCTTCAGAATCCTCTTTCTATTCACTCCCCTTCCATGTATGTGATTGCTTGAGGAAATGAATTTATGCTTGTCTCTTATATAGACATGATATTCCTTAATTCTTGATTCTTGATTCTTGATTCTTGATTCTTGATTCTTGATTCTTGGTGTGAAAAAAAATCCAGCCAATCTGATTTACGGCTTTAACTCCTGATTTACCTCGTAGTTATCTTCTTGCCAACTGTACAGATCTTTAAATTGATTACTTAATTCTGGGCAAATAAAAAAACCAGTTAAGTCTATCCTTAAGCTCTGCTAGCTATATATTTTGTCATTTTTTGAATTCTTTGTTCTGTCGGTCAACTTTGCAGTTAGTCATCGGTGAAAACTGTCAGTTCTGTCAGTGTAACTCCAGACAGCTTCAGGATCTCCGTCCATCGGGCATCATTGGATTTTGCTTGTTGGGAACCTCTATTTTCATCTCATCAGGAAATACTATCTTCTACTTGTTGGGTATCACTATGACTTTTGTTCTTTGCCTTTACCAATGGTGTGCACTCCGTCGGTGTTGTCTGTCTCTTAGTGAATACTTGACTTTTATGCATTACTGAAAGCATAATATTTATTCCATTGATTCTCTAAAGTATTTGGCATTATGTACATGACCGTACAGATGATATCAAGTTGACATCAATGACAATACAAACCATTAACTATTTTAATGTCTGCATCATCTTCAACTTAACATTATCAAACATTCAATCAATTACATGTCATCAGTTTCCTTTTCCTTTTTGAGTTCTTTTAATTTCATTTGAAAATTTTGCATTTGTTTAGTTATGAGTGTCACGGGAGTCTCTTCTTCCCTAGAAACAATATCCTTAGCTTTGAAGTGAGGTGGAATTTGAGCACCTTGCTATGCTAGATTGAGGAAATATTGTTCCTTATCCTGATTTAGGATTGTTTTCATGAGTTTTACAAACCTTTTATCCTGGAGACATTCATCAATCTCTTCCTCACCGTGGTCTGATGGACTCAAGGAACATTGACTATTGTGATGGTTGGTACCATTTGAGAGGTTTCTCCATTAAGACCTACCTCTACCTTGTCTTTCTTCTGACATCTTAGGACTAGGTAACTTGTCCCTCAGGGGTTGTGATCTAGGTGGAATTTGAGGATCTCCCTCAAAAATAGGATTCTCTCATAATAGGGAGTTGTCTTCAAATGGGAATCCTTGTTTGTTTCCCTCATGAAATTACCTAAAATAACTTCTAGTTCACACAGGCATAATATAAGTTGATTCACCTGACCGAAACTATGATGATACCTAAAGTGTGATCCAAGGCCAAGACCAAAGAAACCAAGAGATAAACGTCCAACTGAGGAGGAGATAGCAAAAGACTCTGATCTTGAGTCATGGTTAATGAACTTGCTCTCACAACCTAGAATAAGGATAGCATGGACAAAGATAATAAGATTGAACAAAGGACTTGGTCAATTGAACAAGTGTAACAACATCAGATTTCAAGGCAGCGATAGGTTGGACTAACAATAGATTGCAATTGCATGCGAACTAGTAGAAGTGTTATGACAGTGTAAATTTTAGAACAAACTGAGTGTAGTAGGATAGACTGATGAAAGAAAAAAAATTGACAAGTTTTTGAAAAAAAATTTGACCAATTTTTTACAAGATCGTTGAAGTTTCAAACGAGACAAGATAGACAAATATCCAAAGTGTACAATTTTCCAGATTGTTTGATTGTTGTTGTTTTTTTTGTTTCAGTAAACACTCACGCAAAACACATCATGGAGATTGTTTTTTGTAAAAATAAAATAGACACACCACAATCCTAGGTAAGCTAGGGCAATATTTGTTGAATTCCCACTTGAACCAAATTTCAATCATGTCCAGTCATTGCAGACAACTTAGAAGCTTGGAGGTACAGGCACCTCCTTACAGTGCAATCACTTCTCAGGCACAACAAGCTTTGAACCCCAAGGGGCATCACTTCCCAAGGGACCATTGTCTCTACTAAGAGCCATGAAAATGTGGGATACCTTAGTCAGTCTTTGACCTTCTACACCAACAGATAGAGAGTTTTTGGACACTACAACAAAGTTCTTTAGTCAAGGCATCTGTTCAGGTGGTTATACTTGCAACAGATTAGCTTTGTTATGGAGCCTCCCATCCTACAAAAGTTACGTTATGTAGGTTTTAATGCACCACAAGGGTACTGAGGGAGATCTTATTCCCAGTATAACATAATCAACACCTGTTCACTGTGACATTAATCACAATGACATTTTTTATATACTGATTTGGAAGTGCTTGGCTTTAGCCTATTACCGGTTGGGCAATACACTCTCACCAACTCTGTTAAAGTTCTTGGGACATAGCCACACTAAAGGATTTGTATGGATTTCTCTTTCACCCAAGATCCATGAAGGTGAGGGGAGAGGATACGTCCATGAAATTCCTTAGGTTCACAAAACTAGAAGACACTTCAAACACATAAGAAGATGACAATGATGTTTCTAAATTTCTGATCATCCCAAAAGGGTGAGAGCATAGTTTCCTGACATTATTGTCATCCCTAAAACACCAGATAGAAGTTCATTTTAAAAAGTCTTGCATGTGCATTTTTATTTTAATAAACACAAAAATAAAATGCAAGCACAATGTTTAGCGTTCTATCAATCAAGGCAACCTGCAAGATGATTTGTTAGTATTCTATGTTTTAGTCTTCTTTTTCAACATCTTGCAAACCCCAGTTAGGCTGCAATCAACAAGATAAGCCAGAGAACAACAAAGCCCAAAATTTTCCAGCATTAGAAAAATCAAAAACTCATAAATCTGATTTCATATTCAAAAATTAAATGAAAAACAACGCACTTTAAAAAAAAATTGCACCCAAAAACATTACCATATGAGCCCGTACGAAGCTCTGGAAGTTGCAAAACACAGGATCAGGTAGGTACAGTCACCAAAAAGTGAAATTTATGATAAATATAGAGACCAAAAATAGAAAATAACTCCACCACTATGATCATTGGGAAAATCTACCAAAAATTTAAAAAAAAATGCACTCAAAAAGGAGCCAAAATGTGTGAGATATGAGCTTTCAAAGTCAGACTGTAAAAACCAAAATGCATATGGTAAAGGCTAGGCAAATTCAAAATCTTGTTGACATCATCAATTAGAGAAGTTAAATTTGACAGTCAAAAGTTCATTGCAAAAATCCAAAAACCTTGCATAATGACATCTCAACAGCCTTCAATTTTAATCGTCGGTTGATAGGAGGTTAGGTGACGACTTGGTAGCGTAAAGGCTGAGCGGCCCACTTAGAGGGATGAGAAGCTCATGGGTGGTGGAGGAAAATTTTGAGTGTCCCATGGCTGGTGGAGGAGAGGGATGAGTGACTGCATGGAGGGTAAGCCAAGGAAGGTAGAGCAGAGAGGGAAGGTGTTGCGGTGATAGTGAAACAGAGCAGAGCTATGCGAGGGAGGGTTTGAAGTGTGGCAAAAGTGGAGGAGCAATGGAGTGTGGGGAGGTTGAGAGGGAAGTGGAGTGGTATGAAGGAGGGTTCATGGTGTTGTGCATGGGAGGGAGATATAAGGGAAGTAGAGTGGTGGGTGTTGGGAAGAAGGTGGGAGGTGGGAGAGGAGAAGACAAGACCTGCGTAGGGGTTGGGTTTAGAGTGGTGGCGTTGGTGAAGAGGTGTGAGAAGTGTATAGCATGAAAGGTAGAAGATTGGGTGGAGGGTGTTATAGTGTTGAGGACTTAGTCCCACATGTGCACAGTGCCAAAGATTAACTTTGTTTTTATGCAATATTTAGCCAACATAAAACAAAGTGAGGTGAATGGTGGGATTTGGGCTTGGTTGATAGGTTATTGGACTTTGTAGATAACATAGGTTTAATGATGTGTAGGCAAGAAGATTGAGTGCAATTTGGGATAGGTGAATGAAATGTGTGGTAATGAAATATGATTTAAAGAGAGGTTTAATTAATGTTAGAACCCAACAAAACTTTAAAATTTTAAACCAACTCTGTAAGTTTGTCTCGATCCAAGCGCAGGCAGAATCTACCTTGATCCACATGCTGAAGATGGTATGGATTACTCAGGCAAAAACAATTTTCCACAGGTTTGATTTTTGGGAAAAGATGGAAATTTTTATAGTCATTTGAAACTAAAACAATGACCCGGATGCGGTGGTGGAATCAGATTTGATTCAAAGTGGACAAAAAATAGAATTGAAAGAAAAAGTTAAAATGAGGCCAGAAATTGAATATTCTACCCCGCAGTGGGTGCCAAAAATGTGATAGCTAAATGTGGGCCTCTAACTTAGCCATACACTTCAACATATTTATTTTTCTTCAATCACATATTGAAATGAATATAGACTAATTCATCCTACATGTGTGAATGAATCAACCTGTTGCCTCCTAGTAGGCAGGAGTATGAGCTTGCTCTTAGATCATTGCAAGCTTAGTGACTACACCGAAGACCTAAATGAAGGATTTAATCTAGATGTTGAAATTAAAATTCTTTGATTAATCTAAATGATTATGCAATTTTGTGTTTAATCCAACCTAATTAGGGTTCAATTTTAAAGCACCAAATTGAGTGTGTAATGGATTCATTTTAATAACACCAAATTGACAATGCTCTAAATTAGATTGTTTGCAAGATTAACCAAAGTAAACCAAAAATTAACAATGCTAAATGAATTGTAAGCTATGAAATGCAAGAAAGCTAGAGTTTAAAATGCAACATAATAACGATGCATAAATTAGGATCCTTTGTGAAGGAAAAGAGTTTCTCTTTTATAGAAATCTCTCTCGAATTGACACTCGAGATCAAACAAAAAGAGTGGCTTAGATAAGATTGAAGAAGCACAATCCATGTGCAAACAATGTGATTGTTGGAGAGAGTCAGTTGACTGAACTGACTGATCAGTTATTTTGGAAACTTCCAAAATCAGTTCTCAGTTAACTGAAATGCTTCCAAAATGATAAACAATGGAGAATCAGTTAACTGAGTGGAACTAGATTATTTCCAAAATGGTAAATCAGTTAACTAGATTTGATGATGTCATATTCATTTTTAATAATTTAATTAATTTTGAATGCACATTTATGTTTTTATAATTAATTTCATTCCTTTTTTATTTAATTGACAATTTTGTATTTTTATTTAATTGACAATTTTGTATTTTTATTTAATTAATATATCAGAATATCAATTAAATAATTAACATAAGGTTTATTTGCCAATGTATTATGATTTTATGAATTAATTAATTAATCAAGTACTATGAATAATTAAGACCTAGGGTTCAGGTCAGATTAGCTACAAATTGATAGATTGAATAATTTCGTGTTTGATTTAGGACTTAGGATTTATCAAGACTAGGGTTTCTTGATTAAATATTGATATTGGGGGTCTAGGGTTTAGATGACCATTTTTAGGTGATTATAATTTTTAGAGGTATTTGGAAGGAGATAGGTGTTAGTTAGGGTTGAATTTATGGTTTTCCCCTTCTATATCTTCATTATTCTTCATTGCAAAAGGGTCAGTCATTTTTTTGATCAATCAAGGCAGGATTACAAGTTCTGGTCCAAACTTTGTTTTTGTGTTTTAGCAGTCTGAGAAGATACAAAATGTATTGAATTAATTTTGATGAATAGAAATATCTTTGGGATCCCTTCTTGATTTTTTATTGTCTTCATATGTACATTTGGATTCTTATGAATTTAGTTTGTAAGGCATTTTAAATTCATATACTTGTCAGGAAAGTTTTGATATATGTTTTGAGGTTACTTCTAAGGGGAGTGTAATTCCTATGAGCATATTTTAGGGGGTTTAAAACTTATATATGAATCTGTTGATTTAAGATTTGAGTTGTAGAAGGCAATTTGTATGGAATCTTGTTTGGGTTTCAGTTACTTCTATTAATTTGGCATAGTTGAGATGCATTCTCATTGACTCTGTACCCTAGGATTTGGCACTGGTCTGGGTTAGGGTTTCCTTTCAATATTTAAACTAAACCAATCTTTGCTTTATAGTTTTTCATGTATGAATATTGAATATCAGTGTTTGAGACACCAATCCACTGTAAGATTTACTGTGAAGGAGTAAGTCACAAGAGGTACACCCACCTGACTCTATGGAGAGCTCAAAGTGAAGGAGAATTTTTTATCCTTGTTAATTGGTCTTTTACTTAATATAATTAGGATTTTTTTTACATAGAGTTGATTATTTACTGATCTATTTGATTATGCAAGAAAAAGAGCCAACAAAATGGTGACTCTACTAGGGAACGATGTTAAAAATTGTTAAAATCATCCTGTAAACTCTGGTATTGTAAGAAAGAGTCAAGGAGTATAATCTGAAATTTATTTTAGATCTTTATAAGGATAGCCTAGAAATGTTTTTATTCTAGCGAGTATAAAGAAGATTGTGCGGCTTTGCTAGTTGGACAAAATCAAGAAATGAATATAAACTGCAAATGGCTTTTGTTGTTTGATTTTTTTCCTCTACAAGGAGGTGGTGACTCTATGTGAAAAGAACCCAATGGAGCTACAAAAGAGGCTCTAGATCTGCCATGTTTCCAGTCAAAAAGAAATAAGAGTAGCTACTGCAATTCTTGTCCAAGTAATCCTCATGTTTTATAAGAAAGAAAAGTCTCTTATAAGGTCAAGAAGTCACTAAAGAAAGGAGAGTAGATATGAAGTTTTTCATACTTCCTATTTTTAAAATTTCATTTATCAAATCAAAAGTATATTGTTATTATTTTGAGGGATAGTGATTGCATAGATGTTGAAGAGTATCTTTTATGATATAAGACTATGAGTTCATTCTCTGGGAACTGTAATAGTATTGTTTGTCCTCTGAAGTTATATCTTGTGAGCCATTGAAGTATATTTATAAATTTTTGAACGGTGTAAGAAGGTCCTCGCAAATTATTATTGTAATATTTTTTGGTTTATATTGGGTGGCAACTCTAAGCTCTGCACCAGTGCTTGTAGAATATTTTTATTCTAATAATTCCACAAGATCGATAAGAAAGGGTTTTATGAATCTTATCAAAGAAGCATCTGGTTGATGGGTGAGCTTCATAGTGATTCAAAAGGCAGATGATTGAAGTGGCAAGGTTCATGCTAGAAATCTCTGATAGATGTGTGATTTTTTTAAGTATATGTGAGAAATATCAGATATGATTTCACAAAGAGTGAAACCCATAATGAATTCTTGCATAAATTTTTCTATGCAAAGATATGTGTCATTATGCTTTGATGGAATTTATAGTTTCCCAAATGAAATTCCTACTGAGATAAGGAGGCATTTACAAGATTTTAAGGGGAAACGATCAGATTTAATGACATGTAACTAATTGAATGTTTGAAGATGTTAAGTTGATGATCATGAAAGGCATTAAATCAGTTAATGTATTGTATTGTCTTTGATGTCAACTTGATATAATCTATATGGACATTGAAATACTCCCAAAGACTTCAAAGAACTGATAAATCAAGGCTATGCTATTAGTAATGCATACAAGTCAAGTATTCACTAAATGATTGCATACACCAATGGAGTGCACACCGATGGTCAAAATAAAAGAGCAGAGTCATAGTGTTCCCCGATGAGGTAATGCACAGCATTACCAATGAGTAGAGTTACAGTGTTGACCGATGAGCAAAGAATAGTGTAACCCAACGGAGAGAATTTTAGTGTTTCCCGATGGAGAAGATAAGGACAGAGATCCCGATGACAACTGAAGTCACACCGATAGAATAGTCAGTTATCATAGATGAATAACTGAAGTGTTGACCGACAAAATAAAGAGTTCAAAAAAAAACAAAATGCTTAGCTGTTAAGAAGCTAAAGATAGAATTAATGGATACTTATCATTATTTTAATCATCCAGATAAAGTTGGAGATAAGTAATTGATTTAAAGACTGATTTTTCTAGTTGGAAACAAGATATCTTTGAGATAAATCAGGAGTTTGCTTTAAATCTATTGGTGAGAATTGTGGAACACGCCAAGAATCAAGAAAGCCAAGAAAAGGGGAAATCATGTCTATTTAGAGACAAACCCAATTCAATATGAATGGGAGAGAAGGTGAGGAGAAAAAGAGAAGAGGAAAGATGCTAAAGAAAATTTGAAGGAGAAGAAATTCTTCATTTAGTCTTGATCAACAAGCTGAGGAAAGAGCTAGATTCCGCAGACACCGATGAACAGTGAGACAAGCATCACAGAGCAGAACATTGTGTAGCAAAGGTATAACTGATTATATTGATCAGAGAGTTAATGGACTTACAATAGATATTAAAATATACAATTGATTTGTATGTATGAATAGATCATTAGTGTTTCAGTTTAACCATTGAAGCATAAAGCCTCTTAATTGAGCAGGACTTAAAATTCTTTTACAATTGAGACACACCCCAAGGAGTGTCAAAAATTTAGATCACAAAAGTAGCACTGGATATGCCCGATACCTATTGATAGGCCAAGAGATTTTTATCAAGGATGGTAACATTAGATTCCAGATACTAGCTAACAAACTATTTCTAAATCCTCTACCAAGGTCACACCTAATAGTGTGTTTGTAACCTTTAACAGGGTTGGCTCTTAACAGGGCTCACTTTAAAAGAGTGAAAATTTGGGGTACCGGTCCCAGTGGTTTTTTCCCTTAACAGGGTTTCCATGTTAAAATCCATGTGTTATGTGTTTATGGTTTATTACTTTACTATTTTACATTTCACATATGCATTTATGGATTGATCGGTATACTCTACATATTTATTGTGTTTCGGTAAATAGTTAACTGCTTATTGGTAATCATACAGAAAAGAGATTAACAAAGCAATCCAACAAGTAGAAAATTGATTAAAGTATATCAAGGCATACATCTTATAGGAGAAAAGATAACTTGAGACATAATTTGTGGTTATAAGTTGTAAGGGTTGATTTAAGGATTAATGTTTGAGACCACTGATTCACCCCCTCCCCCCCCTCATTTATTACTAACAATTGGTATCAGAGATTGTGTGCTTAGATGGAAGGTTTCAAGACCGAAGCTAAAGATCACAAGAGGAACAGACGAGATGTGCCCATGTTGAACAAAGATAATTTTGCTTCATGGCAGAGTTGAATAAGACTCCACTTATCAAGTATTGGTCATAATGTTACTCAATACTTAGATGTTGAATATGTGTTGCCCATAGGAGCACCAATAGTTGAAAAATTGAGAGAGAAGCATGAGCACAAATACATGATGATAGAGCTTTCTTCCTCACTCTCTGATGCTGAATTTGAAGATGTCAAAACCTAAAATACTACAAAGCAGATGTGGGACAAATTGATGCTTGTACACAGTGGTGAAAAAAAAAATTTGAGAGCCAAGGCAGAAAGCCTTAGAGGAAATTTTCATGATCTCAAAATGAAGGAAGGTGAAAACATCACTCAGTACAACACAAGAATCAAAGAGGTAGTCAATGCTATCCAAGGAGTTTGACGTGTACTAGAACAAGATAGAGTGGTAAGTAAAATTATAAGAACCTTATTGCCTACTTATGCTATTAGAGTATCTACCATTCAATAAATGAGAGTAGTAGAAAATAGAAATATTACTCTAGATAGTTTGATTGGAATACTGATGTCATTTGAGATGAATAACTTTGATAATAGTGTCTTACCAAACATAGAGTCTGCATTCAAAACTTCTATGAGAATAAGTATATCAAGTCATAAAAACACTATGAGAAAAGATAGTGATAGTGAAAGTGAAGAAGATGATCTTGATGAAATTGAAGCACTTGTGGCTAGAAGAATGCAAAGAGGCAAAGGTAAATACAAAGGCAAATTACCACTTGTTTGTTTCAATTGTAAAGAGATTGGACACTTTTCTACAAGATGTCCTAACAAAAGAAAAGATGATAGAAGTAATGATAGATCATTTGAAAAGAAGTTTGACAGAGGTGATTATAGAAGCTATCGACAATCAAAAAGAAGAGATACCTGAGACTACAAGGACAAAGGAAAGAAGGCCAGTTACCTAGAAAAATGAAAAGATGATGATATTGACACCGAATCTGATGAAGGCATCGAGATGGTGTTTTTGGCAGTAAAGGATGATTCAGATGATGATGAAGAGAGGTATGTAGAAACTGCACTCATGTCTAAAATAAGTAAAAATGATGTCTATATCATAGATAGTAGCTGCACTCACCATATTACCGATGATAAGGAAATTTTTGAGACTTTTAAGTACTATAAAGGTGGTTCAGTAAGAATGGGTAATGACACACCTTGTCCA
Source organism: Thuja plicata (assembly GCA_018584345.1). Lineage (NCBI taxonomy): Eukaryota > Viridiplantae > Streptophyta > Pinopsida > Cupressales > Cupressaceae > Thuja > Thuja plicata. Next base: position 78,646 of record MU227282.1, read on the forward strand.
GTCAAAGGTAGAGGAACTATAATGTTGAATAACCAGATAAATTGTGAAAATTATTATTGGGTAAAAGGATTGAATTATAATCTATTGAGTGTTTCTCAGTTGAATAATTCAGGTCACAAGGTAGCATTTGAAAATAAGAAGGCAAAGATCTTCAATAAATCAGGAAATCTAATTGGTAACAGTGAGCAGACAAAAGGTAACTTATTCTATCTGAATGATACTGACACCACTTTTTTTATTTCTACAAACAAATAAATATGGTTGTGGCACAAAAGATTGTGCCATGTGAATTTTGACATGATAAAGATTAGCAAAAAGATAAATGTCAGAGGCTTACAGACGATGACCAAGTCTGACAACATCATGTGTAAGAATTGTCAAAAAGGTAAAATGATAAAGTCTAGTTTTAAAAGAAAAATCCATACATCTGATGCAATTCTAGAATTAGTCCATACTTATTTGTGTGGACCTATGAGGACAAAGAGTTATTATGGAGATAGATATTTTTTTCTCTTTGTTGATGATTACTCTAGAATGATGACAGTAATGTTTCTAAAAGATAAATTAGAAGCATTTAAGATGTTTAAATGGTATAAGGAAATGGTTGAGAAACAAAGTGGTAAATAATTAAAATGTTTAAGGTTAGATAGAGGAGGGGAATTTATTTCAGATGAATTCACTAATTTTTGTAATGAGCATGGAATCAGAAGATAGGTCTCTGCACCGAGAACACCACAACAAAATGGAATTGCTGAAAGAAGGAACAGATCCATAGTTGATTGTGCAAGGACACTGATGATAGAGAAAGGGATCACCCAAATCTTTTGGAGAGAAGCTGTCATTACTATTGTTTATACATTGAACAAAGTACAATTGAAGAAAGACACCAAAACGACACCTTATGAGCTACGGTATGGATACACACCCAATGTAAGTTATTTCAAAAATTTTGACAGTCAGTGTTATATCTTAAAAGATGATAGAAATGGAAAACTTGACTCCAAGAGTGATGAAGGAATCTTCTAGGGTATTCTACCAGGAGAAAGGCTTATAAATGTCTAAAAAAAGCCTCTAAAAAAATTGTTGAAAGTGTAAATGTAAAGATAGATGAATTTGCAGAGAAGAATGAAATGAAAAGCACTAAAGAACTAGAGGACTAAAATAGGTTTACTTATAATGAGGAACCTGATACTCTACCCGACCAACAATGTAGAGCTCCCGAGCAATAGATCGTTGCACCCAAGCATCAGGCTGGAAATATCAATGATCATAATATTGCTCAAGATGATGCACAAAGTGATGGAGAATAGAATAAAGAACAAAATGATGATCAAGCTGATAGACAAAGAGCTGAACTTGTACTTTCAAGATATGTCAGAAGGAACCATCCATAGAACCAGATCATTGGAGACAAGAAAGCTGGTATGAGAACCAAAAGTAAGTCTCTAAATATAAGATGTCTTATTTGTGATTATGAGCCCAAATCTGTCAATGCTGCACTAGATAATAATGAATGGATAAGTGCTATGAATGAAGAGATTGAGAAAATAGAGAAAAATAAGACATGGACACTTGTACCAAGATGGGATGACAAGAATTTCATCGGTACAAAATGGATATTCAAGAATAAGTTGAATGAGAATGGAGAAGTCACAAGAAATAAAGCAAGACTAGTATGCAAGGGGTATGCACAAGAAGAAGGAATTTACTATGGAGAGAGCTTTGTACCTATTTCTAGGATAGAAGGAGTGAGAATATTACTTGCTTATGCTGCATGTAAAGGATTCAAGGTATATCAAATGGATGTCAAGTCTGCATTCCTAAATGTATACCTGAAGAGGTATACATTGAATAACCAGAAGGGTTTTTTTTATCTAAACAAGAGGGACATGGTATGTAGACTACACAAAGCCTTGTATGGATTGAAACAAGCACCCCGAGCCTGGTATGAAAGACTTCATTCATATCTTATAAGTATTGGATTTGTAAGGACTAGAGAAAACAATAATATTTATTTAAAGGAAGATATTGATGCTAAGATTTTGATTGTTGAGATATTTGTTGATGATATTATATTTAGAGGCAATGACATGCTTTGCAAATGAAATGAGCAAAGAGTTTGAGATGTCTAAGTTTGGAGAGATCAAGTTCTTTCTTGGTCTGCAGATCATGCAACAAGATGAAGGTTTTTTCATGACACAATCCAAGTACATTAAAGAAGTACTAAAAATATTCAAAATGGAAGAATCCAAAGCAGTTGGAACATTGATGGCAATTGGATGTAAGCTGGAAAAGGAATACAAGTCATCAGAGGTAAATTAGACTTTGTACAGATCAATGATTGGAAAAATCATGTATGTTGTACATACTAGAGCAGATATTGCACATGTAGTAGGAATAGTTGCTAGATTTTCTGCTAATCCAAGAGAATCACATATGACTATTGTGAAAAGAATCCTAAGATATCTAAAGAATACCGAGGAATATGGCTTATGGTACAAAAGAGAAAAAAAATTTTAACTTAAGGTTTTTACCGATGTTGATTGGGCTTGAAATATTGATGACCTAAAGAGCACAACTAGAGGATCATTCTTTATGGGTGACAGACTTGTCACATGGATCAGCAAGAAGCAAGGATGCATCTCTCAATCTACTGCAGAGGCAAAGTATGTTTTTGTTGCTGCTAACTGCTCAAATATTGCATGGATCAAATAGTTATGAGAAGGTATGCATATGAAAATTTTAGAACCAATAATTATCTACTGTGATAATACAAGTGCAATAAACATTTCCAAGAATCCAGTCATGCATGCTAAAACAAAGCATATTTCCATCAAGTATCATTATTTGAGAGAACAAGTGTAGGGAAAGGAGTTGATACTTGAGTATGTGCAATCAAATGAACAATTGGCCGATATATTCACCAAGCCACTGCCCAAGGATGCATTTGAATACTTGAGAAAGAGACTAGGGGTCAGACCCTTGTCTACTGGTCAGTAAGATGACTAGAAGGCTGCATCAACCTACATATTATCAAAATATCATTCATGTTGATGCAAACAAAGAGATGGACTTCAATGATACATCTATACACAATAAAGTATTTATCTAATCCAAGCACCAAAGTTATTACCGATGGAATGGGAAATTCAAGGAATATATTATGGATAGAAAGGATCTATTTGACATTATTGTCAAATACTTGTTTTGCAAAATTTGTGTATGCAAAGATGTTTGTTTGGCATTGTTGTCAAAGGGGGAGATTTTATCCATTATCATCTCAGGAAGAGATTATAACCATCAAAGTATCCAAAGGGAGAGATGTAACTAGAAAGGGAGAATACACACAAAGGAAGAGAATTGCTGACAAAAGACATCACAAGAAAGAAGAGCAGTCAAAGGGAGAGAGTTTGACATAGAAGGAGAACACATCACATTAGAGAAAGAAAGATTCTACATCTATCTAGTGAAGGGATTGAAGACAGAAAGAAAGCTGCAAGAATCAAATCAAAGATATTTGAGCTTACCGAAAGCCAGACATTTTTATTAGTTACATTAGAAAAGCTTAATGAAACTGTATATTTCATATTGTATTAGTGATAGTATAGTATGATAATGATGTTGCCATCAATTCCAAATGGAGAGATTTATGACATGTAACTGATTGAATGTTTGAAGATGTCAAGTTGATGATCATGCAAGGCATTAAATCAGTTAATGTATTGTATTTTTATTGATGTCAACTTGATATAGTATGTATGGTCATTGAAATACTGCCAAATACTTCAAAGAACTGATGAATCAAGGCTATGCTATTAGTAATGCATACAAGTCAAGTATTCACTAAGTGACTGCATACACCGACAGAGTGCACACTAACAGTCAGAATAAAAGAGAAGATTCATAGTGTTACCGATGAGCTAATGCACAACATTATCGATGAGCAGAGTTATAGTGTTGACCGACGAGCAAAGCACAGTGTAACCCGATAGAGAGAATTTTAGTGTTGCCTGATGGAGAAGATAAGGATGGAGATCCCAATGACAACTGAAGTCACACTGATAGAACAGTCATTTATCATCAATGACTAACTAAAGTGTTGACCTACAGAACAGAGAGTTTAGAAAATGACAAAATGCTTAGTTGTCAAGAAGCTAAACATAGAATTAATGGATACTTATCATTATTTTAATCATCCACGTAAAGCTAGAGATAAGTAATTGATTTAAAGACTGGTTTTTCCAGTTGGCAAGAAGATATCTTTGAGATAAATCAGGAGTTTTCTTTAAATCTATTGGCAAGAATTGTGGAACAAGCCAAGAATCAAGAAAGCCAAGAAAAGGGGAAATAATGTCTATATAGAGACAAACCCAATTCAATATGAATGGGGGAAAGAGAAGAGGAAAGATGCTAAAGAAAATCTGAAGGAGAATAAAGTCTTCATTCAGTCCTGATCAACAAGCTGAGGAAAGAGCTAGATTCTACAGACACCGAAAAACAGTGAGACAAGAATCACAAAGAAGAACATTGTGGAGCAAAGGTATAGCTAATTATATTGATTAGAGAGGTGAAGGACTTAGAATAGATTTGAAAATCTGCAATTGAGTTGTATGTATGAATAGATCATTAGTGTTTCAGTTTAACCATTGAAGCATAAAGCCTCTTAACTGAGTAGGACTTAAAATTCTTTTACAATTGAGATACAACCCAGGGAGTATCAAAAAGTTTGATCACAAAATTAGCATTGGATATGCATGATACCTATTGACAAGCCAAGAGAGTTTGATCAAGGATGGTAGCATTAGATGCCAGATACTAGTTGAAAAACTATTTATAAATCCTCTAACAAGGTCACACCTAACAGTGTGTTTTTAACCTTTAACAAGGCTCACTTTAGAAGAGTGAAAATTTGGGGTACCGATCCCTGCGGTTTTTTCCCTTAACAGGGTTTCCATGTTAAAATCCATGTGTTATGTGTTTATGGTTTATTACTTTACTTTTTTACATTTCACATATGCATTTCTGGATTGATCGGCATACTCTCCATATTTACTATGTTTCGGTAAATAGTTAACTACTTATCGGTAATCATAAAAAAGAGAGATTAACAAAGCAATCAGACAAGTAGAAAATTGATTAAATTATTTCACGGCATATATCTTATAGGATAGAAGATAACTTGATACATAATCTATGGTAATAAGTTGTAAGGGTTGATTTAAGGATTAATTTTTGAGACCACTGATTCACCCCCCCCCCCTCAATTATTACTACTAAGATTCACAATGTAAGCATTTGCAAGAATTTTCTATCTGATGGGTGATTATGAGATTCACCATGAAGATGTTGGTTTAGAATTTGAAAGACGATGTTAGGGATTTTTTTTCTTCCTTACCAGTAGGTTCTATTTCTTCATGGGAAGAGTTGAGTTCAACTTTCATGGAGCAGTTTGCTGAAAGAATAAATGCAAGTGATGTTTTGAATAATTTGATGGAGATTGAGATTGAAGAAGATGTATTAGTTCCATTATTTAACCTTAGATTTGCAAAAACATTAAGTAATATTCCAAGAAGCTATAGGCCCAATGATAAAGTATGTTTGGTAATTTATTTGGTTGTTTTTGGTAAAAAAATGAGCTTCTTGTTGACAGATAAAGAGCCTAAGACTTTACATCAGGCTTTTATGACAACAATGGACATTGAAAATAATTTGAAATATGGAATTGTGAAAGGTTTTCTATCTACTAGTGGTCATTGTCATAATGTATCAAATGTAGAAGATAGGTGTGGATCAAGAAATGAAAATCAATGTCAAAGTATTTTTATCCCTATTGATCTTACTAACCATGATTCAAAAAAAAAAGTGAATGAAGAGTGTTTTCTGCAAGCAATAGTTTCCCCTCACATTTGTGTTAACATGTTTAGTGAAGAATTGCATAATGTCCTCGATGCAGAGATAGATATATATAGAGGTTACAGACCTAATAAAATGGAAACTATTTTTTCTAGTTATGGGACTCCATAAACAATTTTTTTTGCAGCCAAATTTGGAAAGTAAAGAGGGGGCATATGTTTTATCAAATGATGATGTTGAAGCCCCAAATGGTGAGTTTATATCAGACTTTGCTAGTGCTGATAGTAAGGATGAGGATTGCATATTATGGCCAGATGAGGAAGATGTTTCTAAACCCATGTTTTGTCACATGGGGATTTCCAAGAGGATATGTGTGAGGAATTGGTTGAGGAAGAGGATTCATGGTGCCATAATGGCCCTAGTCTTTTTGAAGATAAGGTGATGGTTTATATATAGCATTGTGAAGAGGATGAAGACTTATCATTTGTTGGAGATGATTGTGAGGATGTTGATTTGTCTAAGACAATGATGAATTCTTTTTCCCTAGATAAAAATGATGATAACATAGAGATGTTGGAAAAGGAATGCACATACAAGGAGTTTACACCAATAAAAAATCAAGGGCAATATTGTGGTGATTATAATTCAAATAAAAGGCCCAGGTGTGCTGATAAAGATACACATGCTTTTCAGTTTGAACAATAGTGCAACAATGATGATAATATTGATTTTTCAATTTTTATATTTGCATCCTATAATTTATCATGTGAAGTTGTTGATCCTAAGAGGAATTAGGGTTTCTATGAGCTATAATATGAGGCTAGGAAGTTGTTTTCATTCTTTTGTTGAAGATGATGATGATGATGATGATGATGATGATGATGATGATGATGATGATGATGATGATGAAGAAGAAGAAGAAGAAGAAGAAGAAGAAGCTACTCTTCTGATGAAAGTGATATTACTGTGCAAAATTTTGATGATTTTTTTGCAACTTTATATGAGTCACTCGTGTATGATTATGATGGCCAATTTCATGAAGATCCATAATTTCTTGTTGATAATGATATTGAGTTAGAAGAGTGCATAGTTGATTCAAATAAAGAGGATATATTGCAGCCTATATTTTTACCACAGGAAAAGATTCAATACAATGTGAATGAGAAATTAATCAAGGTACCTCTACCTTAAATTAATGTTGCAAGTTATGTTGAAGTTAGTGAGGATTTTCCTTTCATGGATCATGACTATATTTTCTTATCTTTTCAAACTCATAGTGTTGATGGTTGTTCAAATAATTATGATGTTGATTAAGATTTTTCCCTCATTGATGAGTATGGTTGTGATTTTGAAATTGATTATGGATATAATGAAGTCTTTAATCCACTGTTTGATGGCAAAGTGGCTATGGGTTAGCCATTTCTTTTCTATAATATTTTTGAGAAGGGTTTTCGTATAATTTCTAATCCTTTGTATGAAGAAATATTTGAAAATTCAAATGATTTGAATGTTATATCATATTGTAAAATGATTGATCACGGTGAATGGGATCAAATTTTTAATTCAATGCCCTTCTCTAATGATAAATCTACCCCTACTGTTCATTTTGAAGATTCTTATAGCATGGAAGTGAATGAAGTTTCTCAGAATGAATTAAATATGAAATCATAGGTTTTAGTTAATAGTGATTTGCTTGAGTTCTTGTGTAATACACATAGGGTGGATTATGAAAATTTTTCCTTTGATGTCCAAGCATGTGTTGAAGTAATTCAACATGTTTTGAGCTATTTGGATGAGTTGGAATGCTTTTATTTATCAGCTGGTTAGAATTTTTTTAAAATGTGACAGCCTTATGTTACATAATGATCAACATGTTTAGTAATTTTGTGAATTTCAAGTACCTAATGACAATGAATGTGTTGATTATTTTTTGAGTGATAAGCTGAGGAGAAATAGTGGTGTTTTTTATCAGGCAGAAGGAATTAATGATTTTAGTTTACCTTTGATCCATGGAGATCAAAATCAGATATTTGATAGAGGTAAGTGTTGATTTTAGTTTTTAAAGGGATTGAGGCTATTTGTGAATAATCTATATATTTGTATAGTTTTTTTTCTTTTAGTTGTGTGTGGTGTTTGGTTTTCAATAGGGATCCCAGTTTTTGAAGAGAAGAGAGGTAATCTGTTTCTTTGTGATTATTTTTCTCTTTCACTAGATTCTAAGTCCTCTAGATGCCCACAGGGGGCATGCATCCCCAATCAAAGCCACTATTGGAACCCTAAAATTTTGGATAAATTTGGAATGACTAAGTTGAGAATTTCTCTAAGGCAAAATTCAGTGCCCTTAAAAACTTGTGGAGAAGGCCTACTTTGAGTGCAAGTAAAAAGAGACCCTGAGATTTTCATGAGAAACCACTTGGAGAATGTGTTTAGCACCTATAATGGAGTAATTTTAGTAGGTAGAAGGTTTTAGAATTCAGATTGGGTATGTTTTTGAGGTATCTTTTTAAAGGTGTTACCTAAATCTACATTGTGCACATATTGATTTTTTTACTTAGTAACCCATTTTGGAGGTTTGTATCTTTGGATGGATTAAGACTCATGACATAGGATTTTTTTGAGAAATTTTAGCCATGAAATTGAATCTCCATGTAAAATTATAGATTCCTATGACTTCGTGTGATAATTTTTCCAAAGCCTTTCTGTTTGCAAATTATTTAGTTTTTCTAGGTGTGAATACAGAATTACAAAGTACCCTACTTTGGGGTTCCACAATTTGAAACTAGTTGTATTTCATAAGGAATTGAGTTTTACCCTATATTTTAATCATGGAAGTGTATTGTCATCATTAATTTCAGATCTTGGTCAATCCATTTGGTCAGTTTTCTCAACCGATTCCAAATCAGATTTATGCAGTATCACTGAGTTTGAAATTAGAAATTTGTTAAGTGACTGACTTTGAGAAGAAATGTTAGATGACCAGTTGACCATCAGAACAAAAAAATGGAGAATTTGTTTTCTCTATGTGAAAATGAATCCAGTTCTAGGTTTTTAGACCATAGGGTTTTCAGATGATGGGTTTATGAAATGAAAGTCAAAAGAAATTTATGCAGATTGCCAATGTTGACAATTAAATTTACAGAACAATCACTTTCAGAGGATCGTAACTTCATATCAAATAATTTTTTTGAGATTCCAGTTGTGGATTTGTACTCCTTGTATGAAATTCTACTACCAATGTCAGTAGGAAAGTCTCAAGGCATGGTTTGGTTTTCTTTCAAAGTTGATACCAGGATCAGTTTCCATCATGTTTGCAAGTACCTTTGCAGTTTGTAAAAGTAGTCAATTTTGGAGATTAAAATCTTTGTCCTCAGAAGGAATCATTTGATATTTTTCTTTATGGGTAAAAATAAACATATAAATCTCCTAGTCCTCAAGTTCTGAATGTTCCAGGAGGTCATGTGATCACTTTTTGTAGCCACTTCCATATGCCACTTGTCATTTATGGGATTAGTTTTATAGAGATATCAAAGAACTAGAATTTACAAGGACCAGGAACATGTTGAAGTGGAGTTCAATGTTGGACCCATCCAAATTGTTGATGCAATTAGTGTAAGTGAAGTAGTCTAAGGAGTACAAGTCCAAAATTTTTGTGCAGGCTCCTAGTAGAGATGTAGTCTAAGGAGTACAAAAATTCAAATGATAAGTTACCTTGCAATAGATCTTCTGCACAATATGTGGTGAGAAAATAGAAATTAGAACCCCAATGCTCCAAATCACACAAAATATAAGAGTTAAGTTAATTCTATATTGGATGTATTGCAGAAATTTCCACCATGAAAACACATAGAGAAGTGTGATGTAGTCCTAGGTCTAGTTGCTACCGAGAGTTAGCTTGGCTCTTCTTCAAAGGTTTCTTAATGAACCTTATAGGTTATTATCAAACCCTACCTCATGCAAGTCACTAAGATCTTCACTACAAGTTCTCTAGACCTAGTTCTCATTGTTAAGCTACTATCTCATGCTATAGAATCTATTAGGATAGATTCATTCTCCAAGTTAAACTGACTGATTATAGATTACATAAGGTAGTATCAAATAATTTTTATATTTCTATCTAAAATCTATTACATGTACAATACTCTACAATCTTTCATCTACTACTCCTTTTTCTATCTATTACAAACTTTAAGTATATAGCTATATCTCCAAAATATCTTGCATCCTCCAACAACTTCAAAAACCTTGCACAGAAGGCATGGGTGATCCATAAATAACCCTCCCATCACTAGAACAGGTGTCCCTATTCATCAAAGACAAAAAATGACATGTTGGGAGTCATTGTAGTTGACCTAGCTGGTCAGATTGTCACATCTTGTGTTTCCTGGGCCGTTAACCGACATAACCAAGTAATAGACCACCATTACTGAGCACCAGTCCCGAGTGTCAAAAAAAATCACCTTCAATACTCAAGTGTCAGTTAGAAACCTCGAGAAGAAAACCTGAGCAACACACCTGAGCAGTAAACCCGAGCAACACAACTGCCCGACTGTCAGTATAACCTAAGAAATAGTATTACCTAAGCACCAGGGTAACTTGAGCAGTAGTAGTAATTCCCAAGAACTATTATCTTACTGCCCCTCAACCAAATATGGCTCCTACTACCTTGGTTGGATTTCTAGAGGTTTATTAACTACCTCATCACACACTTAAACTAAAAACAAGCTATAAAGAAACTATGGTGTTTGTTTTCCGATTAACCTCAGTCATTACAAGAATGGTGGAACACAACATCTTACAAACTTGGAATTCTCCTAATGTAGGTTCTCCTGCACCATACTCCCCAAAAAAAAAATCAACTTCCAGGTGAATGGATCAAGTCAGAACTAATGCCTAACTTCTTGAAATCAGTTTCTTGCACCCACATAGCCTCTGAATCAGCTTGTCATTTCCATTTGACCAGATGTTCCATATATATCTACTTTCTAGTCTTCTTGGAAACACTTGAATTTGGAATCTTCTCAACCTTTAGTTTTGGTGCAACAGGAAGTTTGAGTGCTTTGAGATCCTCGGTATCTATTGTTAGATTAGAATATCCTTCTAGAATTGGTCCTTTATAGGATACTAAATTTGCCACATTGAAAATGGAAGACAATCCTATGTCTACAGGTAGATCAAATTTATAACCATTAGACCCATACTTTTCTAGAGCTACATAAGGGCCTATCTTCCTCATCTGAAGTTTACTTAGAACTCCTTTCAGCAACCTTGCTTTGTTTAGGTGCATCGTGACCAAATCTCCAACTTGAAGTTGAATATCTCTTTTCCTTGCATCTACCTTCTTAGTGTGAGTTGTATTCTCCACTAATGCTTTCTTTATTGAATCATGGACCTCCTTCATGGATTGAGAAAAATATTCAACATACCCACTCCTCTCTACATTTCTTCCAAGATCCCTAAGTTCATATATACCCCTACGATGAATCCCATACACTATTTTAAAAGGGCTCTTTCCAGTGGATCTGTTGGCTGTGTCATTGTATGCAAATTCTGCTTGAGAAAATAACTGATCCCATGATTGTCCATACTCCTTGGTGAGGCATTGCAAAATATTTCCTAAGCTTAGGTTCACCACTTCAGTCTGACCATCAGTCTGTGGATGATACACTGAGCTAAAGGAAAGATTTGTACCAAGATTTTGCCATAAGTTTTCCCAAAAATAACTCATAAAATTAGAGTCTCTATCTGATACAATACTCAAAATGTATCCTTACTTCTTCTCTAAAGAATAGATTTTATATGTAACATGCATCATGTGTGGTCTTTCATGGTACAAATTAAGCCATCTTGCTAAACCTATCAACAATCACAAAGATCCTATCCATTCCTTGCTTGGTCTTTGGTAGTCCAACTACATAATCCCTGCTAAGGCATTCCCATGGTCTATTTGGGATAGGAAGGGGTTGATATAATCCTGCATTGGATGAAGTCCCTTTTTCCTTCTGACAAACCATACAAGTCTCTACATACTTCTATACATCCCAATTCGTTCTTTGCCAATAGTAATACCTCTTGACCAACTCTAGAGTTTTATTCAACCCAAAATGTCCACTTAATGAACCATTGTGCTTTTCTTGTGCTAGGTTCTCCCTCATGGAACCTCTTGGTACATATATTTTTCCTCCTTTAAACAAAAGACCTTCTTGAAGAGTATACTCTAAGTACTCACTATGAAATTGATTTTGATAATATTTACATACCTTGTATGTTGTTGCAAAATCTTCATCTGCTGGATACAGATCCTTGAATCTTTCAATGTCAATGCTCCTTAGTTGAACTTCTTGTACTGTGAGTAACCTCCTACTTAATGCATCTACTACTTTATCCTATACTCCCTTCTTGTGTTTTATGGTGAAGGTATAGGCTTGTATATACTCCACCCATTTCATGTGCTTATGGCTTAGTTTATCATGTGAACTTAGAAAACTTAAAGCCTAATTGTCGGTAAAGACCACAAATTCTTTGGGAAGGTGATAATGTCTCAACTTCCTGAGTGCTTGTACTAATTCATACAACTCCAAATCATATGAAGAATAATTCCTCTTTGCATCACTAATTTTCTCACTTTGAAAAGCTACTGGCTTTCCTTCTTGACTCAAAACTGCACTGACAGTAATAGAACTAGCATCACACTCCACACCAAACAATTTTTCAAAACTAGGAAGTGTCAATATCAGTCGAGTCACTATCATATTCTTTAGATTCTCAAATCCTTCATCAACCTACTAATTCCAATGGAACTTGGCTTTCATACTTCCTTTGATGGTATCTAAAATAGGTACACTGATTTCACTTAACTATTTGATGAACTTCTAGTAGAACTGTGCTAAACCATGGAAGCTTCTTACTTCAGTGGTGAACTTCGATGTAGGCCAATTCAAGAGTTCTTACACCTTGCTGATATCCATATTCAAGTTACCCTCCAAGATAACAAAACCCAAATATATCAATTCTTTCTTCATGAACTCACTCTTTTCCAAGTTGATTGTCAACTTTTCCTCATTCAATCTTTGCATTACCATTTGTAGATTTCTAAGATGATCCTCTTTTGTTTTTCTAAACACTAGGATGTCATCTAAGTACACTACAACCCATTTTCCAATGACATCCTTTAAAACCTTATTCATCAATGTCATAAATGTTCTTGGGGCATTTAACAACCCAAAAGGCATAACAAGCCATTCATAAAGTCCTTCGGTAGTCTTAAAAGAAGTCTTCCACTCATCTCCCCCTTTAATTCTTATATGATGATATCCACTCTTAAGATCTATCTTGGAGTAATATCTAGCTCCACCAAGACAATCCATCAAATCTTCTATCCTTGGTATTGGGAACCTATACCGGATAGTAATCCTATTTATGGCCCTAGAGTCGATACACAACCTCCAAGTACCATCTTTCTTTGGGTCTAAGATTGTGGGAACAACACAAGGACTTGTTCTCTCTCTAATCAACCCTTGGTCAATTAGCTCTTGGATTTGGTTAGAAATCTCTGCATTCTATTGTGGGGTCATCTTATAAGAAGCTTTATTTGGAAGTGAGAATCTTGGGATAAATTCAATCTGATGACTAATAGATCTCTTAGGTGGTAGGATAGGTGTTTGACCATCACTAACTATGGCCTAGTATTGAGTCAACAACCTTTGAATCTCTAAAGGAAACTCTTCCCTCTCATTTCCTCTTTTACTTCTTGTTTTCAAAACCAAATTAAGCAAAGCCTACTCCATCTTCTTCTTCTAATGTCTTTAAGAATTCTTTCTCACTGGCCATTAGTAGGTTGGGACCCCTTTTCCTCTATTCCTCTCCTTCCAAGGTTGACTGTACCCTAAAATTTATTCCATCTTTCTTGAAGGAATAGGAGTTCTTAGCTCCATCATGCACTGTAGCTTAGTCAAACTTCCAAGGTCCACCTAATAAAAGATGGCAAGCATCGATGGGTAGCACATCACACAAAACTCTATCCTTATACCTCCCTATGTAAAATTCTATCCAAGCTTTGTCATTGACTATTACATGTTGATGTTTATTCAACCAAGTAACTCTATAAGGATTAGTGTGAGGAAACCTTGTCAATTTTAACTTCTCAATAACTTCTAAAGAAATTATATTATCAGTAGAACCTGAATCTATGATAAATTTATAGACCTTATCGAGTACCTTGTAGTTGACTCAAAACAAAGATCTTCTTTGGCTTGGCTCTTCTTTGATGGTTTCTTTGAGGAGTGCTCTACGAACCATCAAATTCTCTCCCATCTTAGAACTGATGGCTACATCTGTAGTATTGCTACTAGAAGACTCTTCTTGCACATAGTTGTCTCTTTTCTCTCCTCCTTGTGAAGTAGAGATCTTTGTAGGATACCGATATGCAAGATGCCCAAATTGTTCATAGTTATAGTAATTCATTGAAGAGAAGTAAGATCCTCTTCCTTGATTATCAGTTCTTCCTCTTGAACTATTATTTGAACCTCTTCCTTGGTTGTAACCACCTCTAGTGTTAATGGACTCTCCTTGATTTGTGATGAGTTTGGACTCACTCAGATTCTATCTTCAGGATTCCTTCCTCCATATCCTTCTCTATGACTTCTATTGTCTCTTCCTATGCCTCTACTATTTGATTCTTTCTTCTTCTTGAACTTCTTTTCCACCTTGAAGGCTAGTTGATAGCATTGGTGTGCAGTCTTGGGGCTTAAGACATTGATCTCTTCTTGGATACTCCATTTGAGGCCATCCATATATCTTTCCAATTTTAGGCTTTCTTCTTCCATCACATGGGATCTTAAGCATAGCTTATGGAATTCTTTTGTATAGGAACTGAATTCTAATTCTTTCTATCTCAAATTCTAGTTTTTCTTATGCAACTGCACTTTATAATCATCAGGAAGGTATGTTTCCTTCATCTTTGTCACCATACCTTTCCACCTAGTTATGGGGTTCTTTCCTCCTTTTTCCCTTTCATCTTGGACAAATTTCCAGCAAGTGAGAGCAGTTCCTCTCAAACTTGTCTTAGCTATTCTAAATTTTTGAGCTTCAGTCACACTATCACAATCAAAGTGATTTTCAAGACCTTCTATCCATTCCATGATTAATTATAGATTCATCTTGCCACTAAATAGAAGCACACCTTCTAAAGACTTACCACTCATTTCCTTCAATGCTTTCAAGAATGACTCTTCTTGAAGCATAGGGTCTGGATCTGGGATCATGTCCTCCTCGGCCACTATTTTACCCTTTTCATCAACTTATCTCATCAGTTCACTAACTGTTGTAGTTTGAAGCTGCACTTCTTCTAACTTGCATGCCATTTTGGCTAACTTCTCCTTCAGGAGTTTGTTTTCCTCTTTATTCTCTCTGATATCTCTTGCTAGCTCTGCATTGGACACTATGTTGGATGAATTTATAGACTCTTCTGAAAATTACACCCAAACAACAAAAACCCAATCTTCTTGCTTGCTCTGATACCAATCTGATGTAGTTCTAGGTCTAGTTTCTACCGAGAGTCAACCTGACTCTGCTTCAAAGGTTTCTTAATGGACCTTATAGGGTATTATCAAACCCTACCTCATGGAATTCACTAAGATCTTCACCACAAGTTATCTAGACTTGGTTCTCACCGTTAAGCTACTATCTCATGCTATAGAATCTATTGGCATAGATTCCTTCTCCAAGTTAAACCGACTGATTCAACATGAAAAACCAAACTCAACATATTACACAAAGAAAACATAACAGATTACAAAAGGTAGTGCCAAATTCTATTTGTATTTCTATCAAAAATCTATTACATGTACAATACGCTATAATATTTCATAAACTACTCCTTTTCTATCAATTACAAACTTTGACTATATAGCTATATCTCCAAAATATCTCGCTTCCTCCAACAACTTCAACAACCTTGCACATAAGGAATGGGCAATAAATAAATGACCCTCCCATCACTGGAACAAGTGTCCCCATTCATTAAAGACAAAAATAACATGCTGGGAGCTATTGTAGTTGACCCAGCTAGTCAGAAACGTCACATCCCATGTTTCCTGGGTCGTTATCTGACATAACCAAGCAATAGACTTCCATTACCAAGAAATAGTCATGAGAATCGAAACAAACTTCACCTTCCATAATCAAGCATTAGTCAGCAACCCCGAGAAGAAAACCTAGGTGACACACCCGAGCAGAAAACTCGAGTAGCAAACCCGAGCAACAAACCCAAGCAGCAAAACTGCCCGACCGTTAGTAAAAACTGAGAAATAGTATTTCCTGAGCACCAGTGTAACCAAAGCAGTAGTAGTAATTTATGAGCACTAGTATCTTACTTTCCTTCCACCAAATATGGCTCCTAGTGCCTTGGTTGGATTTCCATATCTTTATTAACTACCTCAACACACACTTAAACTAAAAACAAGCTATAAAGAAACTATGGTGTTTGTTCATCGATTGACCCCAGTCATTACAAGAATGGTGGAACACAACATCTTACAAACTTGAAATGCTCCTAATCAAGGTGCTCCTACACCAAAGTGCTAGGCAATGGTTTATCTTGAAATGAAGCATGCACTTTTTCCTTGTGGGGTGACACTTGAGAGATGACATCATTGAAATAAGTAGAATATCCAAAAGATGCTCTTAGTCCATTCTAATTTGATCTGCGCACTTCTATGCCTTGATTTGTTGTAGCTTAGCACAACATTGTCTCCAAAAGAACATGTAGTGGAATGGTCCAAAAGAGTTAAGGATGCAATAGAATGTCTTCACCAAAGTAACCATCCTCACTAATTTCCAAATGCTTTTCAACCATCAGACCTCACACATCCTTGTTTAAAATTAATATGCATGGGCATTTCATGAGTTAAAGTAACAAGCTAGCAGTAAGACACCATGCAAGCGATCATTTTTCCTTCAAATCTGAACTATTAATCAGTACTGATCTTGAGAATTGAGTGTGATCTCAATCAATACCAAATCACGCCTGAAATGGACTGGTCAAGTGGGTCAATTACACGTCTCTAATTTTCTTTCTATTTTGCATTGGGGATAGATGTTTCAAGTGTATTCCAGAGTGCTTCCCTTTTCCTCTACCCAAAGGTATGACCGAAGAAAAGATATCCCTGAGGGGTCTCCCATTCAAAAGTTAGAAAGGAACTGCGCGTGGAAAGGGAAAATTATTTTCCCTGCTTGTTTTAAGCGTAAATTACACAGGATAGTGACGAGTTTTAAGTAAGAGGTTGTGCATGTATTTCAGGAGGCTACGCATGCTTCCAAATTGAGCTGCATAGGTGGACTGGGTGGTTTTTTTAAAACACTTTCAAATCTAATGTGATTGGCAAGTGCGTGCATGGCATGGATGAAGAATGTTGCGCAGAGTATTGAAGTTTTCCATTAAAAGAATGGAAGCATAGATGAAGGTGCATAAACTATTTCAAGATGCAACAAGGAAATGTGGTAGGGAAAAATTTTAGTAGCCTCTTGAGTGAAGCGATGGAAGCACAGACAAATCACATGAGCTATTTGTAAAAGCCTCAAAGAAATGGACCACACACTGGGAATTTTTGTGCGCAGAAAGGTAAGACATTTTTTTCCCACATACAAGGGTGGTTAAAGTTTTTGATGTTTTTATATTAAAATAATCCCAAGGTAATTTTAATAAAAGATAAGTGCTTTGTGAGGAGTGCAGTGGAAGTAAGGTGTGCTAATTAGAGGATGAAGGTAAATTTTGGCGCACAAGTTGAAGTTTCAAAACCATTTCTTGTTGTGCATTGTCTCACATGCATTGGGGAGCTGCTTATAGTAGTGTTTTTATATCAAAGAGATCAGAATATAGTATGAAGTAAGAGCCAAGAGATCCTTGGTAAGCATAGTGCTTGGGATGCATGGGAGTGCCCTCAACTTGGTTAAGAGAAACTAGTTTTGGCATGCACAAGAAAAATATTTTAAAGAAAACATGTGGGATTTATCCCACATTGATTGGAAAATGGGACTTGTAAGTGTTTATATGAAAAAATTCTTGCATACTGATATGAAGAAAGAGAAAGAAGCACTTAGCGATAGCATTCAGGTGATGCAAGTGGTGACCATGCCTATCCAATGAGTGACTTCAATGACAAAAAAAATTTGGTGGGGCCTGCATAGGTGAGGTGGTGATGATGTGGCAAAGAAGGAAGCATTTAGAAATCTGATGAAGAAGCTATCTCAAAATCTGCTGAGAATCGGCGGTTAGTTCCAAGTATTAAGTGACCTAGAAAAAATGTTATCTCTAGATCTCATGAGCTTGGTGGTTAAGAAGAAAACATTCAAAGATTGGTAGATCCCTTATTCACCTAATCTCATAATCTTGGAGGTTAAGGAGGAAACATTCAGAGATCTGGAGAATGCCTAGTCACTGAATCTTGTGAGCTTACCAGTTAAGGAGGAAACATTCAGAGATATACAAAATGCCTAGTCACCTAATCTTGTAATCTTGGTGGTTAAGGAGGAAACATTCAGAGATCTGGAGAATTCCTAGTCATTGAATCTTGTGAGCTTGGCAGTTAAGGAGGAAACATTCAGAGATTTGGAGAATTCCTAGTCGCCTAATCTCATAATCTTGGTGGTTAAGGAGGAAACATTCAGAGATCTAGAGAATGCCGAGTCACTGAATCTCATGATAAACATGGTTGCAAGTCTGGGTGATGTAGTGCCTAGGTGTATTTCAGAGCTAGTTAGTAGGTGACATGGTGAAATATGGTGATGTCTGGGAAAAATGTGCAGAAAAGAGACATGTGTAGAATAAAGAATAAGGTAAATAAGGTTGCCATAAGTATAAACCTAGTAATGTCCAGAAAAAGAGAATACTAATTAAATCTGCACATGTATAACAAAAGTATATAAAGTGAGAAGACTTTAGAGATATTTTGGTTATTTTCAAATGTCAAAAAGGTATTTTGGAAGGAGACAGGTGTCAGTTAGGGTTGAAGTTCTATTTTTCCCCTTCTATATCTTATTTCTTCTTCATTGTAAAAGGTTTGGTCATGTTTTTTATCAATCAAGGCAAGATTGCAAGTTCTAGTCCAGACTTTTGTTTCTGAGTTTTAGCAGTCTGAGAAGATACATAATGTATTGAATTCATTTTGATGAATAGAAATATCTTTGGGATCCCTTATTTATTTTTAATTGTCTTTATATGTATGTTTGGATTCTTATGAATTTATTTTGTAAGGCATTTTAAATTCATAGACTTGTAAGGAAAGTTTTGATATATGTTTTGATGTTACATCTAAAGGGAGCATAATTCCTATGAGCATATTTTAGGGAGTTTAAAACTTACATATGAATCTGATGATTTAATATTTAAGTTGTAGAAGGAAATTTGTAAGGCAT
This sequence comes from Thuja plicata, assembly GCA_018584345.1. NCBI lineage: Eukaryota > Viridiplantae > Streptophyta > Pinopsida > Cupressales > Cupressaceae > Thuja > Thuja plicata. The sequence continues at coordinate 97,909 of MU227282.1, forward strand.
CTTGTTTCGGTTTCAGTTACTTCTACTAATCTGGCATGGTTGAGATGCATTCTTATTGACTCTGTACCCTAGGATTTGGCACTGGTTTGGGTTAGGGTTGCATGTCAATCTTTAAACTAAACCAATCTTTACTTTATATGTTTTCATGTATAAATATTGAATATCAGTGTTTGAGGTACTATTCCACTGTTAGATTTACTCTAAAGAAGTAAGTCACAAGAGGTACACCCGCCTAAGTCTGTAGAGCTCAAAGTGAAGGAGGATTTGTTATCCTTTTTAATTGGTCTTTTACTTGATTAATCAGGAGTTGGGTTGCATAGAGTTGATCATTTACTGATCTATTTGATTCTGCAAGAAAAAGAGCCAACAATTTCAACATCTAATATGTGGAAAAATCCATCAAAGGCCAAGTTATTTCTAACCAACTAGAAAATGCACCAATACCATCATAACATCATATGTTATTATAATTTCCATATGAAGGAATATTCACCATAGAAGAGGTATAAATAATGGAAGTTGTATTTTTATGGATCCTACACACAAAAAGGTTTAGGTGCTAGAGTGGTACTAATCCCACCACAAGGAGACTCAATCCCTTGTTCATACATATTAAACTTGGATTACACAAACAACATTGTCAAATATGAGGCATTGATTACAAGGTTAAATACTATAGTTCAATGGAAAATCAAATATCTGCAAGTATGTGGTGATTCAAAACTTATCATCAACCAAGTTAATGGTAGCTATGATACTAAGGATGAGAAGTTAATCCCATATAAAATCATAATAGAGGAATTTAAGCATTAATTTGATCATATCTCCTTTGAGCAAGTCCCTCAAGCTAGAAAAAAAGAATTTGATGCAATGGATACAATGGGATCTCTTCTATTTATTCCTCCTAAAATTACACAATGTGAATTCCTGGTTGAATAACTCATGGCGCCTGCATTTTAAGTCCCAAAGTCTTAAATTGTGTGCAAGATCGGTGGTCCCAATCTCTCTTAGTATCAAGACATTTACACTTACCTTAAAGACCAAGCCATATCCCCTAGCCTATCTAAGAACCAAAAGATATTCTTCATAGGACAAGCATCTCATTACACAATTATTTCCTATATACTTTATAGAAGAATCCTATATGGTATGCTCCTTTGATGTCTAAATTTTGAAGAAGCACACTTTTTATAATAAGAGGTGTAGGAAGGTATCTCTAGTGCTCATTCTAGTGGTCTAACCCTTGCTAATAATATTTTTATAATTGTGTATTATTGGCAAACTATGGAGACCAACACTTGCAAATTTATTTAGAAGTGTCACAAGTATTAGATACATGACAATCTCATTCATGCAGCAGCTTAGGACTTGTAGCCCCTTACATCACCATGGCCCTTCTCACAATGGGGACTCAATATCATTGGAAAGATACACCCTAATGAACTATAAGTGATTGAATGTTTGAAGATGTTAAGTTGATGATCACCAAGTCAAAGAATGTTAATGCAAGACATTAAATCAGTTAATGTATTTTATTGTCATTGATGTCAACTTGATATAATTTGTACGATCATGGACATATTACTAAAGACTTCAAAGAACCAATGAATCAAAGCCTATGCTATTAGTAATACATATAAGTCAATTATTCACAAAGTGACTATATACACCGACGGAGTGCACACCGACAGTTAGAGTAAATCAAAGAGAGAAAAGTCACAACATTACCGACGAGAAAAGTCACAGCATTACCAACAAGAAAAGTCATAGTGTTTCCCAAAAAGAAAAGCATAGTGTAACCCGATGGATGGAGATCCTGAAGACAACTGAAGTCACACCGATGGAACAGTCAGTTGTCACCGACGATTAACTAAAGTATTGACTAACAGTATAGAGAGTTAAGAACTGATAAATGCTTAGCTATCAAGAGCTAAAAATAGACTTAACTAATACTTATCATTATTTTAATCGACAAGATAAAGTCGAAGATAAGTAAAGGATTTAAAGCTGCTTTGTCCAATTGGCAAGAAGATCTCTACAAGATAAAATTGGAGTTTTGCTTTAAATCTAATTGGTGAGAATTGTGGATCACGCCAAGATCAAGAAAGCCAAGAAATGGTGAAATCATATCTATATAAGAGACAAGCTTATTCATTATGAATAGGGGGAGTGACAAGAGAATAGATGCTGAAGAGATTCTGAAGGAGAAGAAAGTCTTCATTCAGACCTGATCAATCAAGCTGAGGATAAATCTAAATTATGCAGACACTGACAAACAGTGATACAACATCACAGATCATAACAATGTGGAGAAAAGGTATTGAATTGATAACATTGATCAGAAAGGTAATGCACTTGTAATAGATCTGAAAATCTACAATTCAAGTTGTATATGTGAACAGATCAATTTATTATTTTAGTTTAACCACTAAAGCATCAATTCTCTTAATCGAGTAGGACTTAAAATTCTTTTCTAATTGAGATACATCCCAAGGAGCATCAAAAAGTTTGATCATACAAAGTAGCATTGGATATGCCCAATACCTATTGATAGGCCAAGTGAGTGTTTGATCAAGGATGGTAGCATTAGATTCCAGATACTAAGTGAAAAACTATCTATTTAAATCCTCTAACAAGGTCACACCTAATAGTGTGTTTGTAACCTTTAATAGGGTTGGCTCTTAACCGAACTCACTTTAGAAGAGTAAAAAATTGGGGTACCGGTCCCAGTGGTTTTTTCCTTAATAGGTTTTCCACATTAAAAATCCTTGTGTTAATGTGTCTATGAGTCATTACTTTATTTTTTTTCATTTCACTTAAGTAAATCTAGATTGACCGGTATACACTAGTTATTTACTGTGTTTTGGTAAATAGAAAGATTGCTTATCGGTAATCATATAGTAGAAGGTTTTACAAATCATTCTGAAAAGTAGTAGTTTGATATAAGTGTTTTAAGGCATTCATCTTATAGGACTTAAGATAACTAGAGGTATATTTTTGTGGTACTAAGTTTGAATGGTTGATTTAAGGATTAATTTTGGAGGCCACCGATTCACCCCTCCCCCACCTCTCAAATATTACTAACAATTGGTATCAGAGCTTGTGTGCGTAAAAAGGGATTTTAACAGATCAAGCTAAAGATCACAAGATGAACAGATGAGATGTTCCCAAGTTGAACAAAGACAACATTTCTTCATGGAAAAGCAGGATAAGACTCCACTTATCAGGTATTGGAAATGATGTTACTCAATACTTATATATTGAATATGTGTTTCCCATAGGAGAACTCATAGTTGAAAAAATGAGAGAGAAGCATGAGAACAACTACATGATAATAGATCTTTCTTCCTCACTCTTTGATGCTGAATTTGAAGATGTCAAAGCATGCACAACTGTAAAGAAGTTGTGGGACAAATTGAAGCTTGTACATGGTGGTGATAAAAATGTTCTGAGAGCCAAGGCAGAAAGCCTTAGAGGAAAGTTTGATTATCTCAGAATGAAAGAAGGTGAAAACAACACACGGTACCACACAAGAATGAAAGAGGTAGTCAATGATATCCGAGGAGTTGGAGGTGTACTAGATCAAGCTATAGTGGTAATTTTAATTCTAAGAACCTTGCTACCTACTTATGCTATTAGAGTATCTACCATACAAGAAATGAGAGTAGTAGAAAATAACAATGTTACTCTAGATAGTTTGAATGGAAGACTGATTTCATTTGAGATGAATAATTTTGATAATAGTGTCTTAGCAAACATAGAGTATACATTCAAATATTCTTTAAGAATAAGTAAATCAAGACATAAACACACTATGAGAAAATATAGTGATAGCGAAAGTGAAGAAGATGATTTTGATGAAATTGAAGCACTTATGGATAGAAGAATGCAAAGAGGCAAAGGTAAATACAAAGGTAAATTACCACTTGTAAGTTTTAACTGTAAAGAAATTGGACAATTTGCTGCAAGATGTCCTAACAAAAGAAAAGATGACAGAAGTAATGACAGGTCATTTGAAAAGAAGTATGACAGAGGTGATAACCGAGATTACAGAAGCAACCAACAATCACAAAGAAGAGATACTCGAGAATACAAGGACAAAGGAAAGAAGGCCAGTTACCTAGCTAAATGAAAAGATGAAGATACTGACACCGAATCTGATGAAGACATCAAGATGGTGTTTGTGGCAGTAAAATATGATTTAGATGATGATGAAGAAAGGTGTGTAGAAACTGCACTCATATCTAAAGTTAGCAAAAATGATGTCTAGATCATAGATAGTGGCTACACTCACCATATGACCAGTGAAAAAAAAAAGTTTGAGACTTATGAATACTACAATGGTGGTTCAGTGAGAATGGGTAATGGCACACCTTGTCCTTGTCCTGATAAAATGTGAAAATGCTTATTGGAAGAAAGGATTGAATTATAATCTATTGAGTGTTTCTCGGTTGAATAATTTTGGTCACAAAGTAGCATTTGAAAATAAGAAGGCAGAGATCTTCAATAAATTAGGAAGTCTGATTGGTACTGGTGAGTAGACAAAATGTAACTTATTCTATCTAAATGATACTAAAACCACTTGTTTAATGGCTAGAAATGAAGGCATATGGTTGTGGCACAAAATATTGTCTCATGTAAACTTTGACAACAGGATAAAGATAAGAAGAAAGAGAAATGTAAGAGGCTCACCGACGATGATTAAGCCAGACAATATCATGTGCAAAAATTGTCAAAAAGGTAAGATTACAAAGTCTAGTTTCAAAAGCAAAACCCATACATCTGATGCCATTCTAGAATTATTCCATATTGATCTATGTGGACCCATGAGGACAAAGAGTTACTATGGTGATAGATATTTTATTCTCTTTGTTGATGATTACTCTAGAATGATGACAGTCATGTTTCTAACAGATAAATCATAAGCATTCAAGATGTTTAAATGGTACAAAGAAATGGTAGAAAAACAAAGTGGTAAGGAATTAAAATGCTTAAGATCAGATAGAGGAGGGGAATTTATTTCAAATGAATTCACTAACTTTTGTAATGAGAATGGAATCATAAGAAAGGTCTCTGCTCTGAGAACACCACAGCAAAATGGAATTGCGAAAATAAGGAACAAATCCATTGTTGATTGTGCAAGGACACTGATGATAGAGAAAGGCATCACCCAAATATTTTGGAGGGAAGCTATCAGTACTATTGTTTACACATTGAACGAGTACAATTGAAGAAATACACCAAGAAGACACCCTATGAGATATGGTATGGTTACACACCCAATGTAAGTTACTTTAAAAGATTTTGTAGTCAATGTTATATCTTAAAATCTAATAGAAATGGAAAGCTTGACTCCAAAAGTGATGAAAGAATATTTCTAGGGTATTCCACCAAGAGCAAGGCTTATTAATGTCTCAATAAAGCCTCTAACAAAATTGTTGAAAGTGAAAATGTAAAGATAGATGAATTTGCAGAGAAGAATGAAAAGGAAAGCACAAAATAAATAGAGGACTACAATAGGTTTGTTTACAATGAAGAAACTGACACTCTACCCAAGCAACAATGTATAGCTCCTGAGAAACAAATTATTGCACCCAAGCATCAGGCTGCAAATACCAAAAATCAGGATATTACTCAAGATGATGTACCAAAGGATGGAGATCATAATGAAGAACACAATGATGATCAAGATGATAGAAAAAGAAATAAACCTATTCTTTCCATATATTTCAGAAGGAACCATCCACAAAACCAGATCATAGGAGACAAGAAGGCTGGTATGAGAACCAGAAGTAAGTCTCTAAACAAAAGATGTCTAATTTGTGATTTTGAGCCAAAATTTGTCAATGTTGCAATTGATAATGATGAATGGATTAGTGCTATGAATGAGGAGATTTAGAAGATTGAGAAAAACAAGACATGGACACTTGTACTGAGACCAGATGACAAGAATTTCATTAGTACAAAATGGACATTCAGGAATAAACTGAATGAGAATAGAGAAGTCACCAAAAACAAAGAAAGGCTAGTATGCAATGGGTATGCACAAGAAGAAGGGATTGACTATGGAGAAACCTTTTCACCCATTGCTAAGCTAGAAGGAGTGAGAATATTAATTTCTTATGTTGCATGTAAAGGATTCAAGGTATACCAAATGGATGTCAAGTCTGCATTCCTAAATGGAATACTTGAAGAAGAGGTATACATTGAACAACCAGAAGGGTTTTTTTATCTAGACAAAAGGAACATGGTATGTAGACTAAACAAAGCCTTGTATGGATTAAAAAAAGTACCCCAAGCCTGGTATGAAAGACTTCATTCCTATCTCATAAGTATCAGATTTATAAGAACTAGTGAAAACAGAAATCTTTATTTGAAGGAGGATACTTATGCTAGAATTTTGATTACTGAGATATTTGTTGATGACATCATATTTAAAGGCAATGATATGCTATGCAAATCATTTGAAAATTAAATGAGAAAAGAGTTTGAGATTTCTATGTTTAGAGAGATCAAGTTCTTTCTTGGTCTACAGATCATGCAACAAGATGAAGGTATTTCCATTACACAATCCAAATACATCAAAGAAGTGCTGAAAATATTCAAGATGGAAGATTACAAGCCAGTTGGAACACTGATGAAAGCTGGATGTAAGCTAACAAAGGAGGACAAGTCACCTAAGGTAAATCAGACTTTGTACAGATCAATGATTGGAAAACTCATGTATGTTGTCCATATTAAACCAGATATTGCACATGCAGTAGGAATAGTTGTAAGATTTTATGCTAATCCCAGGGAATCACATATGACTGCTATGAAAAGAATCCTAAGATATCTGAAGAATACAGAGGAATATGGATTACGGTATAGAAGAGAAGGAAAATTTTAACTTAAGGTCTTTACCGACGCTGATTAGGCTAAAAATATTGATGACCAAAAGAGCACAACTGGAGGAGAATTCTTTATGGGTGACAGACTTGTCACATGGATCAGCAAGAAGCAAGGGTGCATCTCTCAGTCTACTACAGAAGAAGAGTATGTTTTTGTTGTTGCAAACTACTCAAATATTTCATGGATCAAACAGTTAGTGGAAGGTATGCATATGAAAATTATTGAACCAGTAATTATCTATTATGATAATACCAACATAATAAACATTTCCAAGAATCTAGTCATGCATGCCAAGACAAAGCATATTACTATCAAGTATCATTATTTGAGAGAACAAGTTCAAGAAAAGGAGGTGATACTTGAGTATGTTAAATCAAAGGAACAATTAGCTGATATCTTCACCAACCCACTACGCAAGGATACATTCGAGTACTTGAGAAAAAGACTAGGGGTCAGACCCTTGTCTACTGGTTAGTAAGATGACTAGAAGGCTGCATCAGCCTACATATTATCAAAATATAATTCATGTTTATGCAAACAAAGATATGGACTTCAAATATAAATCTATACACAGAAACGTACTTATCTCCTCTGAGAACTAGAAGTGTTGTATTGATGACGAATTGGGAAATTCAAGGAGTATATTATAGATAGAAAGGATTGTTTGGCATTACTGTCAAATATTTGTTTGACATTGTTGTCAAAGGGAGAGATTATATCCATTATCACATTAGGGAGATATTATATCCATCACATTATCCAAAGGGAGAGATGTAACCAGAAAGGGAGAGTACATACAAAGGAAGAGATTACTAACAAAAGACATCAAAAGAATAGAGAATAGTCAAAGGGAGAGAGTTTGACATAGGAAAAGAACACATCACATCAGAGAAAGAAATATTCTACATCTGTCCAGTTAAGAGATTGAAGACAGGGAGAAAGCTGAAAGAATAAAATCTAAGCTCTCATAAGCTTATCAAGGACCAGATATTTGTATCGGTTATAGTACATAAGATTGGTAGTTTGATGAACTTCAACTATTATATTTCATATTGTATTAGTAATAATATAGTTTGATAATGTAGTTTGTTTCCATCAATGCTAAAGGGAGAGATTGATGAACTAATGCAAGACATTAAATCAGTTAATGTACTGTATTGTCATTGATGTCAACTTGATATAATTTGTATGGTCATGGACATACTACTAAAGAATTCAAAGAACCAATGAAGAAAAGGCTATACTATCAGTAATGCATATAAGTCAATTATTCACAAAGTGATTATATACACCGATGGAGTGCACACCGATGTTCAAAGTAAATCAAAGAGAGAAAAGTCATAGCATTACCGACGAGCAAAGTTATAGCATTACCGATGAGAAAAGTCACAGTGTTTCCTAATGAGCAAAGAACAGTGTAACCTGATGGACGGAGATCCTAAAGACAACTAAAGTCATACCAACAGAATATTCAGTTGTCACCGATGACTAACTAAAGTATTGACTGATAGAATAGAGAGTTCAGAAATGACAAAATGCTTAGCTATCAAGAGCTAAAAATAGACTTAACTGATACTTATCATTATTTTAATTGACAAGATATAGCCAGAGATACGTAAAGGATTTAAAGTTGCTTTTTCTAGTTGGCAAGGATATCTCTATGAGATAAAACTTGAGTTTTTCTTTAAATCTAATTGGTGAGAATTGTGGATTGTGCCAAGATCAAGAAAGCCAAGAAATGGTGAAATCATGTCTATATAAGGGACAAGCTTATTCATTATGAATAGGGGGAGTGACAAGAGAATAGATGTTGAAGAGATTCTAAAGGACAAAAAAAATTTCATTCAGACCTGATCAATCAAGCTGAGGATAGAGCTAAATTTTGTAGACACCAACGAATGGTGATACAACATCACAAAGAAGATCAGTGTGGAGCAAAGGTATTGAATTGATAACATCAATCAGAAAGGTAATGCACTTACAATAGATCTAAAAATCTACAATTCAAGATGTATATGTGAGCAAATCAATTTACTATTTTATTTTAACCACTGAAGCATCAAGTCTCTTAACCGAGCAGGACTTAAAATTCTTTTCTAATTGAGATACACCCCAAGGAGTATCAAAAAGTTTGATCATACAAAGTAGCATTGGATATGCCCGATACCTATTGACAAGCCAAGTGAGTGTTTGATCAAGGATTGTAGCATTAGATGCTAGAAACTAAGTGAAAAACTATCTATTTAAATCCTCTAACAAGGTCACACTTAACAGTGTGTTTGTAACCTTTAACAGGGTTGGCTCTTAACCGAGCTCACTTCAGAAGAGTGAAAAATTGGGGTACCAGTCCCAGTGGTTTTTCCCTTAATAGGGTTTCCACATTAAAAATCCATGTATTAATGTGTCCATGAGTCATTACTTTATAATTTTACATTTCACTTAAGTAAATTTGGATTTATTGGTATACACTAGTTATTTACTGTATTTTGGTAAATAGAAAGATTGCTTATCGGTAAACATACAGTAGAAGGTTTTACAAACCATTCTGAAAAGTAGTAATTTGTGGTACAGGGCAACTCCCTATTTCATTTTTTGGTGTTTTTTATGGTTTTTGTAGGTGTTTGTGTGTGTGTTGGAATAATACCCAAGGGGTCGGATACAATGATAGTTTAACTTCATGATTCTAAGGGCCTTAGTGCTCATTAGGTGTTTTGAGACATTTTGGCTTCAAACTGGGAAATGTTGCCATTTTAGGGAAATATGGGTTAGAGGTATGTTTTAGGACCCTACACATCCTATTTGGGGTCTTAGAAGTCAACATCCATCATCGAGTTGACAAACAAGGTCAAAATGTTCAAAATACAAAATGTTGCTAGCAACTTTGAAAAGTTGCTCGAGCAACTTTTGTAAGAATTGACAAAATGTAGTTAGAACTGATGTAACTACCCCATGCTTATTATATGAGCATGGATTTGATTCTTTTAGGAGGTTAATGATATTTTGGATTGAAACACTTAATTCTGACACCTCTGTACAGATGACTGTATCCACATTTGTGTAATCTGCAATGTATCTTTGCTATTGTATGGTTGTGTATGGATTGGCATAGGTGATCAGGCTCCATGATAGTGTAGTGTTTTCTTTAAGCTTCCATATTAAATATATATATTTTTTTTAAGTTTAGTAGGTGTTAAGTTACAATTTTTTGAAGGTCACTGGTCTCACAGAGACAAAAATAGTGCTACCTAGTTAGAAATGGCTCTAACCTAAAATCCCTCTGGTAGAATTGTCAAAAACCATGGGGGGGTAGGGTTAGGGTCTATATATAGGGTTTTTGTTTTCTTATTGGTTGTTTTAGTGGATTTCATAGGCCAGAAGTGAAGCCCTATGGATGACTGGTGAAACTAGGTGAGCCAGGATAGGGAGAAAGGAGGATTTGATCAAGCACCCATGACCTTTTGGGAAAGACTTAGTGACATTTGTAGAAGCAATAGATAGTCTCCTAAAATGATTCAAAGGTGGAAGGAGGTGAATCAAATGTTGGAGACAAGTTTAGCCATTTTTCATGCTGACTAGTCTAGAGGCCTAATTAATAGGCTATAATCTAGGGCTTACAAGAAACTTCGGTTTTAGGTGCTTTCAGAGGTCAGGGTTTTGGATTCTGATAGTGTTGGGTGATTTCTTGAATATTTTCAAGTTTTTTTTTGGATTCATTTGGATTTTTTTTAAGCATTTGGCCAAAATCGGTGAAAATAGACCTACTAAGAGTTGAGCAATTAAGCCTCCTAGTGAAATAATGACCAATTGGATTGGTAAGGAGTCTTGGAGTGTTGGGATGGATGCAGAATGACCAAGAAGGGGTTAATAATTGTATGGTGAGTCTTGGTGAGTGTGTGAGAAGATCCTAGGTAGAGGATTGGCAATCTAGGTGGAGTTGTAGTGAAGGAAACTATGCTTTTTGTTAACTAGTTGGACTAGTTGGGCCTAGAAATCTTGGATTCTTCTAAAAACCAACTATAGCTTGGAGGAAAATTTTGTAGAGGGGGTCTTGGAGATCCCAATTGGAGGAAGATCCAACAAAGGACAACCATTGGATGGTTGTATTAAACAAATAAGCACCTAGGAGTGAGGAAAAGCTCTAGATTGTCAAAATCTCTGCATCAGAGTGGTATTAGAGCTAGAATAGCTTGAAGATTGTGTATGTCTGAAGGGGAGGAGAGTCAAGAGGTTGACACCATGCCTCCTAAGGCAATGAGTATGGATTCCATAGTGTAATTGGTTTAGGTCCTCTTGGAGAAGGCTAGTGTGTCCGAGACAAAGGGCAAAAAGAATATCACAGAATGGGGAGATGAAAGTCAGATAGAAGAGTCATCAAACAAAGGGATAGAACCTAAGATGGACAAAGAACAAAAGGTATTCTTAGATGCCTTCAAGTCTTTGAACAAGGATAGCATTGAACACATACCATATTACTATGGAAGCCTGAATGGAGAAGAGTTGTTGGATTGGCTTGAAGCCATTGACAACCAACTTGATTACAAAGAAGTCTCAGAGGAGAAGAGAGTCAGTTATGCTAAGGCTAGACTCAAAGGATCTACATTGGTGTGGTGTAACATGATGTAGGATGAGAGGATAAGCAATGGAAAGAAAAAGATTGTTTCTTGGGAGAGGATGAAAATAAGATTGAGGGCACAATTCTTGTCTACTGATTATGAAATCCAGATGTACCAAAATTTGCAAAACTTAAGATAGGAGATGATAGTGAGTGCTTATATTGAGGAGTTCCACAAGTTGAGCCTAAGGGCTAGGAGACAAGAAGATTAAATGGAGAAGGTAGCCAGGTACCTTAATGGGTTAAGACAAGGGATTCAAGATGAGATCAGCATGATGGCTCTTGACAATATGCACAAATGTTTCCAATTGGCCTTAAGAGTAGAGGACAAGGCTAGAAGGAGGAATGACTTCCATTAAAGGGGAAGAGGTGGTAGAAATAACAGAGGGTTCCAAAGAGGAAGAAGAAAATTTAGTAGGGGACAAAGCCCTAATAGACAAGAAGATAATCAGCCCATGGATAATGGTGGAGGGAATCAATATAGAGGATCTTTCCAAAGGGGAGGATACAGAGGTAGAGGACCACCAAGAGGTAGGTTCTGACCCCAAGGGAGATCCAATTCATTTTTCACTGGAAGATGCTATAACTGCAACCAAGAGGGTCACACAATCAGTAGATGTCCTGAAAAGACTTCCTCATCTCCAATGGGGGATAGAAGGAATCAATTGGTACAATAAGATGACACTCAAAGTGTTACTTCTCCCATCTCCAAGGCAGGGTCAGTATTGTGGAGAGAACTTGATGTTAAGGAGAACCTTGTTGAAAGTGTCTGACACTATAGAGCCACCACAGAGAAAGAACTTGTATAAAACAACTTGCAGGTCTCATGGGAAGATTTGAAAAGTGATAGTAGACTCTGGATCCACTAAGAATATAGTATCCATAGATAAGGTGGACAAATTGAAGTTGGTAAAGATACCTCATACCACACCCTATAAGGTTCCATGGTTGAACAAGGGTCAAAAAATAGTGGTAGATGAGAAAACCTTGGTAGACTTTGAGATTGGTGAGTATAAGGAAAGGTCTTATGTGACATACTACCTATGGATGCATGCCATCTACTCCTAGGATGTCCATGGCAGTATGATTTCAAAGCAATACATGATGGAGAGAAGAATAATTATGTCATCACCAAGCTAGGAAAGAAGTTCCAAATGGATCCATTGAAAGAATCCAATGAAGAGAAGCATGTGGGGACAAGTGTGATGTTATTGAGTGGGAAAGAGTTTCTAAAGGCCATGAAGAAGAAGAAAGGAGTCTATTGTGTAGTAGTGGAAAAACCAAAGGAGGAAACTAAGGAGAAAATTAGTTTGCAACCAGAGATACAAGAATTGCTGGAGAAGTACCATGACATAGTAGATAATGGTTTTCCAAGTGCATTAACACCTATGAGGGAAGTGAGTCATCAGATTGACCTCATTCCTAGAGTAAATCTTCAAAAAAAAGCAGCATATAAGATGACACCAAGTCAGAATGCAGAGATAGAAAAATAGATTCAAGATTTGTTGGATAAGGGGTTAATAAGGAAGAGTTTGATCCCATGTGCTATGCCAATAGTACTTGCACCTAAGAAGGATGGAAAATGAAGGATGTGTACAGACTCCAAGGCTATAAACAAGATCACAATAAGATATAGGTTCCCAATGCCCCAGATAGAATATTTGATGGACAATTTAGGAGGTTCTTGTTACTTTTCTAAGGTGGACTTGAAGTCAGGGTATCATCAGATAAGAGTGAGGCCTGGTGATGAGTGGAAGATAGATTTTAAGACCAATGAGGATCTGTATGAGTGGCTATTAATTCCCTTTGGCCTAATTAATGCACCTAGCACATTCATGAGGCTCATGAATAAAGTGTTAGTAGAGTTCATTGGTAAGTTTGTAATAGTTTATCCTGATGATATTTTGATCCTTAGCATGTCCAAGGATGATAAAATGAAGCATTTGGAGATGGTCTTAAGGAAGCTACATCAAGAGAAGTTGATGATAAATCAAGAAAAGTGTGAGTTTCTCAAAATTGAACTAGTTTACCTTAGTTTTTTGGTTGCTAATGGATGTATGAAGATGGACCCTGATAAAGTTAAGTCCATTTTGGAATGGCCTACACCTAGGTCCATAGGGGATGTTAGGATTTTCCATGGTTTGGCCTCCTACTATAGGAAGTTTGTGAGAAATTTTAGTCGTGTGTGTGCCCCTATACTTAACACCATAAAAGGTGGAATCAAGTGTAAATTTGAATGGACAGTGGTAGAAAACCAAGGGTTTGAAATGTTAAAGAAAAGGATTGCAGAGCTACCTACTCTTAGGTTTCCTAATTTATATCAACTCTTTGTGGTAGAGTGTGATGCTAGCAAGTTGGCTATTGGAGCTGTGTTAAGCCAAGAAGGACATCATGTGGCTTTCTTCTCTGAAAAGTTGAATGAGGCTAAAAAAAAGTACTCCACCTATTATTTGGAGTTATATGCTATGGTTCAAGCCCTTAAGAAGTAGAGACACTACCTATTACCTTGGGATTTTTTGGTCTACACTAATAACCATGATTTAAGTTTCCTGAATGGACAAGAAAAGTTCAACCAAAGGCACATGAAGTGGGTAGAATCATTATGGACTTATACATTTTTTATAAAGAACAAGAAGGGGGTTAGCAAAAAGGTTGCAGATGCTCTTAGCAGAAGAGTACTCACAATCCAAGAGATAAAACTGCAAAGTGTGGGCATGGATGATTTGAAAGACCTCTACAAGGAGGACAAAGATTTCAAAGAAGCCTATGAGGCATGTGTCAAGTTTTAGCAAGGGTTCAAATTGGATTTTTATGAGTTTGTATTGTAGGAAGGCCTATTGTTTAAAGGTCACCTTATGTGTATACCTCAGTGTTCAATGAGGGAAAACATTGTGAAGGAGAAACACCAAGGGAGCTTGGGAGGCCACTTTGGAGTGGATAAAACATTGGAGCAGGTGCATAGGTATTACTATTGGCCTAAGATGTAGTCATATGTTAAGAGATTTGTAGAATAATGTCAGATTTGTCAGAGGGAAAAAGGATAAAGAAGAAATAGTGGGTTGTATCAACCTTTAGCTATACCCTAAAGGCCTTGGGAGTGCCTTTGTATGGACTTTGTTTTGGGGTTACCAAAGACACCTAGGGTTCATAATAGTGTGTTTGTGGTGGTAGACCATTTCAGCAAGATGGCACACTTCATTCAATGCAAAAAAACAAATGATGCTTCTCAAATTGCAGGTCTATTCTTTAGGGACATTGTGAGGATCCATGGATTGCCCCTAAATATTGTAAGTGACATGGATAGTAAGTTATTAGGTCATTTTTGGAGGACCTTATGGGAGATTCTTGGAACAAAATTTTCTTTCTCTTCAGCCTATCATCCACAATCAGATGGGAAAAGAGAAGTAGTGAATAGGTCACTTGGAAATTTGCTAAGGTGTTTGACTAAACAACATGGAAAATCATGGGATCACATCATACGGTAGGCATAATTTGCATATAATGACTCCATTAATATGAGTACAGGGAATAGCCCCTTTGAAATAGTATATGGGGTCAATCCTAGAGGGATATTGGAATTGAGAGATCTCAATTTGAAGGACAAGAGGACTTCTCAAGGGGAGTCCTTTACTGAACAGGTGAAGGAGCTACATGATCAAGTCAATAAGACTTTAGCAAAGCAAGTGGAGAAGTACAAATCCAAAGTTGATCAGACTAGAAGAGACTTGCAGTTCAAGGTTGGGGATCTAGTACTAGCTTATCTTAGGATGGAAAGGCTACCCAAGAGCCTACTAAACTACTAATGAAAAAGATAGGAACTTTAAAGATTTTTCACAAGTATGGCAGGAATTCCTATGAGGTGGAGTTACCTCCTGATTTGGGGATCTCACCCATTTTTAATGTTTGTGACCTGTATCCCTACAAGGTGCATTAGTTTTCCATTAGTACACTTAGTGAAAAACATTGACAGAGTTCACCGACAGACTAAAGCATTACTACAAGACTACAAGCATCACTGACAGACTAAGGCATTACCGGTGAACAACAAGCATACCCAATAGAATACAAAGGTCATAAGAAAAATGCTAAGTATAGAATCGACAAGCATCATCGGTGACCACAAGCTTCATCGGCGACACAGTTTTTAGAACTAGCCTGATAAGAAGAGAAAAGGCATACCCGATGACAAGTTCAAGAAAGGAACACTAAAGACCAAGAAAATTGACCATCAGAACCGACAGTCAGTTAAAGAACCCACAAATTGTGGATCTAATTTTTACACGATAGATAAAGCAATGTAATTCTATTTATAGAGTTTTTCTATTTTTTAAATCATAAATTTAGGGTCAAGCAAGCTTTATGTAAATGTTTTAATGCATCCTAATAGATCTAAAACATATCTAACTAAAGATCAAGGTCAATTTGTAAACCTTGGATCTAGAGTTAACTTGCGATGCATGAATCAAGAATTGAGCCTAATTTAGTATAAATAGATGTTCAAACTTAATTGTGAGAAAATGAATTCACATTGTTGATAGCCGCCAAGAGCATCTAAGGAGTAGAAGGCAAATTCATGCAAAGGTCAGAAATAGAATACATCAGTTATCAAGAACACACAGAGGCTACTGATAAGAAGATAAAGGTATTATTCAATCATGGAAGGATGATTACTAATATGTATGAAGCTTTATAGGA
>MU227282.1:127063-140264 GCA_018584345.1 Thuja plicata
TTGCATTCTAACAAGTGCATCACATCTAAAATCCTTTTGTAGAAGGTGGACTTAACCGTTCTTTCCAAATCTCTTAACAAAGTGCACACTTAACAGTGTTGTAAAAGCTTCAAATGAAGTAGATCTTGAAGAGTCTCCACTGTAATACTCCTAACAGGTTAGATCATTAGAAGTGACCAATTGTAAGCCTTAATTGGCCCCTTCTTATCTGCAGATAGTGAAGTCTTGTGGGTAACAATCCCCACCGCAATTTTTACTTCCTAACAGGAGTTTTCTGTGATATCATATCTTGTGTCATGTGTTATATATTTTCATGAATGTTTCTGTTATGGTTACATACTAAAGAATTTATGATATGATTGCATATGCATAAAGAAAGATGAACAGTTAGATAAGATAATTTACAAACTGATGATTAAGGGTTAATGGGCTAACCAAAGAAAAGTTTTAGAGGTACTGATTCACCCCTCCCCTCTTAGTACATGATCTCAATATAATTCCAACACAAGGGACCAACACCAAACACAGGTCAATCCACCCTTGCATATTTGGAGGATGATGATTGGGTGAAAGATTTGCCTACCCCAAAGCCATTGCAATTGGAAAGTGTATTGGATTATAAAGTGATAAAGAAGACAAGGAGGGGTAACTACAAGGAGTACCTCATCAAGTGGCAGGGACTACCTTAAGCTGAGGTCACTTGGATGACAGATTTGGACATTCTAAAACATGGGGTCACCATTGAAGACCTCCTAACTCAAGGGACTTGAGTTATTTTGTCTAGGGGATTATGGTGTAGTGCACCTCCCTATTTCATATTTTGGTGTTGTTTAGGGTTGTTGTAGGTGTTTGTGTGAATAATACCCATGGGGTTGGATACAATGATAGTTTAACTTCATGACTGTAAGGACCTTAGTGCTCATTAGGTGTTTTGGGACATTTTGACTTCAAATTGGGAAATGTTGTCATTTTAGGGAAATATGGGTTAGAGGTATGTTTTAGGACCCTACACATCCTATTTTAGGTCTTGGAAGTCAACATCCATCATTGAGTTGATAAAAAAGGTCAAAATATTCAAAATACAAAATGTTGCTAGCAACTTTGAAAAGTTGCTCGAGCAACTTTTGCAAGAATTGACAAAATGTAGTTAGAAATGATGTAACTACCCCATGCTCAGTATATGAGCATGGATTTGATGCTTTGAGGAGGTTAATGAGATTTTGGATTGAAACACTTAATTCAGACACCTTTGTACGGATGATTGTATCCACATTTGTGTAATCTGCACTGTATCTTTGCTACTGTATGGTTGTGTATAGATTGGCGTAGCTGATTGGGCTCCATGATGGTGTAGTGTTTTCTTTCAACTTCCATATGCAATAGATAGTTTTTTTTGAAGTTCAATAGGTGTTAAGTTATAATTTTTTGAAGGTCACTGGTCTGACAGAGACAAAAATAGTGCTACCTAGTTAGAAATGGCTCTAACCTAAAATCCCTCTGGTGGAATTGTTGAAAACCATGAGGGAAGTAGGGTTAGGTTCTTTAGATAGGGTTTTGGTTTTCTTTTTTTTGTTTTAGTGGATTTCATAGGCCATAATTAAAGCCCTATGGCTGACTGGTGAAACCAGGTGAGCCAGGACAGGGACAAAGGAGGATTTGATCAAGCACCCATGACCTTTTGGGAAAGACTTAGTGAAATTTGTAGAAGCGCTAGATAATATCCTAAAAGGATTCAAAGGTGTAAGGACATGAATCAAATGTTGGAGACAATTTTATCCATTTTTCATGTTGACTGGTCCAAAAACCTAATTAATAGGCTATAATCTAGGGCCTACAAGAAACTTGGGTTTTGGGTGCGTTCAGAGGTCAGAGTTTTGGATTTTGATAGTGTTGGGTGATGTCTTGAATATTTTCAAGTTTTTTTGTAGATTCATTTTGATATTTTGGAAGCATTTGGCCAAAATCGATGAAAATAGACCTACTAAGAGTTGAGCAATTAGGCCTCCTACTGAAATAATGACCAATTGGATTGGTAAGGAGTCTTGGATTGTTGGGATGGATGCAAAATGACCAAGAAGGGGTAAAGAATTGTATGGGGAGTCTTTGTGAGTGTGTGAGAATATCCTAGGTAGAGGATTGGTAATCTAGGTGGAGTTGTAGTGAAGAAAACTAGGATTTTGGTTAACTAGTTGGACTAATTGGGCCTAGAAATCTTGGAGTCTTCTAAAAACCAACTATACCTTGGAGGAAAAGTTGCTAGAGAGGGTCTTGGAGATTATAATTGGAGGAAGATCCAACAAAGAACAACCATTGGATGGTTGGATTGGTCAAACAATCATCTAGGACTGAGGAAAAGCTCTAGATTGTCAAAACCTATACATCAATTTGATATAAGTTTTTTAAGGCATTCATCTTATAGGACTGAATATAACTAGAGGTATATTTTTGTGGTACTAAGTTTGAAGGGTTTATTTAAGGATTAATTTTTGAGGCCACTTATTCACCCCCCCCCCCCCCCCCCCCCCNTAATTTTTGAGGCCACTTATTCCCCCCCCCCCCCTCCCACTGCTCTTAGTTATTACTAAAAACACCCACTATCCAATAATTTTCACAAGTACATCATTGTTGCCACTAAGTATTTCATGAAGTGGATTGAATCAATTTTGATAACCTAAATAGCCAGAAATTTTTTTCTAAGTTTATCCTAAATTATATCATAAGTTGGTATGGAGTACCTCAAACCATTATCACTGACAATGGAACTCCTTGTTGGTTTACTGAGAGGGGGGTGAATTAGAAAATAGTGATTTTATAAACCTTAAAAATTAAACTCTGATTCAACTCGATAAGACAAACTTGAACATCAACCAAATCAAAAATAACTTCACTATAACAATCAAAAACTTAAGTAAATAGTAGATGACATCAACAATAAACATTCAACACATATGAAACAAGAATTTCATGAGGAACCCCAATTAGGGAAAAATCCTTCGTGGGAATTGTCACCCACAAATAAAATACTCTTCTGAAGTATGCTCGGTTAAGAGTCAATCATGTTAAAGATTACAATGTACATTGTCAAATGTGACCCTGTTAGGGGATTGCCTCAGATCTATTAAGATCTTCACACTATTAGGATTGGTCTGGTTAGAGGGATTTGAACACTCGTTTAGAATGTCACTTTTCACAAGGATTTTACAATAAGAATGTTACACCCACTTGGTTAAGAGATTTCTCTGTTAAAATGTTAATAAGAAATAGTATAGAATTTGACCTATAATAATGCAACTACCTCCTTCTTGAGCAGATTCCTTATGTTCTCTTTGAATACTGGCATCAACACTTCATCACTCTCTTCTCTAGACTTGATTTTACCTTTTCTTCTTCACTGCTTCACTCGGTAGCACATCCACACTTGAACTCGCCAGCTCTCTTCTTCATTCAACCTCATTCTTTATAGACTCTATTTTTTTCTCTTAATATCCTTGATTATGTTTTCCTTTATTTACTCTCAGCCGTTAGATCAACTTTTTGATTTGATTCAGTGAATTTGATACTCAGTGAACTGTGTTAGCATCACCTCAGAACTTGCACTTTTATTGGAGGTTCTACCATCACTTTTGCCTCTTAATCTTTACCATAGATCATCACCTTTAATTTTATTGATCGTAGATATTTGTAACTAACTCTTCTACATCCTTGGAATCTTCTAGATAATTATGGCTCTTTATTAAATTTTTACCTAAACCTTATTCTGATGAATAACTGATTGAATGTTTGAAGCTAACAAGTTGATGACCACCAAGCTGTAGAAATTAAATGCAAGACATTAAATCAGTTAATGTATTGTATTTTCATTGATGTCAACTTGATTTATTCAATTTAGTCATATACATAATGTCATAGACTTCAAGGAACCAAAGAGATAAATTTTATGTTATCGGTAAACATATAAAGCCAGTGTACACTGAGTGACAGTAAACACCAATGGACAATGCACGCCGATGGACAGAGAACCCCAAGAAGTCACATTGTATACTAAGCACTGCAACCCCAAGCATAAATGAAGTCCCTGAGAAAATTCACTATTTTGACTGACGGACAATATTGATGCCCAAGGACAACTGGATTCAATGACCGAGAAAACTAAGAGTTGATCACCGATTGGAACTAGAGTTAGGAAATGAAAAAATACTTAGCTAGGAGGTATAATTAGAGTTAATTGATTGATTACTTTATTTTCATTGACCAGTTGAACTGAATAGTTAAAGCTAGTTTTATTCACAGTTGTCAAGGAAAAATCTACATGATAAAACTAAAGCTATGCTTTAAAGATTAAACCAATGCATGGCGAGATTTGCGGATCAAGATAGCTATCTACGTCAAAGACAAGAATATTGAATGGTGAAATCATGTCTATATAAAGAGACAATTAATTCATTATTAAGGAGAGGAATGCTAAATATAATTCTGGTGAAGATAGAAGTCTTCATGTAGATCTAATCATACAAGCTGAAAGAATAGAGCTAAGAATTCTATAGACACCAAGCAATAGAGAAGAAATAGCATTCACCAAGAAGAAAGAAGGAGGGGAGAAAAGGAATAGAAGAGAATATTGACCAGAGAGGTATTATGGAATTACAATATATATGAAAATCTGCAAGATTAAGTTGTATCATTGAACAAATCATTTATTGTTTCAGTTTAACGATTGATTCATAAAATCTCTTAACCAAGTGGGATTTAACAGTCCTTAATGTATTGAGATACTCAAGAGTAGCAAAAGGTTTTTATTTTTGACAGCATAGTGAATTCCCAAGGTCAAAATACTAACCAATGGTTTTAAATCCTCTAACAAGGTTGCACTTAAAAGTGTGTTTGTAACCTTTAATAGGGTTGGCTCTTCACCGAGCTCACTTCAGAAGAGTGAAAATTTTGGATTACCATTCCCAAGTATTTTTTCCCTTAACAGGGTTTCCATGTTAAAAATCCATGTGTCAAATGTGTATATGGTTCATTGCTTTGATTTTTTTCTTTACACATTACTAAAACAAGATTGGTTGGTAAACACTAAGTTTATTTACTAATATTCGCTAAAGGCTAGCAAAGGATAAATTGATATTTGATAAAGCTTAAGAAAAGGATAAACAGTGTATTCACCGAGCAGTATATATATGTTAAATTCATATAAGGCATACATCGTGTAGGACTTAAGATAACTAGAGGTTTTATATGTGATATAAGTTTTGGTTGGATTATTGGATTAATTTTTGAAGCCACTGATTCAACCCCCCCCCCCTAAGTTATTCTAACAATTGGTATCAAAGCTAGTATGCTAGGAAGAGAGTTTAAAGACTCAATCTAAAGATCACAAGATGAGAAAAAGGGATGTGCCTAAGTTGAACAAGGACAAATTTGCATCATGGAAAAGAAGGATAAGGCTCCACCTATTAGGTATTGGAAATGATTTCACACAATACTTGGATACTAAATCTTTTTTACCTACAGGACCTCCGATAGTCGATCAATTGAGAGAGAAACGCGAACAAAATTCTATGATGATAGATTTTGCTTCATCACTTTCTGATGTTGAATTTGAAGATGTCAAATCATGCACCACTGCAAATAAAATGTGGGACAAACTCAAGCTAGTACATGGAGGAGATAAAAATGTGTTGAGGGCTAAATCGGAGAGCCTAAGAGGAAAGTTTGATGACCTAAGAATGAAAGAAGGAGAAAAAATCACTCAGTACAGTAGCAGAATCAAAGAGGTTGTTAATTCTATCTGAGGAGTAGGAGGTTTACTTGAAGAAGAAATAGTGGTAAGTGGGTAAAAGTACAAACCTGTGTCACACTTTTATAAAGGAAAATGTCCACAGCATGCAAACTGTTTAACTTTAACGACATAAAAGTGACATTTGTGTTTAGAATTTGAGGATGATGTAAATTGATGAAATGTGTAAAAATGGATGAACTTTATGCCTTTAATTTTTATTTTTATTTTGAACAATAATTGATATAGTTTTTAAATTTTTCAAGTCAATTTTTTAATTTTTGAAAACTTCTGAAAATCTTGGGTCTAGTTCCCACCAAACAAATATATGCAAATAATCTATTTTTCCTCTAATTTAAAAATATGTTATAGATAAAATGTATAGCTAGTGCAAAAAAGAAGAAAGATGTGTTTTCAATTTATATTTTCTCTATTATAACTGCTCAAAGTTGAACTTATCTGAAATCGATAGTTTTCATCTCCCACCAAATTTCCCCTATCAAATCTACACCATTCAGAAAAAAAATTTGTATATTCTTGAAGAGGACTCTCTCCTCTAGTGTTAAATATAAATTTTAATTTTTTTATATGATTTACTTTTTATTTATTTATTTGAAGCAACATTTTCTCAAATGTTAAAATACCTACTTGTTGTATTTTGAAATTATAATATATTAGATCTAATCAAAATACTATAAAATTTATATGAAAATAATCTTGACTCTGATCTCTACAAAAGGTTATTTTTATATTTTTTAAATATCATTAAAAAGAGTAGGGGTTATTGAAACATCACTTTTCTGAAATAATTTTATTTCTTTGGTAATTGGACCCAAATTGGTATAAAAAATGTATTTAATAGACATTTCCAATTGGAAAAGTTTAACCACTTATCTAACTTAGCTAGAATGAATCTAACTAGACCATATGTTTGACGAAAATTAATTTTTAGTTAGAAATACTCAAATTTAGTTGTGTTGATAAGTGTTCCTAAAATGTGACACGACTTTGTGCTTTTACCCAAGTAAAATTATTAGAACCTTACTATTTGTTTATGCTAATAGAGTATCTACAATTCAAGAAATGAGAGCAATAGAAAATAACAATGTTACTCTAGATAGTTTGATTGGTAGACTTATTTCATTTGAGATGAATAACTTTGACAACACTGTCTTACCAACTATTAATTCTGCATTCAAATCTTCTCTGAAATAAGTAAATCAAGTCATAAAAACACTATGAGAAATGATAGTGAAAGTGATAGTGATGAACAAGAACTTGATGAAATTGAAGCACTAATGGCTAGAAGATTGCAAAGAGGCAAAGGTAGATACAAAGGTAAATTACCATTGGTATGTTTTAATTGTAAAGAGATTGGACACTTTGCTGCTAGATGCCCTAACAAGAGAAAAGATGAAATAAATAATGATATATCTTATGAAAAGAAGTTTGACAGAAGTGATGACCGAGACTACCGAAGCAACCAACAATCTGATGGAAGAGATAACCAAGACTACAAGGACAAAGGAAAGAAGGTTTGTTAACTGGCTGAGAACAAAGATGAAAATATTGACACGAGTTTGATGAAGATATTGAGGTAGTATTTGTTGCTATGAAGGATGATTTACATGAAGAAGAAAGGTATGTTGAAACTACACTCATATCTAAGGTTAGTAAAAATGATGTCTAGATTATTGATAGTAGTTGTACTCACCACATGATTGGAGATAAGGAAAAGTTTGAAACTTTTCAATATTATAATGGTGGATCAATAAGAATGGGTAATGGCTCACCTTGTCCAGTTGAAGGTAAAGGAACAATCATGTTGAATAATCTGATAAGATGTGAAAATGCATATTGGGTGAAAGTACTTAACTATAATATATTGAATGTTTCACAGCTGAATAACACAGGTCACCGAGATGCATTTGAGAACAAAAAGGCAAAGATCTATAATGAATCAGGAAGGTTGATCAGTACTGGTGAACAAACAAAAGGTAACATATTCTATATTGATAAGATTTAGTCCGCTTGTTTATTGGCTAGAAAGTAAGACATTTGGTTGTTGCATAACAGGTTATGTCATGTGAATTTTGACAATATGGTTAAGATAAGCAAGAAAATAAAAGTAAGAGGCTTACCAAGCATGTCAAATCCCAACCATGTCATGTATAAGAATTGTCAAAAAGGTAAAATGAAAAATTCTAGTTTTAAGAGAAAAACCTATGCATCTAATTCTATTCTAGAGCTAGTCCATGCTAACTTATGTGGACCAATGATAACAAAGAGCTTATATGGTTATAGATACTTCATTCTATGTGTTGACGACTATTCTAGAATGATGATTGTTATGTTCTTAAAAGAGAAATCAAAAGAATTTAAGATGTTTAAATGGTATAAAGCTATAGTTGAAAAACAAAGTGGAAAGGAATTGAAATGTTTAAGGTCAGATAGAGGACGAGAATTTATTTCTGATGAATTCACTAACTTTGGTAATGAGCATGGAATTACAAGATAGGTTTCTGCACCAAGAACACCACAAAAAAATGAGATGGTTGAAAGAAGGAATAGATCAATTGTTGAATGTGCCAGAACACTGGTGATTGAGAAAGGCATCACACAAATATTCTAGAGAGAATTTGTAAGTACTAATGTCTATACATTAAACTAAGTTCAATTAAAGAAAGACACCAATAAGACACCTTATGAGCTATGGTATGGATACACACCTAATGTAAGTTACTTTAGAATTTTTGGAAGTCAATGTTATATATTGAAAGATGATAGAAATGGAAAGATTGACTCCAAAAGTGATGAAGGAATATTTCTAGGTTATTATGCCAAAAGAAGGGCTTATAAATGTCTTAACAAATCCTCTAACAAAATAATTGAAAGTGCAAATGTTAAAGTGGATGAATTTGCTGAGAAAAATGATGAGGAAAGAAGAACGGAACCAGAACACTACAACACATTTGTCTATAGTGATGAACCTAACACTCTGCCCAAGAAACAATGTATCACTATCAAGTGACAGAATAATGCAATCAAGCATCAGGTTGCATGCACTGAAAAATTAGGAAATTGCTCACAATGATGAACCAAGCGATAAAGATCAAAATGAAGGTCAAGATGATGATCAAAATGATGAACAAAGATCTAAACCAATACTTGCAAAGTATGTCAGAAGACACCATCCATATGACCAAATCATAGGAGATAAAAGAGCTAGAATGAGAACAAGAAGTGAGTCACTGAACACTAGATGTTTGATTTGTGATTTTGAGCCTAAATTTGTTAATACTGCACTTGAGAATCAAGAATGGGTCAGTGCAATGAATGAAGAGATTGAGAAATTTGAAAATAACAGAACATGGATATTAGTACCTAGACCAAGTGACAAAAATGTCATTGGTACCAAATGGATATTCAGAAACAAACTAAATGAGAATGGAGAAGTCACAAGGAACAAAGCAAGACTGGTATGCAAAGGGTATGCACAAGAAGAAGGTATTGACTATGGAGTAAACTTTGCACCCATTACTAGACTAGAATGAGTAATAATTATACTTGCTTGTGTTTCTTTGAAAGGATTCAAAGTATACCAAATGGATGTAAAATCTGCATTTCTGAATGGAATACTAGAAGAAAAGGTATACATTGAACAACCTAAAGGCTTTGTTGATCCTAACAAGAGGAACGTGGTTTGTAGACTACACAAAGCCTTGTATAGATTGAAACAAGCACCGAGAGAATGGTACAAAAGACTTCACTCTTATCTCATAAGTATTGGATTTGTAAGAACAAGTGATAACAATAATCTGTATTTAAAAGAAGATATTGATGATAACATTCTGATTGCTGAGATATTTATTGATGATATCATATTTGGAGGTAATGGTATGTTGTGAAAATATTTGCTGATGAAATGAATAAAGAGTTTGAGATGTCAATGTTTGAGGAGATCAAATTGTTTCTTATTCTACAGATTCTACAATAGGATGAAGGCATCTATATCATACAATCCAAATACATCAAATAAGTTCTTAAGATATTCAAAATGGAGGACTCTGAACCAGCTGAAACGCTGATGGAAACCAGATGCAAACTCACAAAGGAAGATATGTCAACAGAGGTAAATCAAACCTTATATAGATCTATGATTGGCAAGCTAATGTGTGTTGTACATACTAGACCAGATATAGCACATGCAGTTGGTATAGTTGCAAGATTCTCTGCTAATCCTAAGGAATCACACATGATTATTGTTAAAAGAATTCTGAGATATCTAAAGAATACCAAAGACTATGGCTTGTGGTATAATAAAGAAGGAAAATTTGAGCTTCAAGTTTATACATATGTTGATTGGGCTAAAAACATAGATGATAACAAGAGCACAATAGGAGGAGCATTCTTTATGGGTGATAGACTTGTCACATGGATAACTAAAAAGAAAGGATGCATCTCTCAATCTACTACAAAAGAAGAATATGTGTTTGTTGTTTCAATTTTCTCTAACATTGCATGGATCAAACAATTGTTGAAAGGTATGAATATGGAAATCCTTGATCTAGTGATTATCTATTGTGATAATACAAGTGCTATCAATATTTCAAAGAACCCTATGATGCATGATAAGATAAAGCACATTGATATTAAGTATCATTACTTGAGGGAACAAGTACAAGAGAAAGAAGTGATACTAGAATATGTGTAATACAAAGAACAATTAGTAGACATATTCACAAAGCTATTTCCAAAAGATACATTTGAGTACCTAAGGAAGAGATTAGGGGTCTGACCCTTGTCTAATGGTCACTAAGTTTACATGGAGGTTGCATCAGCCTACACATTATCAGAAGGTCATTCATCTTGATGCAAGCAAAGAGATGGACTGCAATGATATATTAGTACAAGAAGGTACTTATCTGAACCAAACACCAGAAATATTTTTGGCTACTACAGAGCTATATTGCAATGATATATTTTAGTTTGGCATTGATGTCAAAGGGAGAGATGTACTTAATCAATATGGAGAGATGTACTCAATGAATATATCTATATGAAATATCTATCTTGATCATCCAAAGGGAGAGAAAAGAAACATCCAACAGGGAAAGGAACAGTCAAAGGGAGAGAAAGATTCAAAGAACAAACCATCCATCCAAGGGAGAGAATTGGAGAAAAGTTAACATTTCTATATCTATCCACTGAAGGGAATGAAGAATGAAGAAGCACTCTACAAGAATCAAATCTAAGCTAGAAGAGCTTACTAAGTGCCATATATTTTAATTAGTTATAGAAAAATAATTTTGGTATGATATGGCATTTTTTACATTACATATTTCATATTGTGTCGAAAGTATGTTGTCATCAATGCCAAAGGGAGAGATTGATAAACTATAATTGATTGAATGTTTGAAGATGACAAGTTGATGATCATCAAGCTATAGAAAGTAAATGCAAGACATTAAATCAGTTAATGTATTGTATTTTCATTGACGTCAACTTGATTTAATATGAATAGTCATATACATAATATTATAGACTTCAAGGAACCAAAGAGATAAAGTTTATGTTATCGGTAAACATATAAAGCCAGTGTACACTGAGTGACAGTAAACACTAATAGACAGTGCACACCAACAAACAAAGAACCTCGAGTAGTCACAATGTATACCAAGCACTGCAACCCCGAGCATAACTGAAGTGAACCCCCAAAAAATTCACAGTGTTGATCGACGAACGATATTGATGCCCGAGGAAAACTAGAGTCAATGACTGAGAAAACTAAGAGCTGATCACTGATTAGAACTAGAGTTAGGAAACAAAAAAATACTTAGCTGGTAGGAGGTATAATTAGAGTTAACCGATTGATTACTTTTTTTTCATTGATCAGTTGAACTAAAGATTTAAAGCTAGTTTTATTCACAGTTGTCAAGGAGAAATCTACAGGATAAAACTAAAGCTATGTTGTAAAGATTAAAGCAATGCATGGCAAGGTTTGCAGATCAAGAAAGCTATCTACATTAAAGACAAGAAAGACAAGAAGATTGAATGGTGAAATCATGTCTATATAAAGAGACAAGTAATTCATTATTAAGGAGAGGAATGTTGAATATAATTCTAGTGAAGATAGAAGTCTTCATGCAGATCTGATCATACAAGATGAAGAATAGGGATAAGAATTATGCAGACACCAAGCAACAGAGAAGAAACAACATTCACCAAGAAGAAATAACAAGGAGACGAGCAAAGGAACAAAAGAACATATTGATTAGAAATGTATTATGGACACAATAGATCTGAAAATCTACAATATTAAGTTTTATTATTGAACAGATCATTTATTGTTTCAGTTTAACCATTGATTCAGAAAATATCTTAACTAAGTGGGATTTAACAGTCCTTAATGTATTGAGATACTTAAGAGTATCAAAAGGTTTTTCTTATTGACAGCATAGTGAAGCGCAAGGTCAAAAGACTAACCAATGATTTTAAATCCTCTAACAAGGGCACACTTAATAGTGTGTTTGTCACCTTTAATAGGGTTGGCTCTTTGCCGAGCTCACTTCAAAAGAGTGAAAATTTTGAGTTACTGGTCCCAAGTGGTTTTTCCCTTAACAGGGTTTCCACGTTAAAAATTCATGTGTCAAATGTGTATATGGTTCATTTCTTTGATCTTTTTCTTTACACATTACTAAAATAGGATTGGTCGGTAAACACTAAGTTTATTTACTGATATTTGGTAAAGGCTAGGAAAGGATAAACTGTTATTCAATAAAGCTTAAGAAAAGGATAAATAGTGTATTCACCAAGTAGTATATATATGTTAGATTCACACAAGGCATACATCTTGTAGGACTGAAGATAACTAGAGGTTTTATATATGTGATATGAGTTTTGGTTGGATTAATGGATTAATTTTTGAAGCCACTAATTCACCCCCCCTTCTCAGTTATTCTAACATGTTCCATTCTCTCGATAACTTAACTTCATATATTTGGTATCTTGGCTTTGTCTCGGTGTCTTAGCATCTTGGTGTCTCGGTGTCTCAGTGTCTCGGTGTCTCTTACCAAAAAAATCTTCCCTGTACCGATAGACTTCTTCCTACTCGGTAGCTACATATGATAATACACACTATTATATATATGTGATAAAATTATTTACAACGACATCATTAATATTGGTAATGTAATAGAACTATTGTATTTTGTTTGTATATAACCATGGATCACTAGTAGAATTTGGAAAGTAAATGACTAAGTGACTAAAAATTTTAGTCACGTGACTAAAATTTCTAGTCACATGACCAAAACTGATCATATTTGGCAAATAAATGACCAATTTGGTCATCGGGTAAAATGACTAAATAAATGACCAATTTGGTCATTGGGTAAAATGACCAAATAAATGACTAAATAAATA
>MU227282.1:140364-179565 GCA_018584345.1 Thuja plicata
AGTAGGAGGATGATGGTTCGATTCCATCGTGCCTTAATATGACTAAATATATGACTAAATAAATGACCAAATAAATGACCAAATAAATGACTAAATAAATGATCAAATAAATGACCAAATAAATGACCAAATAAACTACCAAATGACTAAATAAATGACCAAATAAATGAATAAATATATGATCAAATCAATGACCAAATAAATGACTAAAATAGTTTAGTCATAAATTTGGTCACGAGATAAATGACCGGCAATAAACTACCACTGGTCACATGACTAAATTTGGTCATTTATCTACAATTTTTGGTAGTTTATTTGGTCATATATTTCTATTTTTGTACTAGTGCGATGGGTTGTCCATAATTCTTATTTAATTAATTTAGAAGTTGCTAGAGAGTTAACAAGTTAATTCTATTATTAATTCTATATATTTATTATTTATTTACAAGAAGCTAAATTGTCTTTTACATTTTGAGGGTGATAAATCACTAGACTAATTATTTTAAATTTCTACTATAACTATTTACTAGTATATCTATTGTATTCATCGCAATTAGAGTTACATAGTAATTAGTTAATATGATTTATACTTATATTTTTACGTTAGAAACTTTCCATTTATATGTAACAACTTATATACATCTTATTACCTCATGTCTCTTTTTTAAAATATGAGATTAAAAGATTCTTATATGTTTTAGAATACATGTAGTAGGTATTAAGAAAAATAAAGTCTCTTATTAAGATTTTCCACTTCCATCTAGTTTAAATAAAATATGTCACTTCCACTTGAATAGGAAGAATATAAGAAGAAAGAAAAATATTTGCAATAAAGAATACCCTTTCCACTCCCTTTGTTTAAGTAGGAGAAATAAGGAGAAAGAAAAATAATTCCATCTCCTATCGTTTAGGAGGAAAAATAGGAATGCAATTTATAAAAAATTTATTAGTTAATATATATTCTCTTGCTATAGAGGATAGTAGTATTATCATTAATAATAATAAAATAATTACATTTAATATTAACTTTTGTATAAGTATGAGATGGATAGAATGGCTCACTATAATTATCTCTTCATTTCCAAGGTAGGTTCTTTACCCAAATTTGAACCAATATCTATTTATGTCTAGAGGACTACATCCTATATTAGTAAATTTTTAATTTACATTGTACATTAATTCTGTAAATACTATATGAAAGTAGATTTTCTTATCTTTGAAATTAGGGCACATATACTTTAAATGAATTATAATTCTCTTTAATGATAAAAATTTCCATTTAATTTCTTATGTATGTTAGTAATAACTGAGAGGGGGGGGTGATTCAGTGGCCTCAAAAATCAATCCTTAAATCAACCCTTAAAACTTATAACCACTAATTATGTCTCAAGTTATCTTCTGTCCTGTAAGATGTATGCCTTTAAATACTTTAACCAATTTTCTACTTGTTGGATTGCTTCGCTAGTCTCTCTTCTGTATGATTACCGATAAGCAGTAAACTTATTTACCAAAGCATAGTAAATATGCAAAGTATACCGATCAATCCAAAAATGCATATGTGAAATGTAAAATAGTAAAGTAATAAACCATAAACACATAACACAAGGATTTTTAACATGGAAACCCTGTTAAGGGAAAAAACCACTGGGACCGGTACCCCAAATTTTTCACTCTCCTAAAGTGAGATCTGTTAGGAGCCAACCCTGTTAAAGGTTACAAACACACTGTTAGGTGTGACCTTGTTAGAGGATTTAGAAATAGTTTGTCAACTAGTATCTGGTATCTAATTCTACCATCCTTGATCAAACACTCACTTGGCCTGTCAATAGGTATCGAGCATATCCAATGATACTTTTGTGATCAAACTTTTTGATACTCCTTGGGATGTATCTCAATTGTAAAAGACTTTTAAGTCCTACTCAATTAAGAGGCTTATATGCTTCAATGGTTAAACTAAAACACTAATGATCTATTCATACATACAAATCAATAGCAAATTTTTAGATCTATTGTAAGTCCATTACCTCTCTGATCAATATAATCACTTATACCTTTTATCTACAATGTTCTTCTCTGTGATGCTTATCTCACTATTCGTCAGTGTCTATGGAATCTAGCTCTTTTCTCAGCTTGTTGATCAAGACTGAATTAAGACTTTCTTCTCCTTCATATTTTCTTTAGCATCTTTCCTCTATTCTCTTGTTCACCCCACCATTCATAATGAATTGGGTTTGTCTCTATATAGACATGATTTCCCCTTTTCTTGGCTTTCTTGATTCTTAACGTGTTCCATAATTCTTTCCAATAGATTTAAAGAAAAATTCTAATTTATGTCAAAGAGATCTTCTTGCTAACTGGATAAATCAAATTTAAATCACTTACTTATCTCCGGCTTTATCTAGATGAATAAAACAAAGATAATTATCTATTAATTCTATCTTTAGCTTCTTGACAGCTAAGCATTTTGTCATTTTCTAAACTCTCTATTATTTCGGTCAACACTTTAGTTAGTCATTGGTGATAATTGACTATTCTATTAGTGTGACTTCAATTGTCATCAGGATCTCCATCCTTGTCTTCTCCGTCGGGCAACACTGAAATTCTTTTCGTCGAGTTACTCTGTGTTTTTCTCATCGGGAAACACTTTAACTTTGCTCATCGATAATGTTGTGCATTAGCTCGTTAGGTAACATTGTGACTCTGCTCTTCTACTCTGACCATCAGTGTGCACTCTGTTGGTGCATGCAGTCACTTAGTGAATACTTGACTTATATGCATTACTGATAGCATAGTCTTGATTCATCAGTTCTTTGAAGTCTTTGGGAGTATTTCCATGACCATACAGATTATATCAAGTTGACATCAATGACAATACAATACATTAACTGATTTAATGCCTTGCATGATCATCAACTGAATATCTTCAAACATTCAATCAGTTACATGTCATCAATCTCTCCCTTTGGCATTGATGGAAACATACTACATTATCATACTATACAATTGCTAATACAATATGAAATATACAGTTGCATCAAGCTTTCCTAATGTAACTATTAAAAATGTCTGGTTTTTGGTAAGTTGAAATAGCTTTGATTTTATTCTTGCAACTTTTATTATGTCTTCAATCCCTTTACCAAATGGATGTAGAATGTTTCTTTCTCTGATGTGATGTATTCTCCTTATGTGTCAAACTCTCTCCCTTTGACTATTCTCCTTTCTTGTTATGTCATTTGTCAGTAATTCTCTTCCTTTGTGTGTACTCTCCCTTTCTTGTTACATTCTTCTCTCCCTATGGATACTATGATGAATATGATCTCTCCCTGAGTTGATAATGGATATAATCTATGTATGATAATGAGATATGTCTCTTCCTTTGACAGCAATTCCAAACATCTTTTTCAAACAAATATTTGACAGTGATGCCAAATGGATCCTTTCAATCCATATATATTACTTGAATTTCCCATTCCATCTGTAACAACTCTGGTGCTTGCTGTAGATATATACCTTTCTATGTATAGATTTATCTTTGAAGTCCATCTCTCTGCTTGCATCAACATGAATAATATTCTGATAATAGGTAGGCTGATACAGCCTTCTAGTCAGCTTACTGACCATTAGACAAGGGTCTGACCCCTAGTCTCTTTCTCAAGTATTCAAATGCATCCTTGGGTAGTGGCTTGGTAAAGATATCAGCCAATTGTTCCTTTGATTGCACATTCTAAAGTATCACCTCCTTTTCCTGAACTTGTTCTCTTAAATAATGATACTTGATGGCAATATGCTTTGTTTTAGCATGCATGACTAGATTCTTGGAAATGTTTATTGCACTTGTATTATCACAATAGACAATTACTGGTTCTAAAATTTTCATATGCATACATTCTAGTAACTGTTTGATCCATGCAATATTTGAGCAGTTTGCAGCAGCAGCAACATACTCTGCCTCTGCAGTAGATTGTGAGATACATCCTTGCTTCTTGTTGATCCATGTGACAATTATGTCACCCATAAATAATGCTCCTCCAGTTGTGCTCTTTCGGTCATCAATATTTCCAGCCCAATCAGCGTCAGTAAAGACCTTAAGTTCAAATTTGCCTTCTCTTTTGTACCATAAGCCATATTCCTCGGCATTCTTTAGATATCTTAGGATTCTTTTTACAGAAATCATATGTGATTCCCTTGGATTAGAAGAAAATCTAGCAACTATGCCTACTGCATGTGCAATATCTGGTCTAGTATGTACAACATACATGATTTTTCCAATCATAGATCTGTACAAAGTCTGATTTACCTCTGATGACTTGTCTTCCTTTGTCAGTTTGCATCCAGTTTCCATCGGTGTTCCAACTAGTTTCGACTCTTCCATCTTGAATATTTTCAGTACTTCTTTGATGTACTTTGATTGTGTAATGAAAATACCTTCATCTTGTTGCATGATCTAAAGACCAAAAAAGAACTTGATCTCTCCAAATATAGATATCTCAAAATTTGTGCTCATTTTATTTATAAATGTTTTGCATAGCATACCATTGCCTCCAAATATGATGTCATCAAAAAATACCTCACCAATCAAAATGTTAGCATCAATATCTTCCTTCAAATAAATATTATTGTTTTCACTAGTCCTTACAAATCATATACTTATGAGATAGGAATGAAGTCTTTCATACCAAGCTCGGGGTGCTTGTTTCAATCCATATAGAGCTTTGTGTAGTCTACATACCATGTCCCTCTTGTCTGGATCAACAAACCCTTCTAGTTGTTCAATGTATACCTCTTCTTCAAGTATTCCATTTAGGAATGTAGACTTAACATCCATTTGACATCCATAACTGAGAGGGGGGGTGAATCAGTGGCCTCAAAAATCAATCCTTAAATCAACCCTTAAAACTTATAACCACTAATTATGTCTCAAGTTATCTTTTGTCCTACAAGATGTATGCCTTGAAATACTTTAACCAATTTTCTACTTGTCAGATTTTTTTGCTAATCTCTCTTCTATATGATTATCGATAAGTAGTAAACTTATTTACCGAAACACAGTAAATATGCAGAGTATACTGATCAATCCAAAAATGCATATGTGAAATGTAAAACAGTAAAGTAATAAACCATAAACATATAACACAAGGATTTTTAACATGGAAACCCTGTTAAGGGAAAAACCCACTGGGACCGGTACCCCAAATTTTTCACTCTTCTGAACTGAGCTCTGTTAGGATCCAACCCTGTTAAAGGTTACAAACACACTGTTAGGTGTGACCTTTTTAGAGGATTTAGAAATAGTTTTTCAACTAGTATCTGGCATCTAATGCTACCATCCTTGATCAAACACTCACTTGGCCTGTCAATAGGTATCGGGCATATCCAATGCTACTTTTGTGATCAAACTTTTTGATACTCCTTGAGATGTATCTCAATTGTAAAAGACTTTTAAGTCATGCTCGGTTAAGAGGCTTATATGCTTCAATGGTTAAACTAAAACACTAATGATCTATTCATACATACAACTCAATTACATATTTTTAGATCTATTGTAAGTCCATTACCTCTCTAATCAATATAATCACTTATACCTTTGCTCCACAAAGTTCTACTCTGTGATGCTTGTCTCACTATTCGCCAGTGTCTACAAAATGTAGGTCTTTCTTCAGCTTGTTAATCAGGACTGAATGAAGACTTTCTTCTCCTTCAGATTTTCTTTAGCATCTTTCCTCTATTCTCTTGTTCACCCCACCATTCATAATGAATTGGGTTTGTCTCTATATAGACATGATTTCACCTTTTCTTGGCTTTCTTGATTCTTGGTGTGTTCCACAATTCTTGCCAATAAATTTAAAGCAAACTCCTAATTTATCTCAAAGAGATCTTCTTGCCAACTGGACAACTCAGATTTAAATCACTTACTTATGTCCGGCTTTATCTGGATGATTAAAACAATGATAAGTATCCGTTAATTCTATCTTTAGCTTCTTGACAGCTAAGCATTTTGTCATTTTCTAAACTCTCTATTCTGTCAGTCAACACTTTAGTTAGTCATCGGTGATAACTGACTATTTTTTTGGTGTGACTTTAGTTGTCATCAGGATCTCCATCCTTGTCTTCTCCATCGAGAAACACTTAAATTATTTTTTTCAGGTTACTCTATGTTTTTCTCATTGGGAAACACTATAACTTTGCTCATCGGTAATGTTGTGCATTAGCTCATCGGGTAACACTATGACTCTACTCTTTTACTCTGACCGTCAGTGTCCACTCTATTGGTGTATGTAGACACTTAGTGAATACTTGACTTGTATGCATTACTGATAGCATATTCTTGATTCATCGGTTCTTTGAAGTCTTTGGCAGTATTTCCATGACCATATAGATTATATCAAGTTGACATCAATGAAAATACAATACATTAACTATTTTAATGCCTTGCATGATCATCAACTTAATATCTTCACACATTCAATCAGTTACATGTCATCACTATATGAAAGTAGATTTTTTATCTTTGAAATTAAAGAACATATACTTTAAACGAATTATAATTCTCTTTAATGATAAAAATATCCATTTACTTTCTTATGTACTTAAATTTATCATTTAACAGAAATGTGAATATTATAATTATTCTTATTACCACATATTCACATTTCTAACATATTTAATTTATTGTTAGTTATTTACATGTATTTTATCTTTAGAGGTACAATGCTGGGTAGAAAGCAGTTAGTATTAAATTCACTATCCACAATATATCTTATATATTTCTGGAAGATGATTTGTATTTGTCACATATAAGAGTGGTGCACTTGAGGAGTGTTCACACTTATCTATACCTATCATTCACTTTCTTATAAATTTATTTATTTATTTATATTAGTTTCAATATTTATTACAATGATCTTGTTCATTTATTGTACAACCAACAGCTAAATTAATAGGTGATATTATTAAATCACATATGACAAGAGTGACTGTTGCAGTGTGGTCTAGAGGTGATTCTTGCATCAAGTGATCTGACATTATAGCTTCACGTACCATACAAAAGTACAGATACCTCTAATTTATTCAATCTTGGGACATGGTTATGCCCTCTCCATCTGATCAATATTGAATTTAACATCCTTTCACTTTTGATACTAATGCTCCAGTCAACTCACTTTACTCCATATGTAATTCTCCAACATCATATCACTATCACTATCACTATAATAAATGAAAAAGAGGGAAGAGTTAGATATCGCTGGTTTTATTGTTAAACTTTCCTTGTTTGTTCCCACACAAAAATAGTTTGGCATCCATCAGAAGGATGATGCAAATATATTCACCATTGGAAAATGATTGGATTTTGTTTATCCTATACTTTTATTTTTATTTTTGGTACAGAGGCATGCTAATAACATGAGGAATTTATTTTTATTTTTGGTAGAGAGGCATGCTAATAACATGAGGAAGATTTATATGGGTATTATGCGAGGATATCAATAAACGTTAGTTACAACTAATTTCCATCTATGATGACTTGTATTCTATTGCATGGATTTTTATTATGAATTTTTTTTTTGTTTAAACTCCATGCTATCCATTGCAGGTGGTGGGATGTCACTATAATCTTGCAGGAGTAGTAATGAACACCGTAATTTTCTTAAAACCCTTTTCTCCATACTTTGGATAGGGTGCCTCCACAGAAAGGATAGTTTCATTCTTTCAATTTTACCTCCTTAGCCGCTCTCTAAAATATTAGTGTTGACTTAGCTCTTAGGCAGACGTTATTATAATTTATCTCAATATTTTTATAGAGCATAATTTCTATTTATAATATGCAGTGTGTTACTTTGTTATGTTACCACAGGGCCAACAATCGGTAACATGATTCTTATTCATATTTCTATAAAGTAAATCTTCTATTTTTGTTTATTTAGTTTATTAAATTGTGATGTAAAATTTCCATGGTTCTAGTTCAATAATTCACATTTTAAACATATAGATTTATAAAATGCAGAGAGATGGATTTTGTTTGTACTCTTATATCTATTTTTTCCATTTAATTATAGTAATAAAGGAGTAAGATTTCATGTTCCCAGCAACTAAGTGTTTCTTCATTCATGAGTAACTAATATATATTTGTTTTTGACAGGAGGGCAAACCAGATTCATACATTTTACTGCTTCAAGGAAACTACTACCATTATCTTAGAAAAATAATATAGCAATTGTATTCTTACTAACAAGATGACTTACTAATAAAATTAAAATATATATAAAAGTACAAGTGAGTAAAATTTTAAATGAGATTTTTTTTTCTTAGTGGATTGAAGAATGGAAACTAGACACAAACCATTCCAAATAAAAATTTGATTTAGAAACAATGCTTTAAAGGTGTGAGAGTTCTAAAGAATAGAATTCCAATAATTTGTTCTAAAGGGCACAAGAATATACCATATAATTATATCCTTCTCTCAACACAAGCATACATGACAATAGGAAAAATACAAAAATAAGTCTTGCTCTCCACCCTGCCATAATGGCATCATGAAGCCTCAGGGGCTATAGCCATACCCCCGAGAAAGAAAAGTATTATAAAACCATGTAAAATTCATGGAGTCTTCTCATCTACCACAAAATGACCATTATAACATAGTATTAAAACTTTCATAGGACCACTACCAAATTCAAATAAATTAAGAAATACCTCTCACATAATCTCTCTTACTAGTTTGTGATCCTATATTAAAAAAAAAGTTAAAGATAAAACTTGCAATATCTAAATCTTTCAAACATGGGAGATAGGGAGTAGGGAAGACTTATCTCTCTAAATAATTACATCTTTCTCCTACATCCCTGAATGCAATTCCTTTTTCCTTTCTTTCAAATTTCCCTTCATTTCTCAAAACCTGCAAGTTCTCCAAAGTGGAGAAGTGGGTAACACCCTACTCTCCCTTCACAAACTCATTATAAGGAAGAGAAACTTAGAATACTTGGATGTGGAGGTGAAACTTTTCATATTTCCATCCATTCCTCCATGTGGTCTTTTCTTCATTTAAGAGGGTACAAAAAGTATGACACCCCATGTGCACCCCATCCCCAAAGTCTTCCTTCATAAATGAGTTATGGAGGTGGGGTTGGTACCTTCAACCCATCCATACCCAAATTCGTCACTCATCTTAATGAGGAATTTTGGAGCATTAAAATAGGCCTCACGTCTTTTATTTCATATCCAATAGGCCCCCAACTCAAGGGTATAGACCCTAGGGTTCTAATTTTAATAATTATAACATGAAAATTGACCATAAAATCCCATTAAGGATCCAAAAGTATAAAACTTATAAATACATGTATATCAAATAATAAAATCACATTTCTTTCAAAATGGTTAACTTAATACTTATCCAAGAGGTATTTGATTCACTGTTGAAGTTTCTTCAACCTCCTATTATCCTTTGTACTTCCCTACATATCACAACCATAACTTAGAGTTAAGACCCTACAATAATTCAACATAAAAGATAATCAAAATCTCATGACCTCAATTGTGAATCATGAGTCTAGTTAATTAAATTATACTTTGGAACAACAACCTCCCCCTTTTCTAAAAGAGGTATTTCAATTCAAGTTAATGTGCATATGCTTTCATTACATTACATAATAACAATAAAACTTAATTCCCAAAAGGAAAATATAAGAGACCATTCATAAGTTTAATAAATATAAATATATTCTACACAAGAAGGATACATAACTCCCATCATGTTTGATAATGACAAACAAGAATATTACTATCATGACCTGCACATACAATTAACTAATTAATGAGCTTTAATAATCTAATGAAAATATATTATGGTTGAATTAATCTCCTAGTCTTACATGTCCTTTATGAGGCAGGGTCTTACATCCCCCTCCCCTTGTCTTTGAATTCCTCTTGGAAGTCACTCAGATTTAAGGATATAATTCCCATCCTTAGATATCATTGAAAATTCTAAACTTTAATCTCATTGACAAGGAACTTATATTAGTAATCAAATGTTCTTACATAAATATGTTAGGAACATGTAGTTATTTTCCTTAATCTTATGAAGTATAGAGCTTGAAACATAATACATGTTATAGAGAGACTTTCCTTGATTTAGAAACTTCAATCATTTATGAATAAAACAACATAGAATGGAAAACTATATTTTCTAATATTCAAAATGTATGTATCATTCACATAATTATTTAATTTTAAATCAGAAATAAAGTGAAATGATAGTATACTGATACATGTCTCATTTTTTTTATGCAAAACATACTCAATTGTACCCCAAACATCACTCATGATGTTGGTACTTCAAAATTTCTAATTTTTTTTTTTGCATTAATTCATGATTAAAATGCATCACTTTGGTTATGTCATAGTTTGCAATAATTTCACATTACACCCATTGATAACTTAACAATGTTTATGCAATAATTTAATACAAGATTGAAAAAGGGTTTAACAAAACACTAACACAACACAAGGCTCACATAAGGGCTTATGAGGATGGTTATCCATAATATTGTTGGCAAAGGAAAGTATGGTGTCACAGGGACCTTCTCTAAGAATTCCCCCATAACTTTCCTAGTACCTTACCTTTGTTTATGTAAGGGGGTTAGCCTCCAAAGGTAGGTACAAAATAATTACACACATGATCTAGGGGGTAATGGATTACAACCATCCCATACTGGTCCCATTAGCACATCCATCGTCATAATAAAATAATAGATTCCCCAGCGCATTTGCTCCCCCATACGACCTGCTAGGAACCCCTCCTGCACATGATAGTTTACACTAGTCACATCACAACATATTTTGCCAAAAAATTTCAATAATAAAGGGCCTCATCAAATGAAAGTGAAATTCAAGATAAAAATTCCCTGTGGAGCTACTACCATCATAAAATTTGTCCACAAGACTCCAATGGGTTTCCTCTCTCACTCAACCCCTAATTACATGGTGTTCATCTCATATAGCATACGCTATGGAGCGAATACCAACACAAAACCATGGTGTGCATCTCGTATGAAAAAAAGGACTTGTCATAGACCATTACCAATACAACACTATACAAGAATCACACAAAACACATAATGCTCACATAAAAAAAATAACATGAACATCAATTTTTCACTTACATATTCATTCATATTTTTCTCACAAAGGGTGTTATGGATCACATATGACATCCATCTCACCCTTATATAAGTTAGGTGGAAAGAGTTACCAACTTGAGACATATCACATTTACTAGCTTATATCACATGTAACTACACATATATTTTTACAGTGTCCACAATAATCTCCACACATACAATACTTCCACAAGCATACCATGTTACATCACAAAAATGGGGTGTTTACAAGTTTACACAAGGTCCAAACGCATACAAGTATGGGAGTAAGTTGTTTATATGCATTTCTCTTTTTCTAACAAGATTATTTTTCATTATTAATGGGTGTCCATATTTTCCCCTTTTGTTACATGAAATACAATTTTATAGTTTTTGGGTATAACCTAATAGAATTTAAATATTGAAGCATCTCATTCACAATTCTACATTTATTTATGTTTTTAGATCACTACTGACCATTTTATCCATGATCAATATTGATTTGTTTAATAAACTAGGTTTTGTATGTTTATATTTACACAAACTATAAGCATTTCACTCCACATCCTGGCATAATAAGTTCTCTATTTAGAACATAAGAAAATTAAATTAATGTATACACAATAGAATGTATATTTTACAACTCATTAGCTTCTAAAACACATAAATTTGCATCTTAGTATCATATAAATTTATTCTTATAGCCAAAATTTATCTTTGCAAACATAAGTGCTATACCAAAGTACAGTTTCCTTGCAAGTTAACCCCTTGTCAATATTCCTATTATATCTCATGAACAAAGTTGTACTAAAAAATATATATATTACAATAATATATCACTTTGAAATAAAGTATTCATGCTACATGGTTTCAATTTTATTCCCTTATC
Source organism: Thuja plicata (assembly GCA_018584345.1). Classification (NCBI taxonomy): domain Eukaryota; kingdom Viridiplantae; phylum Streptophyta; class Pinopsida; order Cupressales; family Cupressaceae; genus Thuja; species Thuja plicata. The sequence continues at coordinate 152,386 of MU227282.1, forward strand.
TCACCATTAATTATTCTTACCTTCATACTTAGATCTTAATGGGGAGTTTATTTCCTTTTGGACAACACTAATAGTAAATAAGGCCAATGGTTCATAGCCCATATATTAATCTTTTTATACACCGACACCTATAACTTAGTAATACCCAAATGGTTTTGAGTAAAAGTTTAACTTCCAATTTTACTAAATTATCAATACATTTCCTCAAGTAATTTCCATATTTTGTTTACAAAAATAAAATTGCTTACACACGACATTAGTTGGATTTCAGTATTATGTCAAAGTTATTTCCTCCTAATCAATTTTTCTATAACTTGACTATTTTCATTGCCATGAATTAATTTTTAAATCATTGTGAAAAAAATAATTTCTTATAATCTTGAATATATAAGTTTATTAATTTATTTAATACCATAGCCACTTTTGTGTGCATCTTGATAATTAGGATAAGATATTATACTTAATAAGGTGACATTTTCACTCTTTATAGAACTTGACATTGAACTAAATGAGCTTGCACTATCTGAAAGATGTAGGTTATAAGGGTTCTAGGTTGTACATCAGTAAACCTCATCATTGAAACCAAAGAAGAGTATACACCATTTATCTAACACTTAAAATATGTTAGCAACCATTTTATGAGTCACGTGATTGTATCCTATTTATGTCTAGGATTAGGTGAGATGTTATAATAAATACCTCAATACCACACTCTTTAGTAACTCTATTACTATTTCATTTAATAACTAGTTTCCAATAGGGTTCACACTAATATTTCTCTCACTTCTAGAATACTCCCAAAAATTCCATCTTAGTCTATATTTAAGGGATTGATATAATTTCAATAGTTCACATTTAATAATCATGGGAGATCTTGTAACATCACTTTGATCTAAATAACATTATTAACATGTCAACTCAATTTTACCCAAGGTTACAAGGTCTAATATTATAAGTAGACTTTGAGAGAACATGTTTTTGATATTATAAAGTAGCCAAATAAGGCGCAGACCATTACAAAATAAAATCTAAAAGTAGAAATTTAGGTCATCCACGTCACATAGACAACACAACCAGTGCTAACAAGAAATAACAAACACATGTTACATCTTCTAGTTGAGCTAATGTTTTCTCTATTCAACCACCCTATCTTCTCATTTTTTAAAATGAATAAGACAAGATTCTTCCCTTACCATCAACCAACTAATTATTATCTAATATATCTATTATTTAATTTGAATAATAATTTCTTAATATACTTTACTTTTACACGTTTGAGATAAAAGTTTGTCAATACTTTTAATAAAAATTTGATATAATGAGGACCTCTCTTTCATTTAAAACATTTTGTACTATTTAATATACTTCCACTTTTTGACTTGTAATTTTGCTACACGTAACTTGGACCCAAATGATGCCCTAGTGTTGCAACATGGCTCTGATACTAGATTGTAATGCCCAAAATTTTATGAAGAAATCACACCAAATTTTTTTTTAAGATAATACTAAAACAAAATATCACCTAATCATTCACCTACATATGATAATACACATTGGTATATGTTGACAGGACTCTTTTGACTGGGTCCGCCAACAAAGGTAAGTTATCACCAGGTACTGGGGTACCGGCCAACTTCACCTATAAAGGTTGTCTGAGGAAATGAGATTCCGAGGGCCTCCAAGAACCTGAGGGTCAGGTATCGATGATGCGGGGCTTGGTTGGGAGATGTGACTATTTTTGAGGGGGATAGCTGGTTATCTTCAACTCATTCTCTCCAAGGATTCAAGTAGGTGAGGTTTCTCCAATCATGCTTACACTTAAAAAATAAACTAAAAAAAGATCCTGCAGAGTTAGAAATATTTTGTCTACATACTAAATACCGAAGAAACATACAACCATCAGTTCATATTTCATCAGTAGCAAGGGAAAGGAGGTCGTTAATCTACTTTAAGTGTTAGAGAAAAAGACATGAAGAACACAAAGCATAAAATACCATTAACCCAAAAGACAGAATGCCAACAACATTATTGCAAGAACTCTCCCTTCTTCATTAACGTTTCCTCCAGCAAGAAATGGTGCATGGTACAATGGTGGCTCCAAGGGAGCATCTAACTACTGAAAGCTTAAACTATGGAGCATTGAGCTCTGCAACTAAGAAATGAAATACTTCTTTTCTATTACTATGGACTGCAAAATAATCAATTTCACCAACCCTTGGAATGGGGCCAGACTTACTATTTATACACATATACATCTAACCCTAACCCTAACTTATGTTACCCTATACAATAAAATACATTATCTGGTGGTCGGTACTACCTGCAGTACTCTACAAAAGACCTAGAGATGGAATAGGCCTGTCATGTTAGAAGAATAAGAAAAGAGAGGTGGAATGGAAGAATCAGCCTCGAGAAGAGAGCTGAGAAGAAGAAAGAAGAAAACTGATCCCCTGGGGATCAAGGCCACATGCCTCATAAATGGGAAAGTGGCACCCTGTCTCAGATGTGCCAGGTGTAACATTGAAGTGGCACCTTGGGAAGACCATGTATTAGAAAACCTCTTTCCGATCCAATGTGCTTTGATGTAGCTATCTACCTTCTGAAAACCTTTATTAACTACTTTGAAAGTGACCGATCGACCTTGGAGACTGAGACACGGGTCATTGAAAGAATACAAAATGTATGATCCAGAACTCCGGGATCAAGGAACTTGCATTCCAAAAGAATAAATAATTCAAAACACTTAGGTTTTCTCAGGCCCCAAGAGAATATTTATTGTTTCTTGTTGTCATTAAAGACCTGGAGGAGATGAGAAATTCCATCTTCATCGATGTCTTTAAGGCTGGCCCGCCGGTACTTGGCCACCTCAATCTGTTCTCCCAGGTCTGGAACATTTCCCTTAAATTCATCGGCCATCTTTGTTGCATCATGACCACTGAGTATCATGTGAGTTATTCATGTCATTTGAGCTCCATCTATTCCCTCTAGGGATTGATACCTTGACTCCATCAACTCATCAAACTTCCCCAAAACATATTCCTCCGGCGTGCATGTGTTAGTGCTAAATGGATCAACTCTAGAGACCTTCGAAACAAAAGACTTGTATAAATTAAAAGAATATTATACTGCATTGACCTTATCCCATAGAGTCCCCACTAGTTGCTTGATTACCCCTAATGTGAGGTCAAGTCTAGAGTGTTGGGTCCTCACAAAATCAAATGACTCTTCTCCCAAAATTTTGAACTTGGAAACAATCTCCTCTCCGAGGCCAATGAGTTCTTCTAACTCAACCTTTCATGCCTCATAATTCTCAATGTCCCCCTCCCATATACTGATGGTGGTTTTGGCCTAATGTAAGATGTGGTAGACCACATATAAATCTGGGAGGGTGGACATCAAGAAACGTTGTACATTTCCCAAGTACAAGGTAACCCATTCATCAACCACTTGGGCCTTCTTCTTCATCGCCCGTAATGAGTCTATATCACTCTGTAGAAGCGGTACATCTAACGTAGAAGCCCTCAGAGGAATAATGCTAATGGGCCAGGCCAGCTTAGTCACCAACCCCATGAGGTTTGCATTTTTTTCCTTTTCTCCCTTGTACTTTTGAGCCTCCTTTTCATAGCGAGCCTCCACCGCCTTGGCTACTACTTTGAACAGGTTCAATTCACCCTATTTTCCCCTCTTCCCCAACGACACCTCTGTGACATCATAATCTCCGACCTCAGTCGTCGCCTCATCTATATTTGGGGAAGGTTTCATGATTACTGTGACTGTTTCTCCGCCCATCTCGGTTCGAAGAGTGTGAACCGTCCGGGCTTTCTTAACCTTGGGCGGGTTTTGTGCTTGGGCCAACATCTTTGCCAAAGAAAGATGGGCTCTAGGTGTTGATGGGGGGGCCTTTCTCTTCTGAGATTCCACCAACCACTATGGCTAGTGGGGTGGATTTGTAGCAAAAATCTATTCCTGTGACTTCTCCCTGATATCTTGTTATGCCCCCTCAGTAGTATGAGCCTCTTTTGGCTCCTTCCATGTATCTTCTGTCTCAGTGGCAATATTTTCTTCGGTGGTACCTGTATCTTTCACCTTTCCATCTGTATCTTTAGTAATGTTTAGGTCCTCGTTGGTTGCCCTAAGGTTTTCTTCTTCTCCATGTTCCTTTTCTTCCTCAGCCTCTGTCGCTAGGGTGTCCTCTTCCATTGGTACATCCTTAGGTAGTGGGGGAGGCAATGGGCCAAGATTTAACAATTGGGCCGTAGTGATTGCCTCCCCAAATGTTGGCATTGGGAGCAGCATCTGGAACATGGCAGTTGGGGTCATGGTTGTTCCCAAGGGTCTAATTTCCCCAACCGAAGCCATTTGTTCAATTTGCTTTTATTGGTCTAATACTCCCATATCCTATATTTTTGGTACTTCAGAGGTGATCTCTTGCTTTTTCCCTTTCTCTCCTTCTACCTATTCCTCCTACTCCTATGCAGGTTCCTATTCTAGAGCTTCCTCCTGCTCCAGGATTTTAGCCTCTGACTGTTCAATGTCTCCCTGCGAATTCCCAAACTCGTTAGTTCTAAAAACATCATCAAATTCATCCTGAGGGGGAGGATTTTTTGGGACATGAGTAGGCTCTGGTTCCTTTTCCAGCTCCGGGGAGTCGGAAGAAAGGATTTCTACTTGTGGGATCATAGGAATCTCTAGCTCCAGTTCTGCCTTTGGCTTTAGATTAAGCCTTTTCTTCCACCGGGTGACCAAAGGAGGCCCTGCATCCCTTAGGACCTGCTCCTCTTCCATATCTACTACTGTCACTTTGACCATTAGTGCTTCGAGTGATGGGGAAGAATCAGGATGCATAGGTCCGGTCATGAGCACCGGAGTAGCCAACCATGTGATTAATTTCTCCCTCATCTGCTGGGAGGTTGCTATTGATTACTTTAGTTGTTCTTTTATCAGGGTCTCCTACATAGTTGTCTCCATTATTATTTTTCCCTTATCTTCCCCCTGTGAAGAAGTTCCAGCCCTGAGGGTCAGCTTTGGTACTAGCTAGGCAGTCGTGTGGGTACTCCCAGGGTATACTCTCTTAAATTATATGTGGCTATGCTCAACCACATTGTAGGTAAATTCCTTAATGGTGGGCCCCTCTTGGGCATTCCAGTCCACCGGTGGGAGGGCCAACTTATCAATCCCCATTTCTTTATACTGGGGGTCTATTGTGGATACGGCGTCTGAGAAGTCATCTGGAAATTTCTGGAGCTTTAACCTTTCCATTATCCCTATGGTCATTCAGACGTAATGTCAACTCTGGACTTCAACATCATCCTAGCAATCTTCCCAGAAGTCCTCCATGTGATATTGGTGGGGCTCTGATGCCTGGGGAAGTGTCAGTGCAATTTTTTCATGTGGATCAAAGTTCTTCCGCGCTAGATAAAATTCTACCAGGTTCAAGCTCTTGAGTTCATTGTCTGCCTCCTTGGCTACGGCCAAACTACATGAGTAATTCCCACAAGTGATTGGGAACGGAATATTTGTCACCTTATTTAAGGAATATAAGGCATGCAATTCTATCATCTGCCTATAATATTCCAAGAGAATTATCTTGTTCCCACAATGTTTGGGAAACAAGTAAGGTTTCTCAGAGAAGCTGGCTACCCTTATGTATGTATGTTGTTGGAATTGTATGTAATAATGGCCATAACTTCTGACCAGATCTATTGCCTCCATGGAGAGGCGGTACCCTGCATCCTAGATAGGTGTAAGAAGGTTGTAGTAAATGAAGGCATCGTTCACCTGACAGAAACTGGGGAAACTAGCCTCCCATTAGATTTGTGGGAAATAATCCCAAAGAGCCTTCTGAACAGGGCCGATCCCAAATACACCTGATGTGAGTAAACCATTGGTGGTAGTTCATTGTCGCACTAGGGCCCAAAGAACATAAGAAGTCATATAAAACTTCCACTTTTCAGCCACCTGAAGGAATTGAGAATCCACATGGTTTGAAATAATGGTGGCCCAATCAAAGTATTCCCCGCTGGTGGTGATGCCAAGCAAGAAGTAGTACATCCACCCTGTGAATTCCTGGGCATGTAGTTGCCCAAATACTCAGCATAGTGCTATCATCCCCATTTGGATGATTTCTTTAAACTCAAATCGGGGGATCTCTATCTTCATTTTCTTGGGGTCCCTCTTCAAAGTCTTGAGCCAATGATTGTTCATGTATTGTCAGGCTACGACCTCCAGCTACTGAAATTAAGCTAAGGCATCTGATCTTGTAACAACATTTGGATTATCAAATTGAGGGATCCCCAACCCTACCTGAAAAGTTGCGGCATTGAGAGACACCATGGGGGTGGGATATTCGATCGGTTCCAGGGTTGTGAGCATGATGACCCAGACGAAAGAGTTGTAATGTGCTACAAGTGTAAGAATCAACTTCAGGGCCTACACCAAGCATGGGAAATAGGTGGCCTTGAGAAGCCTGGAATCCCTGATGCTGATTGCCAATGGATCCCCGGACTGTCGCTAAATGTAAATTATTTTAACCAGGGCCTGTATCTCAACCCACATTCTAACTCTAGTGTTGGTAATTAATTAAACTTTGGAATCAATCTTTGATCCCATGATGGCATTTTCCTTCATGTAATTCATGCTGAGAGGTAATTTTTCTAAGGCCCTCTCCATTTTAGATATGATGGCTGCCCAGGTAACTACCGTGGAAGGAAGTTTCAGACTTCCAGGTGGTGAAGATGTGGAAGCCTCAAACATTTTAAAGTATGTTTCTCTAGAAACCTGCAAGGCAAGGCAACCATCAGAATTCATGAATAAAAATTATTCTGTGATCCAAGGATCTTACCACCGTGGCATGTCTTTTCCCCAAAAAGTTAGTTTAGGTCAAAAATCCTGAAAGGTATACATATATAATGCCAACTTAGAAAATTAACCCCTATCTAGGCCTGGGGGTTTCATCATACTTGATGGAAGTAAGATGTGGGATGGCAAAGACAAAAGACTCGGGGTCTGGAAAACTAACCGTTGGAAGATGTGCATGAAAAGAGAGTTGTTAGGCCCACGTGGGCATCGCATGGCTATGCAATAAATGAGAGTTATGGAAATGGTGACAGAGCCAACTTTTTGAATACATGAAAAGTAGAGGCCACTTGGATAGTTTTTAATGCATATGTGGGACATAAATGGATCATCAAGGCTAGTTTAAGGAGAGAGAAAACTGCCTGGTTGAAACCACCCGAGAGCCGAGTTTCAACCAGGTGGTATTCTGCCTGGAATGAGGTTGTAAACATGGATGAAAAGTAGACAAAGCATGACAAGCTTGACAAAAGACCAGGTGAATATACATAACATATACACCTAAACTATAGTAGGGTCGAAAGGTATATACATTGAAATGGAAGGATATACATGCAAAACATTGAATTTATAGTAAAAGACAGCACGGAGTGACCACCCTATACAAAAAATCACAAAATGTACAAAATCTACAACATATATACAATATTTTACACCACATAGAAGGCAGACAACCCTTTGGTAGGGCCAACCCACCAACGAGTGGAAAACTAGATGACCAAAACATAGAGACAAAATGAAAACAAAACCAGGCAAAACACAAACCAAACAAAAGCAAAAAGCAGGAAAAAAATGAAGGAAGGAAACAAATACCAACCTGAAAATATGAAGAAAGCAAGGAAGGTAAGGCACTGTGAATGCTCTGTAGCAACTTCCACCTCCAAATGATCACCAATCAATACCAGAGACCAAACGCAATTACTCAAAACAATTTAGAATTACTTCAAACTTAATCTCGCTCTGAAATCGCTTAAGTGTTTTTATCGTGGTAACTATGAAAATGATAAGTGATTCCTATTTATACTTGAGGTGAAAATCAAGTCACCTTTCCTTCTGCAAACTTTGGAACAAGTAGACCTCTGGACTCTAGACCTAGGGATTCCATGTGACCAATTCCTCTTACAAAAAGAAGACATCGTGGAAAAGAATCCCAGAGTCTAGAATCCATCTCTTGGACAAGGAATGACCAACTCCAGGACTGGGTCCTAGAGACACAAGGGAAAAAAAAAAAAAAAGCAAAACCAACACCACAGGAAAGAAAACCTGGAGAAGGAAAACAAAGCAACAAAGGAAAAAGACAAGGCAAGAGCCAGAAATAGAAAACAAAAAGGGGGACCCAACATTTTACACACAAAATGTAGGGATGGGGATGTAGGGAATAAAAAATGGTGACTATCTAGGATGAAGGCCTTAGCACACTCAAAAACTACAGAATCTTTGGTTAGCAACACTGGAACAAATCGTTACTCAAAGCATCTTGCTTGTAAAGAGTAACATGTCTGAGAAAATCTGGCCATACGCGATTTAGTCCATGATCTTTTCAGCAGTGGAGTGTGTGCTTTGGGAGGAAATCAAGTCGATGACCTCTGGGAGAAGCAAAGAAGAGGTACTAAGTATATCAAACCCTGAAGTCATCAGATTCACTCATTTCTCCCGGAGGCCGGAGTTTCATCCCATTTCTTTTTCTTGTTATTTTGTACATTTCTGGGTGGGAGGGCAGTACTTCTTTCACCATCAAGCTTAAGCTTAGCTAAATTTAATGGTGGTACTTCTTTCACCCTTCCACCCACCTTAATATGCTAAATGGGGGAGAAAAATGCTAGACCCAAAAATAATCCTTGTAAAAGTTCAGACTTGGGTCAACCAACTAGTGCAACCGATCTACCCTTGATGTGTTTGATTACTTGTCCCTTAATTCTTATTTCACTAATTACCAGACTTCTGGAGATAAATCCGATGAAGATTACTCATAATGTACTACCAAACATGCAAAATAACTCTGGAGATCAGAATAATTCCATCATGTTAACAATAGATTCCTATGTTCACCATCATGTAACAGACTACATCGTGGAGACCAGATGTTATACGAAGCATACCAGTCCTCACAAAAGTGGGGGCAAAGCGTTGGAACCCGAAAAAGAAGACAAGAAAAATAGAAGACAAAGAAAAGAGAGGTGGTCCTGGAGGATGGCTAGCAAGACTATTTACAAAGCAAGGCACCTCCCAATGAGGCACCGGGAAAGAAATATTTGCAAGCAAGGAACTTTACATAAAATACAACTTTGGGCAAACCACCCTCATTCAAAATAATGTTTGAGAAACTGTCCATTGATAGGAAATGGGACAGGTTCTCCAGTCATGGTGTTAAGGTGATAGGTATTCACCCTATAGATTTCTGAGATTAAGTATGGTCTGAGCTAGAGCCGTTGGAACTTGGTGTGCTTTCCTTTCTTTTCTTGGGCCTTGTCCCACAGCAAGACCAATTCCAAAATTTGAAAGGCCTTGTATTAGGCTCTTAGGTAAAACCATATTTTTACCACTACTTGGTGATGCATGAAATTTTCAAGGGCTGCATCTTTTTTTTCTTCCATCTGCACTAGATTCAAGAGCCGAACCTTCACAATGTTATCTTAGTTGCTGAATTCTTGCATAAACTACAAAACTGGGATCTGTAAGTTGATTGGGAACACTGGGTTCTGGCCATAAACCAAATAGAATGGGGACGTTCCTAGGGTGGCCTTAATTCAAATGCAATCCATCCAAAGGGTGAATCTCAACTTTTGGTGCCAATCCCAGAGATTTTGTTCTAGCAGGTATTTGATCACTTCAAGTAAATTTTTGTTCGTTGATTCAGCAACACCGTTCCCCTGGGGGTAATAGTTGCTAGAAAACTTTAGAGTGATCTTCCGGATATAGGTCCATTCAAGTAGTTGTGCCAAATAAAATTCTAGATCATTGTCACACTCTATAGCAAAATGCATTTTGAATCTTGTGACGATGTTTTCTTCTAGGAATTTGATTACTACATCTATCGTGTTGTTTTTGCAAGGTATGGCTTCAGACCACCAAGTGCAATAATCAGTTGTGGTTAAGATATATCGGTGGTTGGTAGATGAGTTGGGGTTGATTTCTCCAATAAAATCAAATGCCCATTAGGCAAAGGGCCTAGCCTCAAAGACTGGTTGTAAAGGCATAGCCTGGTTACGCTCATGATGTGTCGTGATCTGACAAGTATGGCACCTTTAGACAAGAGTGTAAACATCTTTAAATCATTTTCAATCATTTTCACAGCTTGGTCCCTATCACTGCACTGAAGGTACACTCCCTCATAGTTCCTATGGTAAAGCGCAGGGTTTTTGATGATGAAGTGAGTGCTTTTCATCTATAGGGTGCAGCATTTGTTGGGAGGTAACCCCTCCAGGCATCTATTGTTTAACAATAAGTACACTAGATTGGTGTACCACAGGTCTCGAGTGATAGACTCCACTGTGTAAGTTTGACATTCTATGTGGGGAGTCTCCTCCGCCATCGCTCGACTCAGTCCCTAGCCTCAGAATATCTTCATGGGTTTCATTTCTAAGTCATACTCCTAGAGGATGGCCATCCATTTCCCTCATCTTTCACCTAGTTCACTCTGCATCAGCAGAGATTTCATAGTCTGGTCCAGGATGATAGCATGCACCTTGCTCCGGAGAATGTAATGTCAGAATTTCTTCATAGTGCGAACAAGAGAAAAAGCCTTCTTTTCCAATGATGAAAACCAGACTTTGGCATTCTTGAAGGGGGAGCACATAAAATCTATGGGTCATTCTTCCCCCTTGACCTTTTGGGTCAATACTATCATGGAAGAATGTGATGAAGCAAAGGAATAAATGTAAAATGGGAGGGAGTAGTCCAGACTAGCCAAGACAGGTGCCTCCATTATCATCTATTTGATCTGGGAAAATTCCCACTTTGCTTTAGGACTCCACTCAATCTTGGTATCCTTTTTCATCATTTCATTGAGTGGATTGACTATCTCAGTGAATCTAGTGATGAACCGCCAGACAAAGTTAATCTTTTTGAAGAAAGATCGCATCTCTTTCTTGTTGCCGAGCATTTGTAAATTTAGATGCACTTCAACTCTCTTGGGGTCAATGGATATACCCTTCATGGAGACAATATGCCTGAGAAACTTCCCTTCAGTGACCCCAAATATGCACTTCTTGGGGTTGAGGGATATTCCGTATTGGTGACATCTCTCGCAAATCTGGGTGAGGTGGGTGGAATGGTCACACCTGTCCCAAGAAAAGATGGTCAAATCATCCATGTAGATGATTATGCACCAATTCACAAGGTCCTTGAATGCAATGTCCATAGCCTTTTGAAATGTGGCCCCTATGTTAATCAAGCCAAAGGGCATCCTCCTATATTCAAATGTTTCCCACTTGGTAATGAACATCATTTTCTCTCTGTCTTCATATTTAACCATAACTTGGTTGTATCCAGAGTACCCATCCAAGAAAGACATCATTTGTGATCCATTCACTATTTGTAACACCTCATCCAATGAGGGGAGAGGGTGATTATCCTTTTTGGAGGCTCTATTCAAATTTTGGAAATCCATGCAAAGGCAAATTTCACCACTCTTCTTCCTAACTGGGACCAAATTGGCAACCCATGTAGTGTACCAGATTGGAAAGATTATCCAGGCTGACAATAATTTTTCTACCTCTTGATGAATTAGAGGCTCAATCAGTGGTTTGACTGGTCATTGCTTTTTCCGAAAAGGCTTAGCATCAGGTTTCAGGGGGATGGTATGAGTCATAATGGATGTGTCATACATTTTCAAATCCTCATATCCCCATGCAATCACATCTATGTATCCTCAGAGAACCGCGAGAATCTTCTCCTTCTCCTTAGGGGAGTAGGAGATACTAATGTGTATCATCTTTTCTTCACCGGGCTGGCTGATGTTTACTTTCTCGAATCTTCCTCCCTTAGAGGAGGATGACATCTTTTCCCAGCCCTAGGGGTTCAAGTCAAAGATACGTTCAAGCACGACCATCCCCTTAGGGATGGTGTTTGTAGGTAAGTCCATGATCCCATCATCTTCGTCACCCTGCCCAGTATCATCATGGTCTCGTTCCTCCACTATCTGGTCCTCTAAGACACCAACATTGGCCATGAAGGCTAGGATATGTTGGTCATCCTCAAAAACTTGAAAGTGGGTGACATTATCTGGAATGGACAGGGTGGGGATCATCTCAATGGAAAATCTTCAGAGTTGTGAGCCAGCCATGGGCTCAAGTGTGCTGGCAGAAATAGCAAGGGCATCTGGGACATAATTCCATTACCAGGGAATAAGTTCAATGTTGAAGGCAACAAAATCTTCAATAAGGCTCCATGCTTGATTGTGGTATGCAACCAGCCTCTTATCATGACATGTTTACTGACTCTAGACCTGTTTAACAATCAACTCCAAATCACCTAGAGACCAAAGGTGGGTGATCCCTTTCCTTAATGCGAATAGGAGTCCAAGGATCAAAGCCTCATACTCTGTAACATTGTTTGTGCAGTTGAACTGTAGCCTGTAGGATGCAAGGAAGGATTTCCCTCGCAGGTTGATCAATTCTACTCTAGCCCCACAGCCTTGTTTGGACCGGGACCCATCAAACTTAAGGGTCCATAGGTTGTCACTTGTAGTCTGGAGCTAGGGAGATGGAGCAGCTTTTGGATTATCTTTGGGAGACTTGGGAGGAGCTTCTTCCCACACTGATTGTGTGTGGGTGAGGTTTCCCTCTAGAGTGTTTTGGGGTTGAGATCCCCAAGGAAATTGCACTGAAGAAGTCCTTCCAATAATAATACTGGGTTCCAGAGAATTAGTTGTATGTTTTTTGTTCTGGAAATCATCCATATGCCAGGTAGCGACGGAAAGGCAAGGCTCACACTCTAGCTCTGAATGTTTCTGATAGTGTACTTGGAACCAAGTGTTAGACAAGAGTGTAGTGGGGGTCGCTGTGGCACCCTGAGAGTTAGTCTCAACCCTCAACTTTTCTTCTAGGTCTTGGGTTCTCTGCAGAACTATGGGATCCTCCCCAGGGGTGAAATCGAACGTTAAGATTTCAAAGGGTTGGTACACCCCGGGGGATGTCTCAGAGAAGAAGACCTTGCTAACCCTCCCAAATTTGATAAGGGTCTACTGCATTTGAGGTTCAATTTCAACCTGGATCTTGTTTGATTCTCCTTCCTAGGGGAGCCATAAGTGGGAGAAGTTAGTCAAAAGGTATCCATTCAAGGACTTAGACCGATTCTAACTAAATAACATCCCATAAGTCTCTGGGATGTCCACCACTTGGATATCGATTATGCTGGCTATCCTGGGGTCCCGGATGAGCTATATCTGGTCATTCTTTAATTCTCCCACCATTTTCATAGTAGTTTTATCCAGTTGGATTACAGCACCATTGGATGGGATGGGTCAGAATCTGAGCTTCTGCCATATGGATAGGGGCATGATGTTGCCTAAAGCCCCAGAATCTACTAAGAAATTGTGTATGTTTTTTCCTTGGATGTTCAGGCCTAGTAGGAATGGAGGATCTTCATTATTTCCCTAGAAGACAGCCGCATTGGCATCCTCAAAAGAGATAGTATTGGGTGGGAGACTAACAACTTTTGGGTTTCCTAAGAGCTTCAGAAGAGATTTCTTCTAATTGGGATAGTTTAGCAAAAACTCCATCAAGGTCATGGAGGTGGTGGTTTGTTCTAATGCTCTTGTGATGTCAAATCTTCCTCCCAGGAATTGGTGGCTTCCCTTGACCAAGTATTTTTCTTGGTTAGAGCTAGAACCTTTTAGAGGGATGGGCCAGTCAATTGTATTATCTCGAGGAGGAGTGTCCTTGGCAGGAGGTGCCACCATGTAAATTGGCCATTTACCAACCTAGCTCTGAGTGTTGTAAGGAGTCTGTGGGTTGGTGAAGGCATTAGCCTCAAAAGCTGGAATCGATTCATCAAAGAATCCCTGCAATTCATATTCTTCTTCATCTTCTCCAGAGGATTCGAAGAAGATGGTCTCATAGGTGAATGCATTGTGAGTTGGCTCTTGCATAGGAGGTTTTGGGGGGTATGGTTAGATGACTGTTTCCTATCTTGCTGAGAAATCATGATGAATTTCTCCAGTGTGGCACAGTTTAACTTGTTGTGGGAGTCTGTGTTATGCAATCTACACCAATTGGTCGTGGGCTAGAAGTCTGTGACTGGTGTGAAATGGGATGGTTGAGAACCACTTTGATTGGCATTTTGGTTTGGAGGTAGACCTCCGGTGTTCACATTATTGTTCCATTGTTGTTGGTTAGGTTGAGGCCCATTGTTGAAGTTTCTTCCTCTGGCATTGTTGTTTTGCTAGCCGGAGAAAATATTCCCTCTTTGGAAATTGGAATTTTGGGGTGTGTAGGACCCTGCCTTCAATTGACCCATGTCCATAGTTAGGGTGGACAACATTCACCAGAGGGATTCAACCTCGGTGATCAACTAAGTGTTTTTGTCACAGTGTGATGGTTTTTGTTGTTGGTTCCCTGGGAAGGCAGCAGTATTTATTGTAGTTGAGGGCAGCAATCCTCCAGCCATAAATGATAGAAAGAAGGGCACTCCGGGCAGTTGTGTCTGAGGTTATTGTGCCTACTACAGCTGGTTCTAAGGAAAAGATTCCAGAGTTGGTATTGCTTTATTCTATGATGGATAAATGTACTAGGCCTATTGGTCTATTAGCGGGGGCAGGAGATTCATCACCATCACGGGGGCACTCATTGCCAAATTGGGGTTATATCCCCTAGCATACGCAATTCTTCTAGGGATCATGTTGAAGGGCATGCTCTGCCCAATCCTACCCAGGGATTTGTTGAGGCCACAAGACAGTTCTAAGGCTATGTTGTAAATTTTTGCCAAAGCGTCTCGGTCACCCACGGCGGTCATTCTCCAAATGAGAGTGGCAACAAAGGGGTCCATCACGTTGAGATAGGGTTATATGGTTACTTCTGGGGATGGAATGAAAGGATCCGTGCACTGCTTCAAGGCGCATTGGAACCGGTGATTGAATATTGCAAGGGGTTCATCTAGTTCCTTTCTGATGGAAATGAACTGGCTGTAGGACCAAGCTGGGTCCACGTGCACGCAAAAGGAAGCCAAGAAGGCGTCCTCCATGTCATACCAACTATTGATGGAGTTGGTGGGAAGGTTAAGGTACTAGTTCAATTCACCCTATCCCAGGGACAAGGGAAACATTTGGGTCACAACATCCTCATGTTGGATCCAGTGTCGATTCATGGCATCTTTGTATGCCTGTAAGTGTTCTTCTACGGTTTGTGAGCCTAGGTGCTCATATCTTGGGCAAATCTTCTTTGGGTCTAAGGGTAAGTCATTGGTTGCACCCAAAAAAGTTCCCATAGGGGACCCGGTGTTACCAAAGTATGCAACCATTTGGGGAGCTAAATTTTGAGCAGGTTGAGTGTTAGTCCCCGGGATTGTCTGGGAAGTTTGGATTTTCTGTGGTATACTAGACCCCTAGACAATAATGGCTGGTGTGGTTTTTAGGGTCCATTTCTTTAGAGAAGGAGGCTCGAGTTTGACAAACCTTTCAGGGTTTGGGGTTGACCTGAGGATTCTTTCAAATCTTGCTGGGGAGAAAGACCCAATCCCACTGAAGGCTTGACTCCTAAAACTATGGTTTGGGGAACCCTTGGGAGGTGTAAAATTAGAATCTTGAGAGGGGGATGAGTTCATGCCCTCCTTCTAACGCCAATTTCTATTGACGGGACTCTTATGATTGGGTCCACCAATAGATGTAAGTTGTCACCAGGTACCGAGGTACCAGCCAACTTCACCTGCAAAGGTTGTCTGGAGAAATGAGATTCCCCAAGGCTCCAAGCACCTGAGGGTTGGGTCTCAACGATGTGGGTCTCGGTTGGGAGATGTGACTATTTTTGAGGGGGATAGCTGGTTATCTTCAACTCATTATCTCTGGGGATTTAAGTAGGTGAGGTTTCTCCAAGCATGCTTACACTTAACAAATAAACTAAAAAAAAGATCATGTAGGGTTAGAAATATTTTGTCTGCCTATAGTTATGCTTAAACATTCAAAATATCAACAATACTCTAACACACTATACTAAATACCGAAGAAACATAAAACCATCGGTTCATATTTCATCAGTAGCAAGGGAAAAGAGGTCGTTAATCTACTTTAAGTGTTAGAGAAAAGGACATGAAGAACACAAAGCATAAAATACCATTAACCTAGAAGATTTAATGCCAACAACATCATTGCAAGAACTCTCCCTTCTTCATTAACATTTCCTCCAGCAAGCACTGGTGTATGGTACAATGGTGGCTCCAAGGGAGCATCTAACTACTGAAAGCTTAAACTATGGAGCATTGAGCTCTACAACTGAGAAATGAAATATTGCTTTTCTATTACTATGGACTGTAAAATCATCAATTTTTCTGACCCTTGGAATGGGGCCAGACTTACTATTTATACACATATACATCTAACCCTAACCCTAACTTATGTTACCCTGTACAATAAAATACATTATCCGATGGCCGGTACTACTTTCACCACTCTAAAAAAGACCTAGAGACGGAATAGGCCTGTCATGTCAGAAGAATAAGACAAGAGAGGTGGAATGGAAGAATCAGCCTCAAGAAGAGAGATGAGAAAAAGAAAGAAGAAAATTGATCCCCCGGGGATCGAGGCCACATGCCTCATAAATGGGAAAAGTGGTTCCCTATCTCTGATGTGCCAGGTGTAAAGTTGAAGCAGCACCTTGGGAAGACCATCTGTAAGAAAACCTCTTGCTGATCTAAAGTACCATGATGTATCTATCTACCTTCTTTCAACCTTTATTAACTACTTTGAAAGTGACTAGTCAGCCTTGGGGACCGGGACATGGGTCACTGAAAGAATACAAAATGTATGATCCAAAACTCCAGGATCTGGGAACTTGCATTCCAAAAGAATAAATAATTCAAAACACTAAGGTTTTCTCTAGCCCCTAGAGAATCTTTATTATTGTTTTATATCATTGAAGACCTGGAGGAGATGAGAAATTCCATCTTCATCGATGTCTTTAAGGATGGCCCGCCGGTACTTGACCACCTCAATCTATTCTCCCAGGTCTGGAACATTTCCCTTAAATTCATTGGCCATATTTGCTGCATTGTGACCACTGAGTATCATGCGATTTATTCACATCATTTAAGCTCCATCTATTCCCTTTAGGGATTGATACCTTGACTCCATCAACTCATCAAACTTCCCCAAAAAATATTCCTCCAGCGTGCATGTGTCAGTGCTAAATGGATCAGCTCCGAAGACCTTCGAAACAAAAGACTTGTATAAATTAAAAGAATATTGTACTACGTTGACCTTATCCTATAGAGTCCCCACTAGTTTCTTGATTACCCCCAATGTGAGGTCAAGTCTGGAGTGCTGGGTCCTCACAAAATCAAATGACTCTTCTCCCAAAATTTTAGACTCAAAAGTAATCTCCTCTCTGAGGCTGATGAGTTCTTCTAACTCAACCTTCCATGCCTCATAATTCTCGATGTCCCCCTCCCATATACTGATGGTGGTTTCAGCCTGATGTAAGATGTGGTGGGCTGCATATAAATTTGTGAGGGTGGACACCAGGAAATGCCAGACATTTCCCAACTGCAAGGTAACCCATTCATCAACCGCTTGAACCTTCTTCTTCATCACCTGTAATGAGTCTATATCACTCTATGGAAGTGGTACATCTGACGTAGAATCCCTCAAAGGAATAATGCTAATGGGTCAGGCCAACTCAGTCAGCAACCCCATAAGGTTTGCATTTTTTTCCTTTTCTGCCTTGTACTTTTGAGCCTCCTTTTCATAGCGAGCCTCCACCACCTTGGCTACTTCTTTCAATAGGTTTAATTCACCCTATTTTCCCCTCTTCCCCAGTGAAACCTCTATGACATCATAATCTCTAGCCTTAGTTATCACCTCATCTATATTTGGGGAAGGTGGCACGATTACTGCGACTGTTTCTCCACCCAGCTCAGTTCAAAGAGTGTGAACCGTGTGGGATTTATTAACCTTGGGTGGGTTTTGTGCTTGGTCCATCATCTCTTCCAAAGAAAGATGGGCTCTAGGTGTTGATTGGGGGGATTTTCTCTTCTGAGATTCCACCAACCACTGTGGTGGGCAGGGTGGCTTTGTAGCCAAAATCTATTCCTGCGACTTCTCCCCGATATCCTATTGTGCCCCTCAATAGTATGAGCCTCTTTCAGCTCCTTCCCTATATCTTCTATCTCACCAAAAATATTTTCTTTGGTGGTACCTATATCTTTTTCCCCGCCATCTGTATCTTTAGTAATGTTCAGGTCCTCATTGGTTGCCCCAGGGTTTTTCTTCTTCTTCCTGTTCCTATTCTTCCTTAGCCTCTGTCACTAGGGTATCCTCTTTCATTGGTACATCCTTAGGTAGTGGGGGAGGCAATGGGCCAATATTTAACATTTGGGCCGTGGTGATTACCTCCCTAAATGTTGGCATTGGGAGCGGCGTCTGGAACACAGCGGTTGGGGTCACGGTTGTTCCCGAGGATCTAGTTTCCCTAGCCGATGTCATTTGTTCACTTTGCTTTTGTTGGTCTAATACTCCCATATCCTATATTTTTGGGACTTTGGAGGAAATCTCTTGCTCTATCCCTTTCTCTCCTTCTACCTATTCCTCCTGCTCCTATGCAGGTTCATGTTCTAGAGCTTCCACCTGCTCTAGGATTTCAGCCTCTGACTGCTTAATGTCTCCCTGCAAATTCCTAAACTCGTCAATTCTAAAAATATCATCAAATTCATCGTGAGGGGGAGGATTTTCTAGGATATGATTAGGCATTGGTTCCTTTTCTGGCTCTAGGGAGTCGTAAGAAAGGATTTCTTCTTGTGGGATCTGAGGCATCCCTAGCTCCAGTTCTACCTTTGGCTTTGGATTAAGCATTTTCTTCCATCGAGTGACCAAAGAAGGCCCCATGTACTTTAGGACCTACTCCTCTTCTAGATCTACTCTTGTCACTTTGACCATTAGTGCTGCTAGTGAAGGGGAAGAAGGAGGATGAATAGGTTTGGTCATGAGAACTGAAGTAGCCAACCATGTGATTAATTTCTCCCTCATCTGTTGGGAGGCCACTATTGATTACTTCAGTTGTTCTTTTATTGAAGTCTCCTACACAGTTGTCTCCATTATTATTTTTCCCTTATCTTCCACCTATGAAGAATTTTCAGCCCCGAGGGTCAGCTTCGGTACCGGCTGGGCAGCCCTGCAGGTACTCCTGGGGCATACTCTCTTAAAGTATACATGGCTATGCTCAACTATGTTGTGGGTAAATTCCTCAATGGTGGGCCCCTCCTAGGAATTCTAGTCCACCGGTGGGAGGGCCAACTTATCAATCCCTTTGCTTTGTACTAGGGTTCTATTGTGGATCCAGCGTCTGAGAAGTCATCTGGAAATTTCCAAAGCTTCAACCTTTTCATCATCCCCATGGTCATCTAGATGTAATGCTAGCTCCAGACTTCAATTTCATCCTGGAAATCTTTCTAGAAGTTCTCCATTTGATATTGGTGGGGCTTTGATGCCCGGGGAAGTGCCAGTGCAATTTTTCCATGCGGATCAAAGTTCTTCCGTGCTAGATAAAATTCTGCCAGGTTCAAGCTCTTGAGTTCATTTTCTACCTCCTTGGCTGTGGCCAGACTGCATGAGTAATTCACACAAGTGATTGGGAATGGAATATTTGTCACCTTCTTTAAGCCGTATAAGGCATGCAATTCCATCATTTGCTTGCAATATTCCAAGATAATTATCTTGTTCCCACAGTGTTTGGGCAACAAGTAAGGTTTCCCGAACAAGCCGGTTACCCTTATGTATGTATGCTGCTAGAATTGTATGTAATAATGACCATAACTTCTAACTAGATCCATTACCTCCATGGAAAGGTGGTACCCTACATCCCGGGTAGGTGTGAGCAGGTTGTAGTAAATGAAGGCGTCGTTCACCTGGAAAAAATTGGGGAAACTAGGCTCCCATTAGATTTGTGGGAAATAATCCTAGGGATCCTTCTAACTCAGGCCGATCCTGAATACACCTGATGTGAGTAACCCATTGGTGGTGGGTTGTTGTTGTGCTAGGGCCCAGAGAACATAAGAAGTCATATAAAACTTTCACTTTTTAGCCACCTGAAGGAACTGAGAATCCACATGGTTTGAAATAATGGTGGCTCAATCAAAGTACTCCCCGCCGGTGGTGATGCCAAGCAAGAAGTAGTACATCTACCCTATGAATTCTTAGGCATGTGGTTTCCCAAAGACCTGACATAGTGCTATCATCCCCATATGGATGCTTTCTTTAAACTCAGACCGAGGGATCTCTAGCTTCATTTTCTTGGGGTCCCTCTTTGGAGTCTTGAGGCAATGATTGTTCATGTATTATCGGGTTGTGACCTCCAGCTGCTGAAATTGAGCTAAGGCATTTGATCTAGTAACAATAGTTGGGTTATCAAATTTACGAATCCCCAACCCTACCTAAAAATTTGCGGCATTGAGAGACACCATGGGGGTGGGATATCCAGTCGGTTCTGGGGCTGCGAGCATGACGGCCCAGATGGAAGATTTGTAATGTGCTGCTCCCCGGACTATCGTTGAATGAACATTATTTTAACAACCTATGGGACATCCTATAATCTTAGGAATATGTGGGATATGTGGGATATCCAGTCAGTTCTAGGATTCTAGGGATTCTGGGATTGCCAATGGATCCCCAGACTATCGCTGAATGAACATTATTTTAACAAGGGCCTGCATCTGTGCCCACATTCTAACACTGGTGTCAGTAATTAATTGAACTTTGGAATCAATCTTTGATCCCATGATGGCATTGTCCTTAACACACTTCATGCTGAGAGGTAATTTTCTAAGGCCCTCTCCATTTTAGATCTAACGGCTGCCCAGGTAACCGTTGTGGAAGGAAGTTCCAGACTTTCAGGTGGTGAAGATGCGGAAGCCTCAGAAATTTTAAAGTATGTTGCTCTGGAAACCTGCAAGGCAAGGCGACCGTCAGAATTCATGAATAAATATTATTCTAGGATCCGGGGATCTTTCCACCATGGCACTAATTATTTTAAATTTCTACTATAACTATTTACTAGTATATCTATTGTATTCATTGCAATTAGACTTACATAGTAATTATTTAATATGATTTATACTTATATTTTTACATTAGAAACTTTACATTTATATGTAACAACTTATATACATCTTATTACCTCATGTCTTTTTTTTAAAATATGAGATTAAAATATTCTTATATGTTTTAGAATACATGTAGTAGGTATTAAGAAAAATAAAGTCTCTTATAAAGATTTTCCACTTCCATCTAGTTTAAATAAAATATTTCACTTCCACTTGAATAGGAAGAATATAAGAAGAAAGAAAAATATTTGCAATAAAGAATACCCTTTCCACTCCATTTGTTTAAGGAGGGGAAATAGGGAGAAAGAACAATAATTCCATCTCCTATTGTTTAGGAGGAAAAATAGGAATGCAATTTATAAAAAATTTATTAGTTAATATATATTCTCTTGCTAAAGATGATAGTAGTATTATCATTAATAGATTTTTTTATCTTTGAAATTAGGGCACATATACTTTAAACAAATTATAATTCTCTTTAATGATAAAAATGTCCATTTACTTTCTTATGTACTTAAATTTATCATTTAACAGAAACATAAATATTACAATTACTCTTATTACCACATATTCACATTTCTAACATATTTAATTTACTGTTAGTTATTTACATGTATGTTGTCTGTAGAGGTACAATGCTGGGTAGAAAGAAGTTAGTATTAAATTCACTATCCACCAATATATCTTATATATTTCTAGAAGATGATTTGTATTTGTCACATATAAGAGTGGTGCACTTGAGGAGTGTTCACACTTATCTATACCTATCATTCACTTTCTTATAAATTTATTTATTTATTTATATTAGTTTCAATATTTATTACAGTGATCTTGTTCATTTATTTTACAACCAACAGCTAAATTAATAGGTGATATTATTAAATCACATATGACAAGAGTGGCTGTTGCAGTAAGGTCTGGAGGTGATTCTTGTATCAAGTGATCTGACATTATAGCTTCACATACCATACAAAAGTATAGATACCTCTAATTTATTCAATCTTTGGCCATGGCTATGCCCTCTCCATCTGATCAATATTGTATTTAACATCCTTTCACTTTTAATACAAATGCTCCAGTCAACTCACTTTACTCCATACATAATTCTCCAACATCATATCACTATCACTATCACTATAATAAATGAAAAAGAGGGAAGAGTTAGATATCGTTGGTTTTATTGTTAAAATTTCTGTGTTTGTTCCTGCACAAAAATAGTTTGGCATCCATCAGAAGGATAATGCAAATGTGTTAGTAATAACTGAGAGGGGGGGTGAATCAGTGGCCTCAAAAATTTATCCTTCAAACTTAACCACCAATCTGTTAAACCTTAGATTATTATGTCCCTACAAGATGCTTTCCATGAAATACTAATAATGATTAATTGTCTATTGGTTTTCTCTGTCAATCCTTATTCTTTCTTGATTACCGATAAGCAGTATAACTATTTACCAAAACTCAGTAAATAAGAAGAGTATACCGATCAATCCAGAGTTAGCTATGTAAGATGCAAAATAGTAAATAAATGAATCATACACTTAAGGGAAAAACCACTGGGACCGGTACCCCAAATTTTCACTCTTCTGAAGTGAGCCCTGTTAGGAGCCAACCCTGTTAAAGGTTACAAACACATTGTTAAGTGCGACCTTGTTAGAGGATTTTATACAAAGATATTGTCACTTAGTATCGGTTATCTATTGCTAACATCATTGATTCAGCCTCCTTCTTAGACTATCAATAGGTATCGGGAAAGTCCAATGCTACTTTCATGAATCAAACTTTTTGGCACTCCTTGAGATGTACCTCAATATATAGAAGACTATTAAGTCCTGCTCAGTTAAGAGACTTGATTCTTCAATGGTTAAACTGAAACACTATGAACTATTCATATTGCAACTTTGAATTGCAAATTTTTAGATCTATTTAAGTACATTACCTCTCTGACCAATGTATTGATTAAATCCTTGTGCTCCATACTTTGTGTTCTGTGATGTTGTGCTCACTGCTCGTTGGTGTCTGCAGAATTCCTTAGCTCTTCCTTCAGCTTGTTTGATCAACACTGCATGAAGTTGTTCTTCATTAGTTTCTTTTCAGCATCCTCTTTCTATTCACTCCCCTTAATCCTATTCATAAATGAATTAAGCTTGTCTCTTATATAGACATAATATTCATTATTTCTTGATTCTTGATTCTTGGTGTGAAAAACAATCCAGCCAATTAGATTTAAAGCATAACTCCTAATTTGTCTCGTAGATATCTTCTTGCCAACTATACAAATCATCTTTAAATCAATCACTTATCTCTATTCTAATAAAATAAAGTAGACAACTAGTTAAGTCTATCTTTAGCTCTGCCAACTAGATATTTTTTCATTTTTTGAACCCTCTGTTCCATTGATCACCATTGCAATTAGTTGTCGGTGACAACTGACAATTCCGTCAGTGATATTCTAGTTAGCTTCATGATCTCCATCTGTCAGGCATCATTGGAATTTTACTCATCAGGCAACACTATGTTTAGCTCATCGGGCAACCATCTGACTTTTCTCATCAGGCATCCTATGGTTTCGCTTTGTCAGGCAACATTATACTTTTGATCATGGGGTATCACTGTGATTGTTCTTCTTTTCTCTGACCATTCATGTGCACTCTATCGGTGTTATTTGTTACTTAGTGAATACTTGATTTTTATGCATTGTTGAAAGCATAACCTTTGTTCTTTTGATTCTTTGAATTCTTTGGCATTATGTACATGACCGTACAGATGATATCAAGTTGACATCAATGAAAATACAATACATTAACTGATTTAATGCCTTGCATTATCTTCAACTTAACATTGTCAAACATTCAATTAGTTACATGTCATCAATCTCTCCCTTTGGCATTGATGGAAACATATTATATTATCACACTATACTATTTCTAATACAATATGAAATACAACAGTTGAGATTCATCACACTACCAATCTTTTTGTTTTGATAACCGATAAATGTATGACCATCGGTAAGCTCTATTTTAGCTTAGATTTGATTCTTGTAGCTCTCTATATTCTGATGTGTTGTGTTATTTCCTTGTGTCAATTTCTCTCCCTTGACTATTGTTCTGTTTTGATGTCTTTTTCTCTTTTCAGCAACTCTCCCTTTATATAATCTTTCCATACAATTTCTCTCCCTAAGGATATAATCTCTCCCTGTTGGAGTGATGTGATAATGGATAATCTCTCTCCCTTCCCAGAAGGATATGATAATATGGATAATTTCTCTCCCTTTGACAACAATGCCAAAAAATATTTTACAAATATCTGACATTCATGTCAAACAATCATTCCTCTCCATCCATAATATTTTCCTTGAATGTCCCATATCCATCAACAATACAACAATATGCTTTGGTGCTCGGTGTTGATATATACCTGTATGTATATAGATGTAGCTTTGAATTTCATCTCTTTGCTTGCATCAACATTAATGATATTCTTATAATATGTAGGTTGATGTAGCCTTCAGTCATTTTACTGACTGGTATACAAGGGTTTTACCCCTAGTCTCTTTCTCAAGTATTCAAATGTATCCTTGGGCAGTGGCTTGGTGAAGATATCAGCTATTTTTCTTTGGATTGCACATACTCAAGTGTCACTTCTTCTGCTTGAACTTGTTCTCTCAAATAATGATACTTGATAGCAATGTGTTTAGTCTTAGCATGCATGAATGGATTCTTGGAAATGTTTATTGCACTGGTTTTATCACAATAGATAATCACTGGTTCTAGGATCTTCATATACATACCTTCCAGTAACTCTTTGATCCATGCAATATTTGAGCAATTTGCAGCAACAGAAACATACTTTTCTTCTGTAGTAGACTGAGAGATGCATCCTTGCTTCTTGGTAATCCATGTGATAAGTCTGTCACCCATAAAGAATGCTCCTCCAATTGTGCTCTTCCATTCATCAAGATGTCTAGCCCAATCAGTGTTGGTAAACACCTTAAGTTCAAATTTTCCTTCTCTTCTATACCATAAGCCATATTCCTCAGTATTCTTTAGATATCTTAATCTTCTTTTCATGGTAGTCATATATGATTCCTTGGGGTTAGCAGAAAATCTAGCAACTATTCCTACTGCATGTGCAATATCTAGTCTAGCGTGTACAACATACATGAGTCTTCCAATCATTGATCTATACAAAGTCTAATTTACCTCTGTTGTCTTGTCTTATTTTTTCAACTTACATCTAGTAGCCATCAGTGTTTCAATTAGTTTGGAATCTTCTATCTTGAATATTTTCAAGACCTCTTTAATGTATTTGGACTGTGTAATGAAAATACCTTCACATTGTTGAATGATATGTAGACCAAGAAAGAACTTGATCTCTCCAAACATAGACATCTCAAACTCTTTTCTCATCTCATTAGCAAATGATTTTCATAGTATATCATTGCCTCCAAATATGATGTCATCAACAAATATTTTAGTAATCAAAGTGTTAGCATCAGTATCTTCCTTCAAATAAAGATTATTGTTTTCACTAGTCCTTACAAATCCAATACTTATAAGATAGGAATGAAGTTGTTCATACCAGGCTTTTGGAGATTTTTTCAATCCATACAAGGCTTTATGAAGTCTACATACCATGTTTCTCTTGTCTGGATCTACAAACCCTTCTGGTTGCTCAATGTATACCTCTTCTTCAAGTATTCCATTTAGGAATGTTGACTTGACATCCATCTGGTATACCTTGAATCCTTTGAATGCAGCATAAGCAAGTAGTATTCTCACACCTTATAGCCTAGCAATGGGTGTAAAGGTTTCTCTATAGTCAATACCTTCCTCTTGGGCATACCCCTTGCATACTAGTATTGCTTTGTTTCTTGCGACTTCTCCATTCTCATTCAACTTATTCCTGAATATCCATTTAGTATCGATGACATTCTTGTCATCTAGTCTTGGCACAAGTGACCATGTCTTATTCTTCTCAATCTTCTCAATCTCATCATTCATAGCACTTATCCATTCTTCATTATCAAGTGCAGCATTGACAGATTTTGGCTCAAACTCGCAAATTAAACAACTTGAGTTTAAAGATTTACTTCTTATTCTTGTACCAGCTTTCTTATCTCCTATGATTTGGATCTCTGGATGGTTCCTTCTTACATATCTTGCAATTACAGGTACATCTCTTTGTCTATCAACTTGATCATCATTTTTTCCTTCATTTTGTTCTTCATCACCTTGCACATTATTTTGATCATTATCCTGATTGTCAGTATTTGTAGCATGGCCGTCAGTTACAACATTCTATTACTTAGGAATTAAGAATTGTTGCTCGAGCAGAGTGTTTGGTTCTTCATAGTATACAAACTTATTATGGTCTTCTAGTTCTTTTGTACTTTCTAGTTCATTCTTTTATGCAAATTCCTCTATCTTTACATTTGCACTTTTGACAATTTTGTTAGAGGCCTTAATAAGACATTTATAAGCCTTTCTTTTGGTGGAATACCCTAGAAAGATACCTTTTTCACACTTGGCATCAAGCTTTCCATTTCTATCATCCTTTAAGACATAACATTGACTACCAAAGATTTTGAAGTAACTTACATTGGGTGTTTTACCATACCATAGCTCATAGGGTGTCTTCTTTGTGTCCTTCTTCAATTGTACTATATTTAATGTGTAGATAGAAGTACTGATAGCTTCCCTCCAAAATATTTGGGTGATTCCTTTCTCTATCATTAGTTTTCTAGCCCTCTCAAATATGGATATGTTCCTTCTCTCAGCAACCCCATTTTGCTATGGTGTTCTTGGTGCAGAAACTTGTTTTTTTATACCATGCTCATTGCAGAAGTTAGTAAATTCATCTGATATAAACTCTCCTCCTCTATCTGATCTCAAGCATTTCAAATCCTTACCACTTTATTTTTCTACCATAGCCTTATACCATTTAAACATCTTGAGTGCTTCAGATTTATCTTTTAGAAACATAACTGTCATCATTCTAGAGTAATCATCAACAAAGAGAATAAAATATCTATCTCTATAATAACTCTTTGTCCTCATTGGTCCACATAGATCAGTATGGACT
>MU227282.1:181166-201072 GCA_018584345.1 Thuja plicata
AAAGTTGTCTTTGTTCAACTTGGGCACATCTCGTCTGTTCATCTTGTGATCTTGAATTAGGTCTTGAAACCTTCCTTTCTAAGCACACAAGCTCTGATACCAATTGTTAGTAATAACTGAGAGGGGGGGTGAATCAGTGGCCTCAAAAATTTATCCTTCAAACTTCACCACCAATCTTTTAAACCTCAGATTATTATGTCCCTACAAGATGCATTCCATGAAATACTATTAATGATTAACTGTATGTCATTTTTCTCTGTCAATCCTTATTCTTTCTTGATTACCGATAAGCAGTATAACTATTTACCAAAACTTAGTAAATAAGAAAAGTATACCGATCAATCCAGAGTTAGCTATGTAAGATGCAAAATAGTAAAGAAATGAATAATACACACATAACACATGAATTTTAACATGGAAACCCTGTTAAGGGAAAAACCACTGGAACTGGTACCCCAAATTTTCACTCTTCTGAAGTGAGCCATGTAAGGAGCCAACCCTGTTAAAGGTTCCAAACACACTGTTAAGTGCAACCTTGTTAGAGGAATTTATACATAGAGGTTGTCACTTAGTATCGGGCATCTATTGCTACCATCCTTGAATCAGTCTCCTTCTTAGACTGTCAATAGGCATCGGGAAAGTCCAATGCTACTTTCATGAATCAACCTTTTTGGCACTCCTTGAGATGTACCTCAATACATAGAAGACTGTTAAGTCCTGCTTGGTTAAGAGACTTGATGCTTCAATGGTTAAACTAAAACACTATGACCTGTTCATATTATAACTTTGAATTGTAGATTTTTAGATCTATTTAAGTACATTTCCTCTCTGACCAATGTATCAATTCAATTCTTGTGCTCCATACTTTCTTCTCTGTGATGTTGTGCTCATTTTTTGTCGGTGTCTGCAAAATTCCTTAGCTCTTCCTTCAGCTTGTTTGATTAGCACTACATGAAGTTGTTCTTCATCAATTTCTCTTCAACATCCTCTTTCTATTCACTCCCCTTAATCTCATTCATAAACTAATTAAGCTTGTCTCTTATATAGACATAATATTCATTATTTCTTGATTCTTGGTGTGAAAAACAATCCAGCTAATTATATTTAAAGCATAACTCATAATTTGTCTCATAGATATCTTCTTGCCAACTCTACAAATCATCTTTAAATCAATCACTTATCTCTAGTCAAATAAAACAAAGTAGACAACCAGTTAAGTCTATCTTTAGCTCTGCCAACTAGATATTTTTTCAATTTCTAAACTCTTTGTTCCATTGGTCACCATTGCAGTTAGTTGTTGGTGAGAACTCACAGTTCCATTGGTGAGACTCCAGTTAGCTACGTGATCTCCATTCGTCATGCATCATTAGAATTTTACTCATCAGGAAACACTGTCTTTAGCTCATCGAGCAACCTTCTGACTTTGCTCATCGAGCATCCTGTGGTTTTGCTTCATCGGGAAACACTATACTTTTGATCGTCGGGTATCACTGTGACTGTTCTTCTTTACTCTGACCGTCAGTGTACACTCCATCAGTGTTGTTTGTCACTTAGTGAATACTTGAATTTTATGCATTGCTGAAAGCATAACCTTTGTTCCTTTAATTCTCTGAAGTCTTTGGCATTATGTACATGACTGTATAGATGATATCAAGTTGACATAAATGACAATACAATACATTAACTGATTTAATACCTTACATTATCTTCAACTTAACATTGTCAAACATTCAATCAGTTACATGTCATCAAAATATATTCACCATTGGAAAATGATTGGAGTTTTTTTATCCTATACTTTGATTTTTATTTTTGGTAGAGAGACATGCTAATAACCTGAAGAAGATTTATATATTTTTATTTTTATTTTTGGTAGAGAGGCATGCTAATAACATGAGGGAGATTTATATACTTTTTTTTTTTTTTGGTAGAGAGGCATGCTAATAACATGAGGAAGATTTATATGGGTATTATGCGAGGATAGAGGTAAACGTTAGTTACAACTAATTTCCCCCTATGATGCCTTGTATTCTATTGCATGGATTTTTACTATGAATATTTTTTTGTTTAAACTCCACGCTATCCATTGCAGGTGGTGGGATGTCACTATAATCTTGGAGGAGTAGTAATGAACACTGTAATTTTCTTAAAACCCTTTTCTCCATACTTTGGATAGGGTGCCTCCACAGGAAGGATAGTTTCATTCTTTCAATTTTACCTCCTTATCCGCTCTCTAAAATATTAGCGTTGACTTAGCTCTTAGGCAGGCGTTATTACAATTAATCTCAATATGTTTATAGAGAATTATTTCTATTTATAATGTGTAGTGTGCTACTTTGTTATGTTACCACAGGGCCAACAATGGTAACATGATTTTTCTTATTCATATTTCAATAAAATAAATCTTTTATTTTTGTTTATTTAGTTTATTAAATTATGATGTGAAATTTCCATGGTTCTAGTTCAATAATTCACCTTTTAAACATATTACTTAACATCTAGATTTATAAAATGCAGAGAGATGGATTTTGTTTGTACTCTTATATCTACTCTTTCCATTTAATTGTAGTAATAAAGGTGTAAGATTTTATGTTCCCAGCAACTAAGTGTTTCTTCATTCATGAGTAACTAATATTTTTTTTTTTGACAAGAGGGTAAACTAGATTCATACATTTTACTATTTCAAGGAAACTACTACCATTATCTTAGAAAAATAATATAGCAATTGTATTCTTACTAACAAGATGACTTACTAATAAAATTAAAATATATATAAAAGTATGAATGCATAAAATTTTAAATGAGATTTTTTTTTCTTAGTGGATTGAAGAATGGAAACCAGACACAAACTATTTCAAATAAAAATTTGATCCAGAAACAATGCTTTAAAGGTATGAGAGTTCTAAAGAATATAATTCCAATAATTTGTTCTAAAGGGAACAAGAATATACCACATAATTATATCCTTCTCTCAACACAAGCATACATGACAATAGGAAAAATACAAAAATAAGTCTTGCTCTCCACCCTGCCATAATGGTATCATGAAGCCTCAGGGGCTCTAGCCATATCCCCAAGCAAGAAAAGTATTATAAACCCATGTCAAATTCATGGAGTCTTCTCATCTACAACAAAATGACCATTATAACATGGTATTAAAACTTTCATAGGACCACTGCCAGATTCATATAAATTAAGAAATACCACTCACATAATCTCTCTTACTAGTTTGTGATCCTATATTAAAAAAAAAGTTAAAGATAAAACTTGCAAAATCTAAATCCTTCAAACATGGGAGATAGGGAGTAGGTAAGACTTATCTCTCTAAATAATTTCATCTTTCTCCTCCATCCCTACATGCAATTCCTTTTTCCTTTCTTTCAAATTTCTCCTCATTTCTCAAAACCCGCAAGTTCTCCAAAGAGGAGAAGTGGGTAACACCCTACTCTCCCTTCACAAACTCATTATAAGGAATAGAAACTTAGAAGACTTGGATGTGGAGGTGACACTTGTCATATTTCCATCTATTCCTCCATGTGGTCTTTTCTTCATTTAAGAGGGGACAAAAATTATGACACCCCATGTGCACCCCATCCCCAAAGTCTTCCTTCATAAATGAGTTATGGAGGTGGGGTTGGTACCTTCAACCCATCCATACCCAAATTCCTCACTCATCTTAATGAGGACTTTTGGAGCATTAAAATAGGCCTTAGGTATTTTATTTCATATCCAATAGGCCCCCAACTCAAGGGTATAGACCCTAGGGTTCTAATTTTAATAATTATAACATGAAAATTGACCAGAAAATCTCATTAAGGACCCACAATTATAAAACTTATAAATACATGTATATCAAATAATAAAATCACATTTCTTTCAAAATGGTTAACTTAATACTTATCCAAGAGGTAGTTGATTCATTGTTGAAGTTTCTTCAACCTCCTATTATCCTTTGTACTTCCCTGCATATCACAACCATAACTTAGAGTTAAGACCCTACAATAATTCAACATAAAAGATAATCAACATCTCATAACCTCAATTGTGAATCATAAGTCTAGTTAATTAAATTATACTTTGAAACAACAACCTCCCCCTTTTCTAAAAGAGGTATTTAAATTCATGTCAATGTGCATGTTGTTTCATTACATTACATAATAACAATAAAACTTAATTCCCAAAAGGAAAATATAAGAGACCATTCATAAGTTTAATAAATATAAATATATTCTACACAAGGATAACTCCCATCATGTTTACTAATGACAAATAAGAATATTACTATCATGACCCACACATACAATTAACTAATTAATGATCTTTAATAATCTAATGAAAATATATTATGGTTGAATTAATCTCCTAAGAAGCATGGTCTTACAAGTCCTTTATGAGGCAGGGTCTTACATTAACTATTCCCTTTACCGACTTGACCAAACTGCTTTACCAACTTGATAACATCAAATGTAAAGTAGAAAAAAACTATACCAATATGACCTTATCATTTTCTGATCTATAATAACTACACAATTAATTCATACTCCGAATGATATGGCAACTTAATATGAACCAGAAATAAATTTATTGACATCATTGACAAAATAAAAACTGATCTAATCCTTTCTAAAATCTTGTATACCTCTGATCTTGGTCTTCATCATCACCACCATCACTTGAGTAACACTACTTTCAATAATAAGAATGTTCAAGACCTTTGCGCCCAATTCAAATTCCAACAACTCTTGTCCTCCTAATACTGCCCTCAAGGTAAAGGCCAAGTTGCAGCATCAAATAAAACTATCCTCAAAATCATCAAGAAGACAATCTATTGACATTGGTTGGGACTGACACATTCAGTTAAATCTCTCCCTTTGGGATTATTGAACCATTTTCTCCACACCCACTGGTCCACTCCCTATTCACTAGTTTGTGGAACCAAATCAACCTTGCCAATATAGGTTGAGTTACCATCATTTCGGGTATATTCATTGCAAAATGTCATTTTAGATGAGAATTATTGTGTCTCAACTACAGGAACTAGGAATTGGATTTACTTGATGAAATAAGTGTTAGAAACACTGAGAGGGGGGGTGAATTAGTGTTTGTCTATTTATTATATTTCAGCAACTTTAAACATAAATAAAATTTATATCATTTGAAGCTTAACACAAGAACACATAACACATGATATGATTATGGGGAAACCTTGATCAGAGGAAAACCCTGGTGGGAATTAGTACCCACAAATATTGCACTAATATAATGAACCTTTTAAAGTTCCTCTACCCTATTAGGAGCAGTCTTTACAATGCAAGTACAATGACCTGGTTAAGGGTCTGACCCTATTAGGTGTCTTTTACAATTAACCCTGTTATGGGTGAGGACTCATTTTCCAAAAGACTCACTGCCAATAGGATGAAGGCTAAAACCTTCTTGATAATAGATATACACTATATCCAAAAATAAAATGTTGTATGTGACACACTTGTCTAATCAGTTCTGATTATGCACTGATGCTCTTATACTCTTAAAGAGATTTATCATATTCTAACATCTTATACTGTTTGTTTATATCTCTGCTCTGCATATTTCTTCGACACTCACTAATACAAAATTGTATTTTATGTGTGTGTGTGTGTGTGTGTGTGTGTGTGTGTGTGTTCATGCCTGAATAGATGCAACTAGAAACAAGACCTTAGTCGGCCCAAAAACAATATACACAAAGCTTCCAAACTAGTAAGCTTAAGCATGATTACAAGAGTGATTGAGACATGATTACAAACATAATATAATAGGTTCATATCCTTTACAAAAAAAAATGGTATACACTAATCCAAAATTGAGGTCAACTTTGTACTCTATTTCTTGAACTACTAGAGGCACTTCAACTTGCTGTAACTTATCTGTACTATCTTATCTGATCATGTGTCTCTAGGGTAATCACAAAAACATATCATAGAGCTTAATTTTGAAGGCACTTAGTTGAAATCAGTCATACGCACATGCGCTAGTGCTCTGATCATCTGTATATCTATGTTCTATCCTATCTTCTATACTTAGTTAATTTCCACTTCAAAGTTTGTTGTCAAAACTTCATATGACTTTGTTGCCATAATGACAACACAAAATAAGTCATATTCTCCCTGGGAGTCAACTTGCCAACAAGAAGTCAAAATTCCTTTAATCACCTACATGCATATTATTAACATTTCTATAGGAGCTACAACAAGATAATATGATTCAAGATCTTTGAGGTTGGAAACTTAGTGCTTATGGAAAATTAGAGGAACTTAGTGGACAAATAAAATCTAAGAAAGTTTGAAACTAATTGGCTAGGTTCCTATATTATCACACTAGCCTATAGGTTAGGATCTCATCATTTGTCTACACCATAGGGCCAGCCTCTATCGTATTTTTCCAATACCTTGCATCTACGCAATTTCTACACATGACTCTTAGAGTAGACTATTTTCAAAAACTCTGAAAAATATAAAAAAAAAACTTCAAATAAATTTTCTTTATAAAATACACATCGCCAATAAAACATAGACCTTTTGTAGCAACATAGTATATCAAAAAAAGCACCAAGCTTAAAAATTCATGCATCAATAGACAACCTCTACCAAGCTAGTCCACAACCTAACTGATTAGTTGCTTATCATTTTTATACATACCTATCAAAAACTCTAGTTTTTCAGATATTTCATTCCTAGAACAGGTGCCCTATTAGATATTATGCCTTAATGGATACATCTTACCTACAATGGAATCCTATCAAAAATTGTCCTTTAAAGAAATGTTAATTTTTTACAAGAAGATCAATATGGTTGATGACTTGTTTTCTTAAGTGGGTATTATCTTTTTAATGATTTATCTTGAGTCATTTTCATATGCTTCTTTGAGATATCCACAAGTGACATGAGAGAAGTCGGGATGAATCAGGATTCCATTTTTTGTTGCCTATTTTTTGTGGGATGTTTTCCATGAAGTCAAAGAAGGCATTTTGGGTGTCTTTGATAGGTATGACCATATATGTGCAATGTATCTAATGCAAAAAATATTGTAAAGGGTAACAATGCTCATGATTTATGTTGCACATACCTTGAATATTAATGTCCAATCTTACATGGATTAGCCCACATTCCTTGTCTTTACAGAGTGCATGTTAAAATACAAGTGATATTCCTACCTAGATATATCATATCTTAGTGGGATAACACTCGTATTTATATAATAAAGTGACTCAATGATGAAAAATAATTGCTACATTATTGAATTCTTGATTTCAATGATAATTCAGTTCACCACCTAATCTGTCTAATCAATTCTAAATCTAGTCATGTCACTAAAATTTATTCTATCAGTCAAATCAATCAATTAATCAATCATTAGTTGTCTTATATAGGATCTGGTAGAATTGTTTTTGTTAGAGGTGTTGACATTCATGTTTTTTCATTGATGTTAACATATGTTTTAGTTGGTTTCATCAGAAGTTTTAGATAGACTGGTTGTCACTGGTACAGACAAGACTGACAGTAGTGTATGGACATTGTACTCACTTTCATAGATTTCAAGTATGGTGATGCATACAAGGATGAGAAGTGATCTTATATCTAAGGTTGCTTGGCTAAATCTTACTATTGGCATAAGTTATATTTGTTTTGGTGAAGACTGGTTATAGAAACAATGACAAAGAATTATGATAGAGATAGTCTCTGTGTTTTTGGGATGACTTGGAAATGAGCATTGTTATCTCTATAGGATATTTTTTTTTCATTAGTTTAGACAAATTCATAAGAATCAAAATATTCAATCAGTGAAAGGAAGGAAATTAAATATATAAGTAGTCGGTAATGTACACCGAGCAAGGCAGTGAATTTGGTAAAGCACAGACACTACACTGATAGCACACAGTTTATCGAACATCAAGAGCATAGACAGTACACCGAGTTGATAATTACCAAGTACTGAAGAGAAATTTAACCGAGTGAAGATAAGTTACTCTACCGAATTACATAATGGATGGTAAAGAGATAAGGATGCATTTAATACATTAACACAGTATCAATTGTGATTCTACAATGCACAATGATGAGTTTTTTACATGATTAACGATCAAACTAATTCAAAGAGAAGATTTGAGAAGTAGATTAAGTGGTTAATTAAATATATCTATTTCCAAGAAAAACACCAAGTATCAAGGTAAAAGTGATAGGGTAACCGAGCGAAAAAGAAGATCTAACAGTCAAAATAATTTATCAGCGACCTAACACATAAGATTAAGAGACAATAAATCTTATAATTAAAAGGATGATTTACAGAGTAGAACAAAGAGATTGAGAAGATAGAGGAGAAAGTGACAGGGTACAGAGAAGGTTCTTATTGAAGAAAAGAAATCAGAGCAGAGAGCACTGAGCTAATATCTTGCTAGAGCAGAGTGAATCTGAGTAGTGTTATAGATTGAATTGAGGTAGCACAAGTATTTTAGAGCACATAGAGTTTGATCAGCATTTGTAATTGTTGCAAATTTAGCAAAAATTTGTAAGTTGTTAATACTATTGTATTGAGAGCTAGAAATCCCAATACAAGGTAGATCTTAACCAATCTGATTTATGTAAAACTTTTAACAGGGTGCATCTCTAAGTGTAGAGATTGTAAAATCCTCTAACCAGATAGACTTAAAAATTCTTTGTATGCTCTTAACCGAGTAAGCTATCAAAATTGCTAAACTATGTAAGCTCTAACTAAGCACCCTTTATACTCCAGTTAGTGAAGGTTGTGGGTGTCATCCCCACCGCAGTTTTGTCCCCTAACCAAGGATTTTTGCATTAAAAAAATCATGGAGTTATGAGTTCATTTACTTGAATGTTTGCATGGTATTTTTTATGTTTTATTTCAACTTATTGAAATTAGTAAACAACACCAGCAGTATACAGTTTAAGTTATAAAAGTTTTTGTGGTACTGATTCACCCCTCCACTCTCAGTCCTAACTTTCCATAAGTCATTCCAACAATTGGTATAAGATATTATATTCTTGAGTTATAGGGTTTGACCACCTGAGATTTAAAGATCCTAGTCATGGAAATTTTTAGGAAATTTAAAAGACTTTATGGCCTTGAATCCGAATTGGAAGGTGCAAGAGAGTTAATCATTGATCTAAAGAAGAAACTTGAGAGATCTCTATGGGTTAGATTGATAATTTATGATGAACTAAAGGTTAAACAAGAACAAGTTGATACACTTGAAATAGCATTGAAGGCAGTGTTACTGATGAATCCAAGACAGCTATAAAAGAACTACTCGAAAATAATGATACACTTACCGAGAAGTTGGACCTAATGAAAACAAATCCTGAAACCAACATGATAAGAATGACTAAATTGATTAAAGGAAAGAGGATCGCTAAAGATGAAAAGAAAATGGCAGAAGATGATAAAAGAAAAGTTGAAATGAAGTTATTGGAAAAAGATAATGAGATCATGAGAATGACACAAGTTCACTATGACATGGTCAATCAACTTTTGAGTGCAAATCAAGATAAAACCAAAAAAGTATTTGAGAATCAAGCACTAAAAGCTGAAATTTAGATAATGGAACAAAGACTGAAAGCTGAGAAAGATGCAAATGCAATATTGAAAATAAATGAAGAAGCATTGAAATCTCTGGATCAACAATTCAAGAATCATAAACAAATAAATGAAAAAATAGGCATTAGATTAAAAGAGGACAGCACCATCGAGAAAGGAGAATCATCAAAAGAACATAGAGATGAAAGTATTGCATCCCCACCAAGACAAAAGAAGCCAACTTTCAATTATTTTGGGAATCCTAGACATACTGCTAATGTCTGCAAGAGAAAGAAGGGTAAATCATTGAGTATACCTAAGTTTGATTGTTATTGTTTTAGATACAATAGGTATGGACATCAAAAATTAGAATGTAGAATTAATCTTGCTAACAATAGAAGGAAACCTAAGTTTTATGGTTACTTCAAGAATTGTAATAAGTTTGGAAACAAAAGTGAAGAGTGAAGAACAAAAAAAAGAAATGAAAATTGGAAGCCTAACCGAGAGAATGCTAACCGAGAAGACATTTCTATATCATGGGACTAATACAATAATTTCATGTTTATCCTATGGAAGGTATGGACAAATTGCTTCAATATGCATGTTGATGCATGGGAGGAACAATAGAAGAGCATGGATAAATTCTGGCATGGCATGTTTTCATTATCATAAGGTAGGACACCTTGCAAGGAATTATAGATACCAAAGTGATGCACCGATTGAAGATGAATCTGAAGTAAAATCCCCTACTACTATTGAGGAAATCTGAGAACAAATGAACAAAATCTAGAGGAAAAAGACTTGGAACAAAGGGACATCATCTGTAAGCAAAGACTTCACCATCTCTATCGAGTTGGTTGCACCGAGCTCCACCTAGTCAGTGAGAGGTATGTAGGAACTGCATGCTTATAAAAAATCATACTTAAGTTCCTAGAAATAGAGTTAAGATCCATATCAGCATATTAAGATGCAATTGGATAAGATGTATAAGTTTTGGATGAATATTTTTATATATAGTTATTTTTTTGAACTCGATTGAGCAAAGTAACTATGCAGTTGGTTAAAAGGTAAAAGGGACTCAACAAGCTCATTTAATGCACATTAATAGAGTCGTTGGAAACCCTAAATCTAGAAAAAAGTATAAATGTGTCATTTTGAAAATCATTTGAAGCTTATGTCTACAGAAAAACATCGAGCACATTTCTAGAGCAACTATCCCGAGTGAATTCAAAGAGACTATGAGGTATTTTGTGAATCTTTGCAAGAGTTTTTAGAAATATTTGAGACATTTTCTGAGTTGAGTTTGTAGAGTTGTGGTTTATTGAAGCATGCCCTAGTTTGTTTAGCCAAATCATTTCAATTTATCAATGGAACCAAAGTTACAAACACCTACAGTTTTGTAGGAAGTAGAACTAGTTAATCTAAAGTACAAATTACCCCCAGCTATAGCTGCCGAGACAAATATGTTAGGATCCCTATCTTCAATACCACCGAGAGTTATTTTGATCAAATATGTATGCACATTTATACATTAAAAGATTGAGGATTTGTATGAAGCTGAAATAGATACATCATTCAACAAGTTATGTGAGAATGGAAAAGTGAAGGACGAGCATATTCACCTAGAAGCAAAAGTTTTGACACACGATGTTCACTTACCAAGGGTTTTTAAGATAGAATGGATAAGAGTGGTACTCAACTATGTACATGAACAATTCATGTGGTTAGATGAATTTGAGAAGATTACTAAGGATATATTGCATAGAATTACTAGATACCCCATCGAAGACAAGACCAAGGCTACTAAGAAAATTGACAAGGATAAGCTCACCAAGTTTACTAAAGCTCAGTGGGATGGCATAGGGATGAGAATATCCATAGTTATAGACCCTGAGTTGTGGTATTCTTGCAATATCTTATAATATTGAGTATTACAATCATCTTGAGTGGATAGTGTACCATGTGGAGTAGTTGATTTGGCGTACAAGTTAGTAAAGAAAGGACTTAAGTTGGATGTATGTGAAATCTTGTTGAAATAATTAGAAGAAAATATGAACACACTCAAGAAAGTAAAGACTAACTCACTAAAGTTTGGTTCATTATTGGTATGTATATTCTTCTATTCTTAAAATTCATTTCCCTTCATTAGAGATGTAGTTTGGATCCCCGGCAGACCTATTGTTTATCAGGTAAATGAGTACATACAAAGTTTAGGAGATAATTTTGATGCTATCATGTCTGAATATTTTCTGAATTTCCAAGCAAGAATGCATAAGAGGTATAGGATACCACCTTAACTAGTTGAAAAGTATCAAGATAATATATGTTTTGAGATTGACACTGACACTTGTATTATCAAGGTTGTTGAGCCTAAAACTGAATGGATACAACTGATAGGTTATGAACTAGACATTGGTATTGGATCACAACATATTGGAGCACTATTTGCTAAACATGTTGATCCAAAATCTATGAGGTATGGCACATATGAAGAGGTGAAAGTTAGAAATAAGTAGAATGTAGTGATACCAAAGGCAGTCGAGAAAATAGGAAAGATAATTGATAATATGTACAATACATTAAGAGTGGGTGAGACAAGTGCTAACAACACAAATGATGAGAAAGCTATTGTTTTTCATAGAAACAACTTGCACTTGTAACTTCACCAAGCACAAGAGGAACTGGAAGATACACTAGATCTTCAGTGAAACCAAAGGAAAAGGTAATTGCAAAAATTGTTCAACCAAAAGGTAAAACATACAGGAGAACCCGACAAGGAAGACCAGCTATAAGTTCATGAAGAAAATTCATACTTGGAAAAGATAGTGAGACTGAATCTAATGAGCTAGATGAATCAATTCCAGTGGCATATCTCTCACTAGCTCCATGAAGTCTTGATGACTTTTTAGAAGGATTAAAGGAATCAAGAGGATTCAGAGGATTTAGGATAATAAAGTATTTGAAGATAAATGAAGAAGACAAGAAAAAGGTAGAAGATGTAGTTTTTGTGACATTACTGAGATATAGAGTGACTCCTATTGAGATTGCAAATAAGCTACCTAAGGAAATCTACAACAAAATTGATGCACGTTGGAAGTATGTAATTAATGTTGAGAAAGAAATGAGAGAAAGATCTCTTGTGCATACTATTCCTGACCTGAAACCACTTGAGATAGAAGAAGCATTAAAGAAACATTTGAAGAAATATTTGGTCAAGGGAAGAGCCCTAAGAATCATGAATGGAGATATACTATCTATGGACAGGGAAACAAATGCTAAATGGAGAGATATATTTGGCATATCTACTACCGAGCAACCTAATGCAACAAATAATCAAAGTGAAACAATCACTAAGAAAATAAAGAACAACACATTCCAAGAAGATCCGATTGATCTTACTATTGATAATGAAGAAGTAATTGTAGAATATGCATCAGAGGAGATTGATCCTACAAACAAATTGTCAAAAGATTAAGATGTAATGGATGTTCAAGTACCGGACACCGAGCACATTGAAGTAGATGTTGTACCATATTAGAGAATTGATCTTGTATTAGTACAAGTACAAAGCTATTCTACTATGCAAATTGGTACCATTGATGTCACCCAAGTTTTGGAAACTGAGCCATCAATTGACACTGGCAATGTAAATGTTGATAAACTAGAGGCTACCAAGA
Source organism: Thuja plicata (assembly GCA_018584345.1). Taxonomy (NCBI): domain Eukaryota; kingdom Viridiplantae; phylum Streptophyta; class Pinopsida; order Cupressales; family Cupressaceae; genus Thuja; species Thuja plicata. The sequence goes on from MU227282.1 coordinate 194,411, forward strand.
TAGAACAACAGAAGGATATCGAGTTGGAAACTCTAACCGACACCGAAGGATAGAAACTAAACACACCAATGACTGGCACATCAAATGTTTAGAATGATCCTAGGCTACAAGATACATGAACTCATGGGAGATCATCTCTCATTGAGACAGGAAGAATAAAATCTGAGACTAGAGTTGCTTGAGCTACAATCACTATTCATTCCCTAGGTGAAATAAAGGAAAATACACATGAAGAAAGGCAAGGAACTAGAGTGTTTTCATTAGGTAAGCACCCTGGATACTATTATTGATTTATCGGTAGATATAACTGAGAATATTGTGATATTAGAGAATCTCTGAGATACTTGGGAGACTGTACTAGCTGGATTGCAGCAAAGGTACAAACATTTTTTGATATTTAAGTTTATTGTTGAGCCTTTTTGTCAAAAAAGGGGTAAATATATAGTTCTAAAAATCAAAAAAATAAAATAGTGAATACAAAACAAAAAAGTATATATGTGTAAAGGAGAAAAAGAAGAGAAGAGAATAGAGAGTAACATCCAAGGGGGAGTTACTAAGTTTTGATGACTTTGAATTTTTTTTCAAAATGCTCAACTACTGTCAAAGGGGGAGATTGTTATCTCTATAGGATATTTTGTTGTCATTAGTTTAGACAAATTCATAATAATCAGAAGATTCAATCGGTGAAAGGAAGAAAAGAAAATATATAAGAAGTCGGTAATGTACACCAAGCAAGGAAATGAAGTTGGTAAAGCATAGACACTACACCGAGAGCACATATTTTACTGAACACTGAGAGCATAGACAGTACACTCAGTTCACAGTTTCTGAGTACTAAAGAGCAAGTTAACCGAGTGAAGATAAGTTACTCTATTGAGTTCCTTAATAGGTTGTAAAGAGATAAGGATGCATTTTAAAAATTGACACAGTATTAATTGTGATTCTACAATGCACAATGATGAGTTTTTTACATGATCAAAGATCGAAATAATTCAAAGAGAAGATCTAAGAAGAAGATTAAGCGGTTAATTAAATATTTATATTTCCAAGAAAAATACCAAGAACCAAGGTAAAAGTGACATGGTCACCAAGAGAAAAAAAAAATCTAACGGTCAAAATAATTTATTAGCGACCTAATGCATAATATTAAGAGGCAATAAATATTATACTTAAAAGGATAATTTACAGAGCAGAAGAAAGAGATTGAGACGAAAGAGGAGAAAGTGACAGAGTATAGAGAAGGTTGTTATTGAAGAATAGAAATTAGAGCAGAGAGCACTGAACTGATATCTTGCTACAGTAGAGAAAATCTAAGTAGTGTTACAAATTGAATCGAGGTAACACAAGTATTTCAGAGCTCATAGAGTTTGATCAATATTTGTAATTGATGCAATTTTAGCAGAAATTTGTAAGTTGTGAATACTTTTGTATTGAGAGCTATAAATCCCAATACTAGGTAGATGTTAACAATCTTATTTATGTAAAATCTTTAATAGGGTACATCTCTAAGTGTAGATATTTTAAAATCCCCTAACTAGATAGACTTCACAAGTCTTTGTATACTCTTAACTGGGTAAGCTATCAAAATGGCTAAACTATGTAAGCTCTGACCAAGCACCCTTTATACTGCAGTTAGCGAAGGTTGTGGGTGTCATCCCCACAGCAATTTTTTCCCCTAACCAAGGATTTATACATAAAAAAAATCATGGAGTTATGAGTTCACTTACTTGAATGTTTTCATGTTATGTTTTATGTTTTATTTCAAGTTATTGAAATCGGTAAATAGCAGCAGCCTCAGTATATAGTTTAAGTTGTAAAAGTTTTTGTGGTTGTTAGGGTTTTTTCTTGCAAGGCCTCTGAAAGATGCTTAAATACTTAGAAAACTCTATGACTCCCAATGCCTTTTGACACTATGACTCAAGCAAGAGAAAAACACTAATTGATGAGGTACTTTGATAACACTGGGGATACCTATTACCACCTCCTTCTTTTTTGAGATCCACTGACTCAGGTAGGTTTTACCTATGATTGATTACTATCTTGACAGTATCTTTAGAGTGGATTATACTTTATGTGCTAAATTCTCTGTTTTAGATGGACATGTATATGAAAATATAGATAACTATGACTATTCTGAGAAAAAGCTTGACAATCCAAATCAATATCTTAATGATAGCAGATAGAAACATAATAAGGAATTGCATTCTTCTTTCCTTTTATAACTCTTATGAATCTAGGAGGAATAACCTATTTGATTTACTCTTCAAGAAATCAACAAACTTCAACTGTAACCCTTAGGAATACAATTGATTCTACACAAAATACTCTAAAAATGATTGGTTTGAATAGTATTTGAATATTTGGATGATGACAGATTATCAAATCAATTCCTAGACTAGTGCCTATCCTATGTGCCTATAGAGTCAATAATTTGAAGTTCACAGAAATACATAAAAACAAAACACTGTAAGATGCCTTACAACTTACATGCAATTCAGATAAAATGCCTTAAAAATTATCTCGTCACCTCTATGGTATCATATCAAATCCTTAACTATTGTTATGCTCCCCAAAACTACTCACAAAACTTAGTTCTTTCCTTGAAAGAAACTTGCAAGTAATTAGATAGCTACCTTGTAGCCAAAATGCTTAAAGATGCCTTACAAATTCAAACATAAAAAAGAATACACAATAAATAAAAAGACAACAATAGAATTAGAGTAAAATTGCACTATATTTTATTAATATAGTATTTCTTTAGTACATAAAAAGCTTAAAAGCTTGAAGATACAGACACAGATCTAGAAAGTTAGATTTTCCAATATATTTCATCTCTCCAAACTATTACAATTTTGGTCTATTTATAGGTCCTTAACCATCTTGGAATCCTTCATGTTAGGATGCAACAAGCTTTGGATGTTTTAAGGAACCTAACCCTAAAAAGTACAGAAAAGACAAAAGAAGAGAATGTAGAAGCGGTGGAAGGACAAAAATAGGGGATAAAATCTAATACTCTTTGTCCTTTTCTAGAATATGGCACATTTTTATGACATTGTTTAGGATAGCTTCTGGTATTTATAGCAAGACTAAGTGACTGCCATTATAGGATAACTTACACTCATCTTCATTAATAGCTAATCTCCATGTGCTCAATGATCAGGCGCCAAGTGTTCCCCTTCACTCTTCATCTAGGATCTCCTCCTCCACCACAGGCTTCTTTTTCTTGGGCTTGGTCAACACATCCCATGTTGTCACTTCATCCTCTGATGGCCATTTAAAGCTCTGTGTACTCTGTACATGTGCCTTCTGCCTTTCCCATCTGACATCTGTGATGCTTTTAACATCCACTAGGAATTTTTTCATGTCAGTCTCTACTTTGAAGGCTTCATCCAGAATCTTATTGAAACCTTCCAAATCTAATTCTGATTCTAAAATAAATGCCTCTTTACTGGGCATTTTGCTGTCAAATTCGCTCCTCCAGGCCTCTAAGGCCTTCACTTGACCATCCTCTCCTTTCAATGGAGGAACAAATCTATTGAAGTCTGGAGAAAATAGGCTCAACATAGCCTCTACTTTATTCAACTTACCTTTGAAGAATGATAAGGCTATGTTAACCTTCTTGATTTCATCCTCAACCTCAGTTACAACCTTAGGTAAATCTGGTCTAAGAGGCTAAAAATAGGCAAGTTTTTCAAACAATTGGGCCCTAGGAGACCAAATAACAAAATAGGGGTTCAAAGTGGCAATACACCCTGTTACTTTTGTGTGTAGGGTGGGAAATTTATTATAATCATTCAAAATTACATCTTTTTTATCTTTCAGTATGTCAATCCTATACTACAAAATGCATTTAAGGCCCCGTTTGTTTGTGGGAATTGGACCAGAATTGCAAGCAACGCTTCCCAAAATAGATGAAATCTGTTGTTTGGTTCCATTATTTGCAATTCGGGTTATGTGGGGCAAAACCTGGTTTAGGCCCAAAAATGAGCGGCACCATCTTCCCAGTGAGAAGGTGGAATTTGTTTTCATATTCTCATTTTTGTTATTTCACAACCAAATTTAATAATTTTTTGGGTCCATCATCTTCCCGCTTTGATTTTCGGGTTTTCTTTCGCCATTTTTGAGGGTTTTGTTTTCACCATTTTTGAAGGGTTGTTTCACCGTTTTCATTTGCTTTGGCTCTCTGCATTGTTTGACTGCACTGTTCATCTGGTTTGGCTCTCTGTAGACGTGAGTGGGGGATATTGTGGAAAAAGAAGGGTTTCCAAATCTGCGTTAGATAACATAGAAACTTGTTGTGTCGTGGAGCAACGCAAATCAAAATTCCACGGTAAAAGCTCCTTCTCTTTCATTGTTCTTCTGTAATGTTGATTGTTGAATGATCCGTGCACAATTAAGCTGGTGCATTGGAACGCTTAGGTGATGAGAATGGCACGGTTATGTGTACAAAGAGTGAATTGGGTTACTGTCTGCTTGCTTTGATAGTGTCATGCCCAAAAGTTGGGCAAAAATACACGAACAAAAATTTTTAAATAACGCATTAAAACAGGATACTAAAACTACACAAGGGTAACACATGCACGCAAAATGGTGCAAAAGGATAAACAGGACCCAAAATGGTCTCAAGGAGAGGAATAGCTTTCACAGCTATCCTAAAGGATGACCAGCTCCAAACTACAACTTCACGCAAACTGAGGAAGTTGACCAAAAGTCAACTAGAGTTGACCAAACGCCAACAAAATGCTAAAAAAGGTGAATGGTACAACTAGGGTTTGCTTAAACCCAAAGGAAGAGTCGTACATGCAAATCGAGATGGTCTGACTAAAAGTCAACTAGGTTTGACCAAAAAGTCAACCCTCTCAAAATGGTACGAAACTAAAATCCTAGGTTCCAGGGTGCGAGGGGAACCACTGGTTTGAAAACCAAGGTAAACGGAGTACATTTGACTTTTGTTGACAAAAAGTCAACTATACCCGTCACTAAGTCAAGGATAGCGAAAATATCCTTATTTGGTAGAAAATGCTAAGAAAGGAAGTTAAAATGACCCTTAATAAAATTTAATCTGGAAATACTCATAAATTTATTTTTCTTTTAAAAATACTTAATAAAACTAATCTAGCATATTTAAACTATAACTCAATACGAAATGATTAAATAACAAATCAAAATTTTAATTGAATATACCATAATCTACATTGAAGAAACAATAACACCTATATATAATTTAAAATATCTAATAAAACTATCCTATTGAGAAAAACAAATCTTAATCTAATTAGAGCTTAATTTAAAACTTGCCATACAAATATATAATATAAAATACAAATGAAACAATATAAAAAAAGACAAGGGTTTTACTACCCAAAAAAAAAAATTGCTAAGGGTTGTGCGAAGAAATCCGCAGAGGGCGGCAAAAGGGAGGAGGTCCGGCGGAGGGGTCGGTGGTGGTGGCCGCTTGGCGGCGGCACCACCAGCCGCATGGGGACCGGTCTACAAAGCAGGGGGGAGACGAAGGGGCGGCACAGTGGGTGGCCCGCGCCCCGCGCGGCCCCCAGACAAGGAAAGAGAGGGCCTGCGGCCGAGGGGGCTTCGGCCCTCCCAACAGTAAAAAAAAAATTTATTTTAATATTTTTTTTAACAGCGACCAAAACAAATGGGGTACACGCAGTCTCGGCGCGATTTACAACTCGCTCCTTTTTTTTTTTTTAAAAGAAAACTAATTTAATTAGCAGTTGTAATATATCTATTTTTATATCTATATATATATGCTCATACATATGTATATAGATATATATACTTATATATATAAATACTTTGAGATTATAAAAAAAAAAATGACTGGTGAAGTTCTTGACTGTATAAGTCAAAACAGCAAGCTTTTAATAATATTTTTTTTTAAAAAAAATTACATGGTTAGATCCTATAAGTCAAGGCTAAAAACTTGGTGGAAGAAAATTTTGATTTCAAAAATTCTTTTTTTTTTTAAATTTTTCAGAATTATCCTTTTTAAATTTTTCTTCAAATAATACTTAAAATCTAATCTACTCAATATTCCAAAGAACTTAGAAAACTCAAATTTTCTTTCAAATTCATAATAACCATTGTTTACAAAATTCTATAGGATCACCATTTCTAATCTTTGATAATATGAAACTAGACAATTTTACAATGTAAATATCTATCATTTGAGCCAAATACATATTGAAAACTTGCTTTGTTCCATTTACATAAGATCACCGTATTCATAAGAAAAAGAAACTTAAATTACAATTTCATGCATAGGTTTCTTAAGACCATAGGAATCTGATACAATTACACATTAAACAAATTTCTTAAAACATCAGGATGGCAAAAGATCATTTTCTAATCATACCCGTCTTCCACATAAGGGTAATTATTCATCCTTGTTATTCCTTCAAGAACCTGATAAACGTTGAGGTTGACCATGGAGGCTCACCTCCCAACCTAGGCCTTAACAAGGCCACCCCCGAGCTTGGGGATCCAATCTGGAATGGGTTACAAACTGAAACACTCAACAAGCAGGAAATGAAAGTGGAGTCTCAAACACAAGAAAACTTTCCCAACATAGGATCGAACAAAAGGAAGTATCTCCAAGAGATATTCCAAATAACAGGGGTAGTGGTAGACCTCACTGAAGGAGA
>MU227282.1:221950-261064 GCA_018584345.1 Thuja plicata
AAAAAAATGGACAAAATCAATCACAATATAAATTAAACATTATTCAATAATAATAAAAAATTATAAAGTCTTTGTCGAATTCCAATTCCAATTCGAAATGTAGAACCAAACGCGGAAGTTGGAATTTATCAATTCCAATTCCAATTTCAAAATTGGCAACCAAATGCAGAAGATGGATTGACTAATCCATCTTCCAGGTTAACCAAATGGTCCAAATTATAACCTGAAGATGCAAAACCAAGATTTCAAAACCTGGTTTTGTGATAATAAGGTTTTGACTCAATTCCAATTCCGCGAAACAAACGGGGCCTAAATGCATTTAGGGCTATTTCATTCTTGTTTTCGCCCATATCTTCTTTCTCAACCACTTCCTCTGATTTTTCTTGTTCCTCTATTTGTAAAGGTTGCACTGGGGGCAGATAAACCACCTTAGGCTTCTCTTCAAGTTGCTTCAGCAACTCAACAATTGCCTTATCCTGCTGATGTATCTTTATATGACACAATTCCCTATCCTTGGCTAGGGCACTGGTTTCCTCAATCAGAATGCTACACTTCTCAGACAATTGCTTTGTTTTGTCTTCATTTAAGTGAGCCCAGTGAGTCATGATCTGATAAATCTCCAAATCTCCTATATTTTTCACTGTCTAGACCATCTGATTCCCCACCATATTCTCTTGAATATTCACCAATTGAGGCTTTTTCTCTTTAGGACGCAGGCTCCACATGGAAAAAGCTTGGGACTTTGGACTATATCCAAACCGCTTTACCATATCACCCATTTGAACTTTGCTTGCCATGTTAAGGTCTAGCTGCTTCCTAATTTGGTCAATGATAAATGTTGAGGCCAAGTCCCAGCCCTCAGCAAGAAAAATGCCACTATTTAAAACCATTTTCCTTACCTCATCTGGAGAGACCTCCTCACTATCAGGATCATAGGCTTGCAAAGCTAGCAAAGCCTCATTGGTAACTATTTTTTCTCCATCTACCTTCAATTGAGCCCTTATCTACTCTTTCTTATGCCATCTCAAAAAGTCTTTGAATTCATCAGTCTTATGAAATTATCATCACTCATAAATTGTTGTTGATGTAACAATCTCTCATCAATACATGCCTTTAGAGGCAACTCTATATTCTCCTCTCCATCCTATTGCTGCCTCTTCCCCTGTCTGATTAGTTTTCTTGGGTTATGATCATATTAACTATTTCTAGGAATGAGGGCACTTACTCTATCTCTTTTCTTCTCCTGCCTAACAGATGAAGTCTGGCCTATGTCAAATTTTTGCCTCTTAGCAGAAGACTCTTCTACATCATCTGGCTGAGAGACCTCTGTTAGGTCAATGATATGGCCCTCTCATCCCTGCAACTATGGTGCCTTTGCAAGATCCTGTTGAGGTTGATCAAACTAAGGTGTATGGGCATAATCATCATCACTATTACTCTCATATTCTGATTCTGAATGCTCAGGCTGTTTAGCTCTTTTTTTCCAACACTTTATCCAATTATTCACAGAGGATATATAAATTATCAATCATAGCCTTAATCTTGTCAAAGTAAGGCAGATCAGGGTAAAAGCCTCCAAAAGACAACCCATTCCTCTTTATTTTCTTTTCAAGATTCAGTCATTCCTAAATCCTCTCCCTCCTTGTTCTGATTTCATCCTCATCAAGAAGATTTCTTGATGCATCCTCTTCTACACTTAAACAATGCACATTTGTATTAGGGATGGTAGGAGTTAAAATCTTCTTGACTCCTACCATGAATCCCTTAGGGTCAATATACCTGTATGATGCTGCCCCCATCTTGAAACTCTCCAACCATTTACTTACTTAATCAATGGCACCCTTGCCAATGGTAAAATTAAAAATCTTAAATTGTCTAGGGGTTAAGGTCCCCTTCCTGTGTGGTGCAAAATGTTCATTATCTATCAACAATAGTTTCCAGATAAACTCCATGGCAGCAACTCTGGATGGAACATGGTAGGGTAAGACATGAGGTGGATGTGTGCATCCATATACCCTAATCATGGTGAAATTATCCTCTAAGAAGAAGTCTCTCCTCTAAGAAGAAGTCTCCCTAGTTATGATCACCCTCCCACTTGTCTATATACTCACAAGGTCTCAATAACTGTAGCACCTTTATTGGGAGCCTGGTTTTGCTGATACCCATGCTCTGCATCATTAGATATACAATCCATTTTTCAAATCCATAGTAGTCACAATCCTTGGATGTATAATTCCAAATCCTAACGCAAAACTAAATGGGATTAGGTTGACCCTGGAAAATCCTTTGAGGATTCAAGTTATTCACATCCATGATCCCAAAGTTAAAATGCAATAGAAAATGCATCAAGATGGAATAGTGAAAGAACCTAGGTTTTTTCTCTTTGGGATCCTTCATCTTTTTCTGTGTAGCTACAAATCCTTCATGCATCTTATCTATAATATATTGTATATAATCATAATTTTTGCTAGAATGCACATCCTACAAGTCTAACACCATCATCAGAACTCCAACACTTATCTTCTCTGCCCCTCCATCTATCCCTAAAACTCTACACAGGGCATAGGCAATATACTTGATATAAAAATGCAAGTCTTTGAAGCAGTAGGGTGCAGTCCTAGGTATAGGAGTGGGATGATTCCTAACCTCTTTAAGCATATGCTTTTGCAATTGGGTCCTAGCAGCACCAGGCTGTAACCTATACCTCTCTTCCGGTCTAGTAAGGTTTATCTTGGTGGACATAGTACTATATAAGCCAAAGGCTTGCATGAATGAATTTCTATTCAAAATTAATAGGGCAGTACCATCATTTTTTGTGACTATTTTGGACAGGGCATCATAGTGGCTAGCAAGACCTAGAAACAAGTCTACATCTATAAAAACATCAGGAACAATTAACCTAGCAAGGCCACTAGTCCAAGGGTTTGACACTGGGATAGCTTTATTAGAATTATTATAGAAGTAGTTATAAAGAGAAAAACCTGTTGATCCTAGAGTGTGAGCATCTCTGATCTCACAGTAATCATCTGCTAGCAAATTCACATTGGCCCTCTTGTTTTGTGTAGAACCCGGCAACAACTTCAGGAATTCATCAGAGTAATTCCTTTTTCCTTTTGCATCATCATCAACTTCATCACTTCTCCCACTGGTTGAAGCCACACTAACCGCTTTACTCATCTTTCTCTATTTGAATCCTCTCTTTTACTGATATTGAAACAAATCTCCTATCAGGATTCACCACTCTTCTCTGTGCACAATTTAGCAATTCAAGAAACTTAATAACCAGCTAGGTATTCTGCAACTGACAAATTTTTTCTTTTCTGATAACAAAAGACCTAGTACTTCTTCGCTTTGCAATTTTGAAAATATGATAAGTTGAAAATGAGCTTTGATCAAATCTTTATGGTAACTATTCTAAGTACATAGCTCATCATTTGAAAGACAATCAATTCTTCTTTCAATTTAGCACGCTGTGAAATTGATTGAAATACTAGCCATAGTTCATGAGTGTGACAAGAGATCAAAATCATATATGTGCGTTATTAGAAAAACCCTTATAAAATTTGAATAAGGTGACATGTTTTCAGATGATTGGCTTTTTGTCAGACATCTCAGCTAGCCTTTTCATACAACAATCAATATTCTAGATTGCCATTGGACGCTGAATCCTTCATGTTGTCATGTCAGCAACTGCCGCCTTTTCTAAATTTTCATATTCAGTGACCACGTGACTGTGTAGTATCTCCTTGTCACTGACCAAACTCCTTAACCCTTAATCCTTTTTGATATCTAGTGACTGTGTTATTTTTCTACTTAGCTAACCATAGTCCACTTCTAGCGATCACACAACTGAAGGAATCAAAGTCGCTAGATGAAATACTTAACTCAAATTTTATTTAGAGATTCTGTTGCTATGGTTATCTTTACCTTTTATTGTTATCTCCAAGTCATTGAATGTTATTTTTCTTTACGAGACCCCGCGACTACCCTTGGTCACCCAATCACTGATTACAAATGTTAGTTGACAATTCTTTTAGAGACTACATGACAAACATCAACTTTTGACTTTAATTCAGAGACTACGCGACAAACGGTTATCTCATTATCGCAAGCACTTTTACCTTTAAACACTTTTAATCAAAGACTTCATGACCACCATTGATCTTTTCACCTTTTGCATCTGACAGCTCCACAAAGTCGCTGAGTAATCCTTAATACCTTGAAATTATTTAGAGACTACGCGACAACAAAGCACTTTATACTCTTAGTCTCCTAATCGCCAGATGAACTCTTTCTTTTGGGAGACCACGCAACTAACCTTTATCTTATGCAATGTGGACATGTGTCTCTTCTAACCGTGTGTCTCTAAATCACTGAATAAACACTGACTTAGCATCTTAATCCAGCGACTACCTGACTGTCTCATATTCTAAACACCTTGCAGTTTGTCGTGAAGTCTCAGCATCTTTCACTTAACTATCATCTGACTTGGAGACTCTGTGACTGAACTATTTTCCATGGTTTCTGATTGCTGATGTGATTCTTTATTGAGAGACTTCACGACTGAAGGGCTCTACCAAGTCTCATAAAAATAAAGAAAATTTTGTTTCCTCCAGAGACAACCCGACAATAGTAAATTGCCAAGTCTCGTAACCAAAAGGAATATGTTGTTAGGATCAAGCGACCAGGCGAATAATATAAAAGGCACATGACTTAAATTGCTCAAAAAGGTAATGCAAAAATAGAAACCTGATGAACATTTTAGCACTTTTTTAACATTTTGACTTAGAACAGAGCTTAGGGTTTTGAGGTTTTGCATTATTCATGTGGATTTTGACCTAAAGACCTAGAATTTTTACAGGGATACTATGAGAAAGAGATACTTCTGACTTAGGGGAAAGAAAAAGGGAAAACAAAAAAAAACTAGGAATACAACCAACAGTGGTATTGATTCACCCCTCCCCTCTCAGTCCCAACTTTACATAAGTCATTTCAACAAGCATGAGTTATGATTTGCGAGCTTAAGGCATGGTAGAAGACATGTTGTATAATTTTTGTTGTGATTCTTGGATTGCAGTGTTCTTGGTGACATTAGCTGAGGTGTGTGATCTTGCCAAGATCTATTTGTGGCCGACTACAGTGGTGTAACATGTTTACAGGATGGAGAGCATGGATTAAGGATCTTGGAGTATAACTGTAGATTTGTAATTAATATTTACTTGTGTAAGGTACCATGTGTATCTTAGCAAGGTTCTATATTTGTGCATTGGGGATGTCTTAATAGACCGACCTACTTGTTTATTGTAAACTTGTGTAAAGGAGAGTTGTTACTTGGTAAATTAAATGGAAGTGTATTGAGGAAGCTGCAAGCTTGTAATTGTGAATTTTTTTGGATGTAGAGAAGAGATATTGATTGTGATGAACTTCATTGTCCAACTGTTTAGGAAAAGCAAGTTGCTATCAGTCAGTTCACTAGTTACTTTATATCTCTATATATGTATTTCAAACAGTGAGTCCAGAAGGTGGATTTAACCTTCTCATTTTGGAAGTGTGTCTGGGCAGTGAGCCTCTTATTTCTCTTGAATCCTAATAGGGTATGTCCTTTAACATGGACAGTGTATTGTATGTAATAATCAGCTTCTAACAGAGCTAAATCTCCTAACAGGGATACTATACTTTCAGTAAATTATTTTTGGGTGTTAATTATCTTAATAGGGTTTCCTTGACAATAATTTTTTTTATCATGGTGTTGTATTTGATGTGTTCAAATTTTCTTGAGGAATTGGTTTATAAAGTTTAATTATTTGGCACATAACTGATTCACCCCCCTCTTAGTTGTGCTAGTGAACTATTATTTATAAAAATTGGTATTAGAGCTTGTAGTACTTTGAGAAAAATATTAACACCTTGATGTGATCCTAAAGATAGTGTTCTATAGGAAGGAGAGTCCAAAATTTAATCTTGAAATTTTTTATGGTTGGAAGAACAAGATGAGAACTTGCCTACTCTACTTAGGGATTGATTACTAGATGATTACTAAGAGGGATGAGCATATAAATCCTAAATATAAATTAGATAAAGCTAATGAAGATGAAAAGAAATTTTTTAGTTATAATATGGTTGCAAGAGAAGCATTAATTAGCGCACTCTCAAAGGGTGAATTCACAGAGGTTAAAGACTAGATTCTGAACATAAAATCTAGACAAGATTTGAGGCACTATATGAAGGAGATAAGTTTACCAAGAAGGTAAATTTGCAAAATTGGAAGACTAGGATGGAGAGTTTAAGAATGAAATATGGTGAGAATGATAGAGCATATGTAAATAGGGTTACAAAGGTTTTTACAGGGATAGAAACTCTTGAGGAACATATATTGAAGAAGAAGTGATCAAAAAGATTCTTAGAACTTTGACACCTACCTAAAAAACTAAAGTGCTAGTGATAGAAGAGATCATACCTTTGTCAGTGAACTTCAATAGAGAGGTATTGATTGCTAAGTTGACCACCTTTGAGTCCATAGAGCTAGGAGAAACATTACCTAAGGTGGAATATGCATTCAAGGTGACTATCCACAATGACAAAAAGACTTTATCAAGTCTTGTGAGCACCAGTAGAGGTAACAGGTATGAAGAACTTGGTGAATATGTTGATGATTGGGAAAATATAGTAGAAGAGGAAAGTAAACTAGATGAACTTGTGGCTCTAATCACAAGAAGATAAAAGAGAGGTAAGGTTAAATTTGAAGGAAAGTTACCCATGAAGTGTTTTCATGTAATAAGATTGGTCATTTTGCATCTAGATGTCCCACAAGGGTTCCCAAGCATAAACCTAAGTTTCATAGACTAGATTATTCTAAAGATAAGGAATGTAATTGTGCTAGTGAAGGTGTGTCTGATGATGATTTTGTGGATTATGATGAAATTAGATTTATTGCTATTAAGGATAATGAACCTATTCATGAAGAAAGAGCCCTAGTTTCTCATGTTGAAAAGAAATCTGAATGGGTCATAGATAGTGGTTATTCACACCATATGACTAGTGATAAAAGTAGATTTGTTTATCTAAATAAATATGATGATGGTGTAGTCAGATTCGGTGATAAAACTCCAAAATTGATCATTGGAGTAGGTTCAACTTCTCTTGCTGGTAAAAATAATATTAATGATATATTGCTTGTTGATGGACTTAACCACAACTTATTGAGTGTTGGATAGCTTGTAGACAAGCACTATCATTGGAAGTTCAATTATGGGAAATGTACTATCAGAATTCACTCAGGAGATTTGATAGCATCATATACAAAGTCAAGAGGTAATGTGTTTAAATTGCATACTACATAGGCTAATTTTTTTGTTGTGAAGCTTGATGATAGTTGTTTATGGAATAGAAGGTTCTAGAATATAAATTTTGATAACATTCTAAAAGAAAGTATGAAAAATGTGGTAAGATATTTACCAAAAATTGTGAAACCCTCTAACACCATGTGTAGGGAGTGTGTGATGGGGAAACAAACTAGAAGTAGTTTCATGAGAAAATCTTACTCAATATTGGGGAAGTTAGATCTGGTGCATACATACCTATGTGGTCCTACAAGAACAAGATCATACTATGGAGAAAGGTATTTTATACTCTTTGTTGATGAATATTCTAGGATGATGTGGGTTACATTTCTTAAAGAATAGTCTGAATCTTTTGATAAGTTTAAGATTTTCAAAGTAAAAGTTGAGAATGAATCAGGTGTGAAGATTAAATGTTTGAGGAATGATAGACGTAGAGATTTTACATCAGATATGTTTAATACCTACTACAAAGAGAACGGAATATATAGACAAAAATCATCTCCTAGGACTCCACAAAAGAATGGGATTACAGAGTGAAGAAACATAACTGTACTAGATGTTTCCAAGACTATGTTGCTTGAAGGGAATGTGTTGCATGTGCATTAGAGAGAAGATGTTGGTACTCCAGTCTACACTTTAAAAAGAATTCAAATCAGAGAAGGTACCAATAAGACACCTTATGAACTTTGGTTTATGTTAGACTTAATGGGAAGTAGTACTGAGAGAGGAGGGGTGAATCAGTACCTCTAAAACTTTTAGCACCTTACACAATTTATCATTAGTAATCATTCAATTCTGATTTACCAACCATTATTATTATTCTTTCTTATGCATCTAATGTTTGTTCACAATATTTAGTAATTTTCAATCATTCATAGAAACGTTCATGAAATTGATAAACACATAACACAAGATATGGTATCACAGAAAACTCCTGTTAGGAGGTAAAAACTGCGGTGGGGATGGCATGCACAAATCTTCACTATCTACAGAATGGAAAGGAGTTGGTTAAGGCTTACAATTTGATCACTTCTGATGATCTACCATGTTAAGAGTATTAAGGTGGAGACCTGTTAAGATCTACTTTGTTAAGAGCTTTAGCAACACTAATTTAAGTGTGCACTCAGTAATGAGATTTACAATAGGATGGTTAAGCCCACCTTTTTTGAAAGGATTTCATTAGGGTACTTCACTTGTTAGAATGAGTACAAATGTTGACCTAACTGTATGCAATCTACTATTTTTTATTTATAGATCCATTAAAGCCTTTACAATAATAATATCACCTTGAGTGATTGATGAATACCTTTTCTCTGCTTGTCGGTAGCCTCTGTTTTGTTCTTGAAAACTGATTTGATTCTGTTTGTGTTCTTCTGCATGAATTCTCTATCTAGTCTTTAGTTTCTCTTTGTGGCTACTATCTTCATTGAAAAACAAAAATTCTCAATGGACTGAGAACCTATTTATACAAGTATTGACCTATCTTGGAATTCATGATTTACAATGTTAACTCTCAGATCCAAGGTTTACAACTTGACCTTGATCTTTAGTTTGTATGTTTTAAAATAGTAAAACTAATTAAAACAATAAAAATTACATTGCTTCCTCCACACATAATGTATTTAAAACCAAATAAAGAAGTTATAAATACAACTTCAGTGATTTATCTGATGTGGAAAGTCAGATCCACTTTTTGCGGGATGTAACTGACTGTCAGTTCTTGGTTGTCAATTTGAACTTGCAATCTGTTGGCGTTCCTTGACTAAACCATTCATCAGGTTCCCTATATCTATCAAGTTCCTCTCTTTGCTGTACTGTCAGGTAGCACTGTTGTTACTTGTTGGGTATCATTTACCTTTTTGTCATCGGGTAACACTTAACAGTGTTTGTCGGGTAACATTGGCATCAGATAGTGTTGTGCCCTATCTGTAGGTGTAGAGTAAACTGATGTTGCAGATCATGTTTTTCTCTAAGTATACTAATGGAAAAATATAATGCCTTCAATCTCCCCCTTTGACATTAGTATCAAAAAACTAATATATGCATAATACTAAAATTATTACACCATTTTTATATCCTTGTCATAATATGACTCCCCCTTACTGTGTGCATCGGTATAGTGTATGTATATGTACATGTATACTATTTATTCTCTCAGAGTGTACATTATTTCCCCTTTCTTCCACTATACATATGATTTCCTCCTTCAAGTGAGGTGATGTACATATAAAATTCCCCCTTTCTTTGATACTAAAGACAAAAACCTACAACTTACAATATGCCAAAATTGTGACAAAAATGTGTAACTTACAATGTGTCAAATACATTATAATGGGTAATTTTGATATCTTCCATTAGTTTCTCCCAATTTTATCTCAACTGTTATAGGGCCATGTGTTGCAGCTCTAGTCTGGCGTGCATATCATAAATGTTGTCTAGTACAGACATTTCAGGGGTGGCAATTAGAGTACATTCCTGTGTCATATTTTGTTGTAGGAGTGTAAGTGTCAGTACGAGCTTAACTTGGAGCTCATTGACCTCATATTTGTATTTCATCTCCGCAAATTAAATGTCCTATCTTTGTTTCCTAGCCTATATGATCTGTTGATTGTGCAATTTAAGTGCTTCTTCGGTGGTGGCTAGATTTTGTGCTCTGGACTGAAGATCAGCATCTATTTTTGCTATCTTTTCGGTATACTCCTTAGTGAGTTTATCTAAAGTGAACAATTTCTTGATTAAGGTAACAGCTTCTGATAAAATTGGGTCAATTGAACTTATCAATTCAGATAGCTTGACCTTTTTCAATGCAACTTCCTGGCTTATCTTTTCTATGAGCTTGAATTCATACTTTTGTTCAAGTCTCTCTTCCATTGTTTTCTCAGCATCTGTATTCTGAGATGTTATTGCATCTGTGAGTGTGACCAGTTGATCAATGATTGAATTTTGTTGATCAATATTTATGTCTGGTATTATTTATTGAAGTATATTTCTTGATACTTTGAGTACCTTGGCCTCTTTTGCCACTCTTTTCATCTTGTCTTGAATGGCTTTTCTCTCACATAGCTTTGCATATTTTTTCAATGCTGTCGGATCCAATGTTCTTGGATCACAGACTAGAATCTCAATGATTTCATCCAGAGTTACTAGATTTTTATTCTTTCCTTTCTTCTTCTTTGATATTTGAGGGGATGCAGATGTATGAACTACCATAACTAGTTCATTTGTTCACTCTGAATTTCTTGGGGAAGGTTTTGTCAATGATGCATCTTTTGTTTTCTTCTCTGTGGGCACCTGTCAGTTATGTGAAGACGTCTCTTCATTAACCTTGGGTTTTTCTGCAGAATGTGCTTTGGTTTTATTTTCAATCTCATCCTTCTTTCCTTCTTCACCTTTCTCTGAAGGATTTTCCCCTATTTCCTTTTGAGTGTTTTCTTTATTCTGATCAGTAGATGCATTCTTCTGATCATCAATTATAGCTTGCTCTACAGTAATATCTATTGTCCCTTTGGCTTCTTCATCACCCTTGTCTTTGGGTGTGCTTGTTTCTTTCTCATTTGATCCCTCATTTCCCTCTACTATATTTATTGCCTTCATTAGGAGAGGCATGTTACTTTGAGTTACTGCTTGGGCTTTGTCAGCATTGGTGTCCTACTCATCAGTTAGTGCCTTGTTAGCAGTGACATCCTCATCCTTTTGTATATTTTGTGCAGGGTCTTGCACAAGTGGGTGCAGGATTGATGTGTCTTGCATTTGTTCATCAGCGATGTCAACTATCTTGTTATTTGATGTCTTCAATACTTTATGGCATTGTTGATCCTTGAGTGTGATAAATATCACATCATCTTTCTTCTTTGAATCATTGTCAGAATCATAATGAGTGATATCTTGGATATTATCATCCAGTCTAGTATCTAAGTTAATAGGCTCATTATCACTTTCTTGATTGTCCAGAGCAATATGTTGAGGACTTGCATTATCTGTCTCCTCCTCTCTGTGAGGTGTGTTTGTGAGAATTAATTGCTTCTCAACACTTGCTGACTCTGCTGGTAGATCTAGGAGATATCTCCATTTGGTATCTATCATTGAATCTAGTTCTACAAACTTGCTCTCTATTACTTTGTAATCCCTTATTTTGGCTACAAATTTACTTGAGTGTTTCTTTAGTACTTCTTGTATTTCTTCAAATTTGGATTCAGGAGGCATCAGTCTTACAAGAACTCATTCTCTTGCTTCTCTTTCTATTTTCAAGGCATATGACCACTGTTGGTATACCCTTTTACCTAGCTCTTCAGGTATTTGATTTACAAATTTAGCAGGGGCATACTTATTTTTAATCATTGATTTTATGACTACTTCCTGTATTTGATTCTGATCCTCTGGATTCAGTGTATCCCACTGCCTGATCTTTTTATTAGTCATTGTTCCATGGGTAGCAATTGATTTGGAAGCTTCATCTACCATTTGGTTTATGAAGTTCTTCTTTACTACATATGGTTCATCATCTTTGGTGTCATCCAAGTCAGTCTATGTCCTGACAAACCTTTTTCTCTTCTTTGGTGGTGTGGTTTTGACAGGTTATTGTCTTGTTCTTTTTTCTAGTTGCTTCCTCATGTAGGTCCTTACTTGACCTTTCTTAAGTGGTGTGGTATTGGTAGCAATAGTTTGACTTCATGTTCTTTGCTTCTTTGTAGGAGGTGGAGATGGAGGTGCATCAGATTCAGTAGCCTCTGTATCTGATTTCCTTTCTTCTAGTTCTTCACCGATGTTTCCCTGTTTATCAATTTCCTCCTGTTGATCCTGCTCTTCCTCTTCAGTAACTGATAGAATCTTCTTGAGATTCTTAACCATTTTATCTTTTTTTTTTATAGTCTTCTTGAATTTTAGGCCATGTTTTATCTTAGATTTGGCCTCCTCGTATGTACCAAACCTTGGTTGTTTCTTATCAATGGGCTCATTGAGTAGTGCCTCAATTGCACTTGTAGCTAGATCAATATTGATCTCATACTCTAATGGTGATAACCAAGCTATTCTTGGTACAACTAGTTTGATATGTGTGAAGTCTGTGTCTGCCATAAAACATATCTCATCTTTGTGATTTTCAACTAGTTGCTCAGGAATCCTAGTTCTTTCCATCATCTTTTCCTTGAACTCAAGGAAGTATGCAGACATTACAGATTCAAAGTTGTCTCCTAGTGACTTAATCAGTTCACTAATCTGTTGGGTTACCAATTTGGTAGAGTCAAATACAACTTTTCCTACTGAAGGAAAGTATTATTGAAAGTAGAAAAATATACACATAATAAGTGATCCAAACTTACATGTGTTACTCTTTGCAGACCTGATTTTGATCATATTCTCATCAAGTTGTTTCAATAGGATCTCACATAGATCCATCTGAATTCCTTTCGTTACAATCTTGTAAGAAGTGCTTACTGCTATTGTAGAAATGATGTTCATTCTGCTAGCCTAAAAAATTTTGTAACCAATAAAACATGCACCAAATTTTAACTCTTTTTCGGTGATTGTGTTTACTTTGAGACCTCTGTTGTCTCCTTCTGTATTGGTGAGTTTTGTAACTTCTTTCATGGATGGATGTTTGTGTTCCCTAGGCTTGTTGGTTATTGGATAACCAGTGATAGTATGAAGAACATCCTTTTTTATTTTCTTGGGTTGGTCTAGCCATAGTTTTTTGTCATGCATCCTGCTCAAGACTATCCTAATACATTCTGTCTTGAATTCCCTTGGGAAATGTAGGGCATTTGTTAACCCTTTGACCTCCAAGTGTTTGTGTTCTTCTTTCATTTTTCCTTCAGCATCACATAGCTTCTTAAAATCTTCATCCATTTCTAGATCACCTATTTTTGCAATCTTACAGTGAATATAAGACCTAACATCTTCTATGAGAAAAACCCTAGATGGATTTTTTGAAAATGCACCATTTTCATCGGGTTTTGATGCAATCTCTGGACAAATCTTGTATTTAGGTTCTACACACATGTTTTTCTTGATTAGTTTCACCACATTCTTCTTTTCATTCTTGAACTTAGCACTTCTTGATGTAGTTACCATTGTTTTCCAAGTACTTAGGGTTTTCTTGAAATTAGGGCTTTTCTCAACAAAACAGTAACAGAAATATTTTGGTGTCTTTGGTACTTACTTCGATTTGCAATGGTGATGAGGAATCTGTTCTCTATATGCTAAATTGATCTATAGACTCTTCTACTTTTTGCTCTTGAACCGCTTTGATGTTTCTCTACTTTCTCTTCAAATCACAGGTGAAAAATGAAGTTGCCCCATCGACTATTTATAGAATTTTTGACCTAAGTCTTTGCAATTAATTCTCAAAAACTCGTCAGGATGAGACGGGATGAGAAGACAGGTTTCGTCTGGAGGATATTTCAAATCATCATCAATGAAGACATGATGCTTTGGTTAGTTTTTTAACCATTTTGATTTTACCGATGGATATCGGTATTCTTTCATGACCACTTCTTAACTTTGCTTTCTTACCAACAGTCGTCGGGTTACACTGGCAGTTTACCATTTTTACTAGTTGATCGACAATTTTCAGTAAGTGTGAATAACTCATTATTGTGTTCACCAATGATTTTTGGTAAGTGTTTACCAACGGTGTTGCATTCTTAGATTAGTAACAAGTACAGTAATATGCATCTTTGGTTTATGTAGATTTTGACTATCTATCAATTTATATAATGGAACTGATGTAAAATATAACTTGGTATAGTGTAGTTCCATACTTACTTGTTCAGCTCAAGTGGGGTTAGTGGTTTTACTGGATCCATTGGATGGGGTGTCACCATTTTCATTACTTGGTCCAGATTCATCATTGCTTGAAGATTTTATCCATATTTTGTCTCTTGCCCTCCGGATATCTTCAATGGTGTTTCCATTGGGATATGTGCTTGTTTCTGTCAATATTTCTTTGCAATATTTCTTGAGATGACCAACTTTATGACAGTGTAAGCATGCCATTCTAGGGTTTGACCAGCCTCTAGACCTTTTGGTCCATGCTCTCATTCAGTTTGCAGTGATGTGACCATATCCACCACATGTTGTATAGTTTTTCCAAGTGTTGTAATCCCATACATATTGATTACCGATTCTTTTTGGCTGATAAGGAACTTCTTTACCTTTTGGCTTCCATGCTTGCCTTTTCTTTTTCCAGCATTCTTCAGATGTGTTCCCATTCATCTTTCATGTAGGACAGTATTTGTCCATGTAGGTTTCCTTATTTGGCTTTTCTATCTTGCTCTTGCATTCATAAGCCTTATGTCCTTTCTTGTTACATTTATAACAGAATCCTATGAATGAAGATATAGATGTAGATTTAGGAGTACCTTTCATTTTACCTCTACATGCATTTGATGTGTGCCCTATCTTTCCATAGTAATTGCATGTTGGCTTTCTTGGTCTTGGATTTTCGTAGACATTCTTTGGATTTGATGATTCTCCATTTTTGGTAAAGCCTATACCGCTATTGTTGATGACTCTTCGTTGTCCTTCAAGAAATTCATCCATTCTTTTATTTCTTTCTTCAACCTTTCTCATAATCTCATTATGTTGTTGTTGAATTCTAACCTCATTCTTTAGCTTTTCATTTTCTTCTCTTATTTCACCGATAATATGTATCCTCTCAATGAGTTCCACATTTATTTTGTTTCTTCTTGACTCATAAGGATAATTTGATTTGTGAGATCATGGTGATGCTCAGCATGTTTTTGAATTTCCATTTCTTTTTCTTGTAATTGCTCTAAACTCTTCCTTCTATCATTAATAGCAAGTGTTCTTTTTGTTTCAGCTTGTCTAGTAGAACTCATCACATCAATCATTCTTACCATCTGGGTCTCTTGACCGATTTGCAGCATCTTTATTTGCTCTGTCAGATGTAGATTGATCTCCTTTAGATTTTTGATGTTCTCTTCTAATGTATCTGATACATTACTTGCATTTGATCTTGGAGATTTAAAGAAATCTGGAATCTCTTCTTCTTGATAGTCTATTTCATTGTTCCTGATATCCATACCTTTTCTTTCATCCAATAGCTCTCTCATCTTGATTCTCGCTTCTTTATATTGTTCATAGAACATCTGTATCTCAAGCTTTTTGTTCTCAATATTCTTATCAAGTTTGTACTTCTCCATTGTATGATCTTTTCTCTTAAGCCTTTAATATTTTCAAGAAGATACTTAGCTCTGATACCAATTGTTGGACTTAATGGGAAGTAGTACTAAGAGGGGAGGGGTGAATCAGTACCTCTAAAACTTTTAGCACCTTATACAATTTATCATTAGTAATCATTCAATTTTGATTTACCAACCATTAATGTTATTCTTTCTTATGCTTCTAATGTTTTTTCACAATCTTTAGTAGTTTTCAATCATTCATAGAAACATTCATGAAATTTACAAACACATAACACAAGATATGGCATCGTAGAAAACTCCTGTTAGGAAGTAAAAATTGCGGTGGGGATGGCACCCACAAAACTTCACTATCTGCAGAATGGAAGGGAGCTGGTTAAGGCTTACAATTTGATCGCTTCTGATGATCTACCCTGTTAAGAGTTTTAAGGTGGAGACCTATTAAGATATACTATGTTAAGAGCTTTAGAAACACTGATTTAAGTGTGCACTCGATAATGAGATTTACAATAGGATGGTTAAGCCAACCTTTCTTGAAAGGATTTCATTAGTGTACTTCACTTGTTAGAATGAGTACAAATGTTGAATTGACTATATGCAATCTACTATTGCTGATTTAAAGATCCATTAAAGCCTTTACAATAATAATATCACCTTGAGTGATTGATGAATACCTTTTATCTACTTGTTGGTAGCCTCTATTATGTTCTTGAAAATTGATTTGATTTTGTTTGTGTTCTTCTGCATGAATTCTTTGTCTGATCTTTAGTTTCTCTTTGTGGCTACTATCTTCATTAAACAACAATAATTCTCAATGGATTGAGCACCTATTTATACAATTATTGACCTATCTTGGAATTCATGATTTACAATTTTAACTCTTAGATCCAAGGTTTACAACTTGACCTTGATCTTTAGTTTGTATGTTTTAGAATAGTAAAACTAATTAAAATGATAATAATTACATTTCTTCCTCCACACATAATGAATTTAAAAGAAAATAAAGAAGTTATAAATACAACTTCAGTGATTTATCTGACATGGAAAGTTAGATCCACTTTTTGTGGGATGTAACTGACTATCGGTTATTTGTTGTCAATTTGAACTTGCAGTCTGTCGGCATTCCTTGACTGAACCATTCGTCAGCTTCCTTGTATCTGTCAGGTTCCTCTCTTTGTTGTACTATCAGGTAGTACTTTTGTTACTCTTTGGGTATCATTTACCTTTTTGTCATCGGGTAACACTTAACAGTGTTTGTCAGGTAACATTGTCATCGGATAGTGTTGTGCCATGTCTGTCAGTGTAGAGTAAACTGATGGTGCAGATCATGTTTTTCTCTAAGTATACTAATGGAAAAATATAATGCCTTCAGGTTTAATCATGCTCTTATTATAAAATACTTCAGAATATTTGGTAGCAAATTTTATACCAAAAGAGATGATGATATAGGGAAATTTGATGCTAGAAGTGATCAAGGAATTTTCCTTGGTTATTACACTAAAATTAAGGCTTATAAATTTTTTAATCTAAGATTGAGGAAGATAGTTGAAATTTCTAATGTGAGAATTGATGAAAGGTTTAAGATTCAAGAAAGAATGTATGAGTGTAATCAAATTTTAGAATATGGAGACTACTGCTTCAAGAGGAAAATCTTGAAGTTGATAATGAAATTGAGGTATGTTTAAATGATCCTACTAAGACTCCAAAGATACCAAGGTATGTTAAGAAAAGGCATCATGAGAATAAAATTATTGGTGATGCAAATAAAGGAATGATGACAAGAACTAGAATCATAAATGAGATTTGTTTGATTTAACAAGTAGAACCAAAAACTACTGACGAGGCATGTAGAGATGAATTTTGGACTAAAGTAATGTAGGAAGAATTGGATCAGATAAACAAAAAAAACACTTGGGAATTTTTTCCTAGACCTAAGGACAAGAATTTTATAGGAACTAAATGGGTTTTCAAAAACAAAATGAATCAATAAGGTATGGTTGTAAGGAATAAGGATAGACTAGTTTGTAAAGCCTACTCACAATAAGAATGCAGACTTTGAAGAAACATTTGCTCTTGTTGTGATATTAGAAGTAGTAAGATTGTTCCTTGCTTATTCATTACACAAGAAATTTAAGGTATATTAGATGGATATGAAATTTGCATTCCTAAATGGAGATCTAGAGGAAGAAGTGTATATTGAGTAGCCTGATGTCTTTCCTTTGACAAATGATGAAGATATGGTTTTCAAATTGAAAAAGGCATTGTATGGATTGAAACAAGAACCTATAGCATGATATGCTCAGTTAGACAGGTATTTACTACATCTTGATTTCAAAAAAGGTAGTGCAGACAGTAATTTATATTTGAGACCTAGTGAAGATGGAATATTTATTGTTGAGGTCTCTGTAGATGATATTATTTTTGGAGGAAATGATGAAATGAGTAATAATTTTTCTGAGGAAATGAAAAATGAATTTAAAATGTCTACGAGTGGTGAAATGAAGTTATTCCTTGGTTTGAAAATTACTCAAGACAAACATGGTATTTTCATCTCTCAAACCAATTATCTTAAGCAATTGTTGAAAAAGTTTCGAATGGAAGATTGTAAACCTTTTGGAACACCTATGGTTACTGGTTGCAATATTACTACTATTGATGAATCTCATAGTGATTTTTAGACAATGTATAGATCCATGATTGGAGGCTTACAATATCTAACTCACACTAGACTAGACATTGCTAATGCAGTTGAAATTTTTGCAAGGTTCCAAGAAGATCCTAAAGAGATTTATCTTTTTACAGTTAAGAGGATATTCAAATATCTAAAAGGAACACTGGAATATAGATTATGGTATGAAAAGTCTGATAATTTTACTTTACATGCTTATACTGATGTTGATTGGGTAGGAAGTGTTGATGATAGAAAGAGCACAAGTGGTGGTGAATTTTTCCTTGGAAAAAGGTTGGTTTCATGGTTAAGTAAGAAGCAGGATTGTATAGCTCAGCCTACTATTGAATCAAAGTATGTTGTTGTTGTTATAAATTGTACATAGATCATGTGGGTGAAGTGGATGTTGAAGAACATTGTGATTACTTTTGAAGAGCCAATTGATATACATTGTGACAGTACAAGCATAGTGAATATGTCAAATAATCTAGTTATGCATTCAAAGACCAAACACATTTCAATCAAATATCACTTATTAAGAGACAAGGTTGCAGAAAAGGAAGTCAGATTGGAGTACATCAGTACAAAGGATAAAATAGAAAATATATTCACAAAACTTTTGTCAAAAGATTCCTTTGAGTATCTCAGAGGTATGCTTGGGGTGGGAACCCACCCTTGAGACAACTAAATGATGCATAAATGCATCAGTCTAGTAGTTATCAGATCTATATCAATCACTAGAATTGATGCTTGGATGCACTCCTCAAGGGGGAGTTATTGAAGAACATATCATAGCATATTTGGGTGATCAAGCACCTGGTTATTGCACGAATGAAGATTTGAAAAAGCTACACCTTGCAGAGGTGGGATGGATAGAGTGGGATAAGAACTATGGCACCCTTTTCCATTGATTTCAAAGGGGGAGAGATTCAACTAGAAAATACCTACTATTTTAGGGGGATCTATGAAGAGGATATTAAGAAGATTACATTAAGAAGGATACTCTTGGGTTGATTTATTTTCTCATATGTTGCCATAAATGAAAAAGGGGGAGATTGATGTAATTTTTTCTATTAGAGGTGTTGACATTCATGTGTTTTCATTGATGTCAACATATGTTTTAGTTGGTTTCATTAGAAATCTCAGACAGAATGGTTATCACTGGTACATACATGATTGATAGTAGTGTACTAACATTGTAAGAGATTTTAGAGCATGTGAGAATAGTGATTTATACAAGCATGATAAGTGATCTTATATCTAAGGTTTATTGGCTTGATCTTACTATTGGAATAAGTTATCGTGTACATTTGATCCTTTTTCCAAACTTGAATTAATGAAGGGTTAGTAGCACTAATTTTCAATGGGGGTA
This sequence comes from Thuja plicata, assembly GCA_018584345.1. Lineage (NCBI taxonomy): Eukaryota > Viridiplantae > Streptophyta > Pinopsida > Cupressales > Cupressaceae > Thuja > Thuja plicata. Next base: position 241,493 of record MU227282.1, read on the forward strand.
AGCAATCAAAAATACTAAGAACAAATCCACAGACAATAAAATAACAAACAATCAAGGAAGACTACAAATGAATGAAAATCAACAAAGCTCGAATCTTGTATTGCTTCTCTCTACTCCTTCTAAAATACGGGTATGTATGGTGCTCATTATTGGTATCAGTAGCATCTATGACTTGTGAATGTTGAGAAATGATATTGATTGTGATCACAAGAATTCTTTGAATGCTTCTAGCAAGAATCCTGCAGAGTAAGGGCGCACAAAAGCTTGAAATATTGGATCCTTCAAATGGTTGTCAAGGGTTGATTATATAGATTATGGAAAATGATTTGAATGGTTGATATTGATCCCACAGATTAGATAATGAATGGTTGATATCAAAAGGAACTCGAGAAGTAATTAGTAAACTCCACCTCTTCAACTAGGAGAGAAGAGGTGATGTTTTAGTTAACTGAGGAGCAACAGTAAACTCCACCTCTTCAACTTGGAGAGAAGGGGTGATATTTTAGTTTAACTGAGGAGAAAATAGTAAACTCCACCTCTTCAACTTTGAGAGAAGAGATAATGTTTTTTTTAACTGAGAAGCAACTAGTAAAATCCACCTCTTCAACTTGGAGAGAAGAGGTAATGTTGAGTTAACTGAAAATTTGATCATGAGTTACCTTTTTAAACTTGAGAAAGGATTTATTTGAATATTTAATTGATTTTGTAATTAAAGTATTCAAACATGTGATAATTGAATTCTTTTTTATTTAGAATTAAATTCTTGAGTGAAATTAATTTAATTAGAATTTATTTTTATTTTTTTTTATCGGTAAAAGGCCTAGGCCAAATAATTTATTGATAAATTTACAAATTTACAAAGGGCTCCATTCTCTGCGGGCACTGGTAGGAAAGAATGGAGAAGAAAACCTCCAATCTTGCCTGGGACCTTAGGTCCACAATTCATAAAACAAAACTTTCAATACAAACAATAAGAAGGCATTCCTTCTTTTACAGAAAAGAATGAAGGCATTCCTTCGAGAATTACAGGATTAGAAGTTTTAATATCGCTAGATCTTACATATTAGCTTATTTTTAAAAATTTTAGGATATAAGGTCACTGCTCCTTTGATACCATTTGTCCTAGAAATGTCGAAAGAGATTGTGAAGAGGAAATCTTGAAACAGAATACTATCCTTTCTTTATAGTTCCTTTTCCTAGTTTTCCTTTATCTGTTGATCAAAAAACTTCAAAACCTCTCTAAAACTTAGATACTTGTTAGTATTTGAGAACATTTTTATCCTAGATATGTTCTTTTAAAAACCTAAATAAAGAGGTTCCTATCCTTATATACACCAGACTGTTGGTTTTAAGATTTAAGATTAAAGAAATGTTATTTTACTTGATTTTACTCAATAAGCAATAATCGCCAAGACTTCTACTCTTACTAATCTTCCTATGTTGCTAAAATTTAGAACATGCTAACCTCTGCTGATACTACTATTATAAGAAAGAATAAAACTACTTAATACACATAGTTCTAATACATATAATAGGAGAACTAATAAAAACTATTTAAAAATTATACTTACTCTTATCACCAAAAGCCAGTATGCCTTAAAAATTGTACTTACTCTTATCACCAAAAGCCAGTATACCTTCATGAGAATCTAAATTTAAATTTTGAAATAAAAAACTGTATCACATCCTTCTGACAAGATTCTAATAGGGCTACTAAAAGAGTTATATGTAACCAAGTCCTACCATTTAACATTTGAAGATCTAAATAAATAACAAAATTTTGACTTTAACACAATAAATTTCTAAGAAATGATTTCGAGATGAAAAGCTTTCAAAGAGGGTAGATCTAAATGATTTAAATGTTTGGATGGCACTTCCATAACTTTATTCATCATTTAGGGAGAGAGAGTCATTTTCAACATTTAAATGTCTCCTTGGAAAAGGTATATCAACATTGGTACTCAATTCAGAATTAGATTCCCAGTTGCCTACTTGATCTTCCATAATAAAAGTGTCTATCTAGTCCAGTCCATCTGGGAGTTTAACATGAAAAAAGCTATAAAGGAAGTTTAAATTTCTTCTCATTGTAGGCGCCCAAGCCACCAAGAGTTCTAGGTCCTCAATTTGTAAAATAGGGATGGCTAGGACAGGCCTACCTCCTACCATTGATAGATCATAAAAACATGGCTTAGGAATGGTAATGTCTTCCCGGATATTAGCCAGAACTTTGTCCAAATTTCCCAAGTAAGACATCTTAAACAATCTTCTATAAAGTATACCTGGGGGAGTTTTTCGGTACCATCTTGGAGGGCCGAGGCTATAAATAAGGCTGGGATATCTAAATTAACTCTATGTCTATCCTGGTTATTGACACATTCTCTGCCCAAGATTCTGAGAACAATCCTAACAACTAGAAGCTGTGAAGATTGAAGAACACTTTTGATCCTGGGCCCTGAAATGGGCGAGTCGAAAGCAATTTTTATTCTAGGGCCTTTGAGCTTGATGGGAGTGGTCATGATTATGAGATTTTTAGCAGACCACATACCTACGATGTGATCCTTTGGGGGAGGAATATAAGGTAAGAGGTTGAAAGGATATGAAGCGACATCGATATAAATTCACTTGAAAGGCAGTGTAACCGTAAGGGAATATGGAGAGGCATAATATCTTCAAATTTCTTATGTCTGGGAAATATCTAGGTCAAAATTTAATCTTTCTAGCTAAGTAATCTTACATAATCAATGGGGTAGTTTCCTTACTTAATCCATAATTTCTAAAGTACCCTTACGTATTTAACCTTAATTACTGAGGCTTGGCTAAGAAACTAACCTATAACCTGATGGCTTGCCCCAGTCCTATATCATTACTAAGGTGAAAAAGAAAAGGTGAGTGTTACTGGTACTCATTTAAAATATCAGGAGAACATAGTTAAAAGAAATTCATGAAGAAGCTTTTAACAAAGAACTTACTGAAAAGGTATAAAAGACAGCTGTGTGTGTGTGTGTGTGTGTGTGTACACACACACACATTAATCTCTCTATATCTATTTATATTTCTTCAATTTTATAATCTTATTACTATGTATAAATATATATATAGACAATTACTTACTATATATATAATCATATATAAAAATACCATTAAAAATCAAGAAAATAAAAGAAATAGATATAAATATTTTAATGTGTGTGTGTGTATATATATATATATATATCTGCGGGTATATCTAAGAATATGGTTCTATTTATAAAATCCATATATATTTGTCTATATATTAATTTATATATAAATATACATATATATTAAATAAATTTTACATCTCTATATATCTATCTCATATAAATCAAGAAAAAAGGTCCCCAAAAAAATTTAGTTTATTAAGATACAATTCTTCCAGTCATCTAATTACTAGATGAGGAGAGGTTACTTAAAAAATATTGTAGTAAACATATGATAAAGAATAAACAAATATATGTAGATTTAAGATTATGTAATTATATAATTATATAGCTATGTATATAGTACAATATATAAAAAATACACACATATGTACATATATATATGATTATACATCTAAGATATCTTTTTTTAAAACAAAAATAAAGGTTACCTAAAACCTAACTTCATCAAGTATGCAACCTCCACAAACCAAATATCTGAATGTCATTCATTTTCCAAATACCATATAGAAATCTACTGACTATCTTTACCATTGCTAAAAAACATTGAGGATTCTCAATACTTATACTTCACTCTGTTCTTTGAATATATTAATTCTATCATATAATGAATAAGAAGCTTTAATCTATTACCAAGAGGAGATAACATCCTAATACTTAAAACATACTATCTTTAGATATTACTTTTATACTTGTAACAGAGTAAATGTTCCACTGAGCCATAGTACTTACTTACTTACGTGCTTAATTATAGACCCATATTCTGCTGAGATTTCATATGCCAAAATGAAAGCTTTTAATATTTTACCTGCTTATAAAAATAGTATGCAGAAGACTATTAACTACTATAATTATAAACTATTTATGTGAGAACCCCTATGGCCACCTGCATGTTTCTTTTATTCTTTCTTGAGCAGGTCACAGCTCCAGTCCCCTTCGCCTCTTTTGACAATGATGATGACCACCTCCTCCTCTTCCAAATCCTGCACATATCTAGAACATTTCTTAACTGAGGGTGCAACAATGCGGAAATTTTCCATATCCAGGTCATCCAGATTCTCTAGGATTTCAAACCCCTCATCCCTCCAGTATTTGAGGAGCACATCTTTGTCCATATCCCTTTTAAGAATCAGTTTGAACAAAAAGTCCAAATTCCTCTGCATTTTGGGCCAATTAGTGTTGAAACTCTTTTCATCTTTGATGACTAACATAGGTACTTGTTGATTCTTGGGGATATTCTCCAATTTTTCTTTTTCCATGTTCATTATAGCTTCCACAAAAGGGATAGTTAATTGATTGTTGATGCTATAAACCATACTTTCTAGACCACCCAAGATATCATCTGAAAAGGTTAACTGAGTAACTTCCATAATCTCATTCTTCTTCCAACCAGAAAAATTTTCCAAAGCAATGAAGAGACCTACTATGTTACCATTCATCCTAAAGGTATAGGAGTTGTCAAATAGGGCATCCCCTAAGCCCTTCTCCACAGCCCTCCCCGTAGCTTCTAGAATGGGCTTCAAAATCTTATTCCATCATTCAGGCTTTATTGTTCTTTGAAAAGCCATAGACCTATGGACTCCTAGTGGAAACGTGATTAGCCTAGTTTCCATCTCTCTTGTAAAATCTCTTCACCGCTCCGAATCCTCTTAGTTGTCTCTTGACTATGCTTCTTAATTTTCCTATATATTTAAGGTTGGGAACCAAATGCTTAACCCTATATTAATCATTGATTAATCGCCAGTCCCTAGTTAAAGATTTTTCCTCACGCCACTTAGATATTGATTACGGGTGATCAGACATGTGGGTTTAGATCAATATTTTAAATTTTCCTTAATTGCATAAGTATCTACAATCTCACATTACTCAATCTCAAAATCTTTAGATGAGGTAGGAATGTGAAATCGTACTTATTTTATTCGAAAATAATTACTTTCTAATCATGATCTAAAAAGGATGAGAGAGGAGTAGAGATGACTCATCATGATTTAAAGAGGTTTATATGTATCATTAAAATGAAATACTTTCTTTCATGATGATGGCTATTGCTTCTGAAGTGTTAGTATTGAAATTTTAATTTGTTGCAAAGGATTTACTAGTTAAGATTCAGGGACTGGTTACTTGTTTTAATGACTAATATTAATTTACAATAAATACTAATGCTAAAGTATTTAAAGGTGGTAAACTATAAGGAATCGTTAGGTATTAATGCCGATTATATGATAGAGTCAACTTTCCATAAAGGGAGAGAAGACTAAGGGAAAAATATAACAACTAGTCAGTTTACTTAAAGAATTAATAGCCTTACTAGTTACCGAGAGACAGCCCAACTCCCCCGCGTGCTCAAACCATAGACTGAAAGAAAACACTTACCTTCTATCATAAGATAGATGACAACCCGAAATGATAAACTATGAGAAATTAAGTAGATTTAAAAACAAAACCCTGTATTTATTTAAATTTATATCTTATTAGCTCAAGGATATAATAGATCACCTTAGGGGTCAATTATTTTGGAAATAAGAAATAGAGCTCATTAAGGAATAGTTTAAAGAGCAAGCTTAAACCTCCTTTTCTGCTGTAATGGGTATAATCTTAGCATAAAATAGTTTTAAAGGGGAAAAAAGTCATGAAAATAATAAAAGTGTTATTTAGAACCTCTCAGCCTCAAACAAATTAGATCCCTAATGTTATTCTTTTGATTTCTTACCTTTTTAATATCCACTTTTATTTTGTTTACTTCTACTATCGAGGGTCTATTGATTGTTCTTTTAGAAATTTTCTATAGCCAGATTAGCTAATTCATTTGCCTGGTAGTTACCCTCTCTATAGATATGGTTAATCATGATTTGTTCAAAGGAGTCACATAATGATAGTGCTGAAGAGAGAAAGGAGTCTAATCTCCAATTAAGAAGAGAACCTTTCCTAAGGGCATTAATAATAATGGCAGAATCTCCTTCAATATCCAACCTTTTTATGCCTAACTGATGATAGAGAGACAAACCTTCCACTATAGCCTCAAGTTCAGCCCTGTTATTTGTCTCCTTACCTATAAATTTATAGCATTGGGCTATTTTCACTCCTTTTGAGTCATGGATACTGCATCCTATACCTACCAGACCTGGATTACCGTGGGATGCCCCATCGAAGTTAAGTTTGAACCAACCTTCCTAGGGAGGGGACCAAGAACATGATCTTTGATTTTCCTGGTGTGGGTCATCCCCACTGCCTATGAACAGAGGAATTTTAATTCCAATCCATTTGTTCCTCATTCTTCCATCCTAATGTGTCATAATTACTGCCTTATTATTACATTTCATAATTTTATTATTGACAACTTCAATTATAGAGCTTTCAATTTTATTTATTAGGCTAGAAACATCCATCTTGGAGTCTTGAAAAATTCTCCTATTTCTCTCTTTCCATATCTCCTAGAGAATTATAGAAGGAGCCAGAGGCCATAAGAGAGAATAGATGGAGTCTTTATTAATATGTGGCCAAGATACCAGAAGATCTGAAATTCGGTTACGGAAGGTAGACTTCCAATTGAATTTATCATAGAGCTAGTCCCATATTTTTCTTGAGAAGGAGCATTCCAGGAGTAAATGATCCATTGATTCTTCTTGTAGTTCACACAAGGAGCATCTACTCAGAACATTATAGCCCATACGTTGGAATCTCTCAGCAGTCAAAATTCTCTTGTTCCAAACTAACCAAGTAAAGAAACCTACTTTAGGCATAGAGAAATTACCCCACAATAAATTATTGGGGGGGGTCATTTTGAATTATAGTCTTAGAAATGAGATGATTATAACCATCTTTTATTTTATATCGACCCATCTTATTGCCATCCCATATAAGTCTATCTGATTGTTTTTTGAAATTGATATTCCTAGAAGCAAGAATTGATTTAAGTTTTTCCACTTCCACTCTAGGTAACAGCAAACCATCCCAATCTTTCCATTTCCAGCCATCCTTAGAGTTTTTATCAAAATTTACATAATCTTTTACCTTAGTACCCCAAGAAGATTATATGGTGTCTCTAGATATGGACCAGTCTCCTAAATGAGAAATAGCTGGGTGTCCTTCCCATGAGTTAGTCCAGAACAAAGCATCTTCACCCAGACCAATATTCCAAGTGAGCTTATCTTGAATTATTGATTTACAGTCCAACGTAAAATTCCATATTCTTGAACCTCTATGGGGATTAGATTCTCTTAAAATATTAATAGGTTGTGGTTGGTTTAAGTATTTATGTGATAGTGTCTTAACCCATTTGAGGGTAGGTGAGTTGATCATTTTCCATACAAGTTTAGCCCCAAAAGCTTTACTCTAAAATTTAAGGTTTCTTAGTCCCACTCCTCCTTCATGTTTAGGCCTACATACCTTATCCCATGCAATGAGGGAAATTTTCTATTTTTTCGCTATCCCTTTCCAGAAGAATGATCTGAAAATCCTATTAAGTTCATTACGATGTTTAGCCAGGAGATCAACACAAGCTAATTGGTAAAGAGGGATAGCTGAGAGAACAGATTGAATCAGGATGGTTCTCCCTGCCCAAGACAACCATTTACCTTTCCATGAAGACATTTTGCCTTTAATCTTCTCTATACCATGATTCCAACCAATTGCAAATCTAGAATCCAAATCCAAATATAATCCTAAATATTTGCAAGGAAGGGAACCTTTTTTAAAATTTAAAAATTGACAAATATCATTTTCATGAGAGGCTACTGTATTAAAAAAGAAGATTTCTGATTTTTCCTTATTTATTTCCTTCCCAGAAGCAGAAGAATACTTGTCAAGAATGGCTTTAAATCCCCTCGCCTCTGCAGTAGAGATTTCCCCATACAAAATTATATCATCCATGAACTATTGGTGGGTGATAGGATCAGTCCCACAAGTGATTTGGATACCCTGAATATGTTTATCTTCCCTAGCTTTACTAATATTTTTCCCTAAGGCTTCTGCCATAATTATAAAGAGGAAAGGGGATAGCGGATCTCCTTGATGAATACCTCTAGAAATACCAAAGAAACCCTGAGGAGAACCATTGACCAAAATGGAGAATTTAGGGGAAGAAATGCAAGTTTTAATTAGGTTTACCCATCTTTTATCAAAACCAAAGGCACGCAAAAAAATTTGTTAAAAACACCCAATCTACATTGTCATATGCTTTTTTAATGTCTAATTTAATAAGCATGCAAGGTTTCTTGTTGTTTTTGACAGAGTGTATTGCCTCTTGGGCAATAATATTACCATCATAAATTGAGCGTCCTGGAACAAAACCAGACTGTTCCTTTCTTATGATATATGGGAGAAGTTTTTGGAGTATGCTTGCCATAGTTTTAGCAAAGAGTTTATGTAAGGTATTGCAAAGAGAAATAGGACAAAAGTCATTGAAAGTTTCCGGGTTTTATTCTTTAGGGATAAGTGTTATGAAAGTATTATTAACCTCTTTAAGTAGGTTCCCTGAATTCCTAATACCATCTAGTGCATCCGTAATCTCATCTCCCATAAAGTGCCAACACTTTTGAAAAAAACATGTTGGGAAGCCATCGGGTCCAGGAGATTTATCTGGGTTCATTTTATTCAGAGTGGCTTCCACTTCTTCTTTAGAGATTCTGGCCATCAACTACTAGTTTTGTTCCTTAGAAATAATCTTTGGGATATTATTCAGAATACTAGAATCAGAATTTGGCAGAGCATCCTTAATGTAAATCTTCTTGAAATACTCTATAGCTTCCCTGGCTATTTCATTCAAATCCTCGATCCAATTATTTTTTTTTCCTTTGATAGATGTTATCCTATTAATACTTCTCCGTTGCTTGGTACTATTGTGAAAAAAATTTGTATTCTTATCTCCCTCTTCTAACCAGTTTTCCCTAGATTTATGCCGCCAGTAGATCTCTTCTTTAGCTAATACATCCTCATATTTCTTCATAATAAGTTTCTCTTCTTTGTAAAGGGCTATGTCCATCCCCTTTAACATGACCATATCATTTAAGGCTTGCATATCAGGTTCAAGGGAAAATTGTGTCTGAAAAATATTGCCAAAGCTATCTTTATTCCATGCTTTTAATCTAAGTTTGATGATTTTCAGTTTACTAACTATCTGATATAGCTTGGATCCTGTTATAACACTTTCCTCCCACCAGTCCTTAATCATTTCTAAAAAACCTTCATTTTTTAACCACATCTGTTCAAATTTAAAAGGATAATTTTCTGGACTTCTATCTGTTATAATTTTTAATTCTACCGGAAAGTGATCAGAACCTGAGAATGGAAGAACCATCGCTGATAATGTAAATGGAAGTAGAGACAGGTCTCCTTTAACAAAAAAGTGATCTAATTTTTTAGCTATAAAACTAAAACCTTTCCTTCTATTATTCCATGTGTAAAAATCATCATTTGTAGCTATTTCACATAGTTGATTCTTGTTAATCTAGTCATTAAAGTTCATGGCAACTTTCGATAGAAGGGCTGAGCCTCCCCTTTTTTCTGAAATCTTTGTGATGGTATTAAAATCTCCTCCTATTATTACTATATCTTGACCAAATTCCCTAAATTTTATTTCAATTTCCTTCCACACTTTCCTTATCTTTGCTTAAAATGGGACCATAGATATTAATGACATAGAGTTTAGTGTTGGATCTGAGACTCGATACCTTACCACAGCACCAATAGGCATGTTCCTATAAACCTGAAAGAGAAACAAATCTGGGATCCCAGATAAATCCTACTCCTCCAGAGGCTCCAGAAGCTGGAACTCCCCAAATTTCTCTAACCCCTAGCTTTTTGTTAAGTAAATTATATCCAGATTGGTCTAGTTTGGTTTCTTGTAATAATAAAATATCTAGATGAAAATTTGAAATATAGCGCAAAAGAATGCATTGTTTGTTAGGGGTATTCAAACCCCTAACATTCCATTTTAATAAATTCATAATGACTTAGGAAGGAACTTCCCCTTCCCTGCATTAAAAATATCACTTAATTTCACCTAGCCACTCGCAGCCCCAACTTGGGTTTGCAATTCTTTAAAATATTTCCTCCCTCGCTTACAGAGGATTTTTGCACAATCCAGAGAATCCTTGCTAGGTAAAGAAGAATCTAGGCCTAGGTTTGAAATAATGTCCTCATTAAGTTTATCTTCTTCTTCTAAGAAGGATTTTAACTCTGCTTTTGTAAGAGGGGAGTCCTGCTCCAGGCATTCCTTAATCAAGAGATGTCTTTGCCGATCAACTTCTTCCTCATCACAAATTTCATCCAGAAATCTATTCATCAGTTCATCAACTAGACTTTCCCCTATATAATCTAAGATAATCCTTACTTCTTCCATGATTTTTTTCGCATCCTCTATTATGTCTATAGGTGGATCAACCAAGGAATCATCCATTGGTGGTGGGGTTAAAGAAATAGGAGGATAGGGCAAAATATTTATTTCTCTTGATCTATTGATCCGCAAGAAATCAGAATGAGAAGAAAGTAATTCCATTGATTCCAAATTATCGTAGGTAACTACATCAATCCCATCATCTGGACACGATATTGTAGGGGGAGGTGAGGTTGGAGGGAATATGCCACTCTTTAAAATATAATTGACTTCTATAGGAATATATGCCCTTGTTTCCAGTAAGGACTCAATTTCTTGTAGTGATACTATATCAGTATCTTCAAATACATTTTTTCCATTAGAGGGGGTTTGCCAAAATTTGAGATGTTTTTTCTTGTTGGGGTTTGATGAGCTTATTGGGGTTGTTGTCTGGACTAGAATAGACTCAGCCAAATCTTTCTTAGTTACCTCTATAAATGTTTTACTTGGAATAACTTGATCCATTATGTTTGCATTGATTTTATCCTTATCTATAGAACTTACAGCTAATAGAGAGCTCTTGTGAGGAAACCCAACAATCTGATTTCCATCTAAAATTTCTTTTGATGTAAGAGGGACCATATACAGGGGAGGAGATGCGTCATTTTTTGATTCAAGAGGGAGATGGTTCTGAATGGTCAAAGAATGTTGCTGGCTAGTCATAGTATTAGGAATCGAAACATTAGTTTTAGTTACAGACCCATGCAATTTGTCTCAAGGGGTAGTAACCATATTTGGGACTAATCTAATATTATCGATGTGATCATGTGGGAGACTAAGAGAAAGGTACCCCAATGTTCCCGGTGAGACCATAGAAAATTTAGGGCTTCTAGGTGGTACCATCAGAGCATCATCATTGATAGGCTTATTGGAGATAGTAGGTTTGTTTTGCAATAAGGACCATCCATCTTCGAAGTTATGTAACTCTAAATCTGCTAAACTACTAACATTAACAGCCTCAATTCTATCTTTCTTCAAAGATTCTTTGTATTCCTCTATGCTAATGTCTTTGTTATCTAGGTTTACATTTAGGGTCATCTCAGGGAGAAGGCATTTTCTAGATATCTAATTTTCAAGAAAAAAAACCACCAATCTCCAAATTGAATTTGACAGCGACCAGAGGGTTAGCTAGCGGTGATCTAGCCAGAGTTTTAGATAATCTTGGGGGAGAGAAAAATTGGGGGTTAATAAGATAACTACCTTGGTCATATTTTAATTCAAGAGAGTCCATGTTTGAAACAGAGTTATCTATTCTAATTGCAACTTTGATACTTGAATTATCTAGGAATGAATTATCTAAATCCATGAAATTTCCTAGTTTGCTAGCTATATCCTTAATGATTTGGCTATGGAGAAATTCCACTGGGAGATTTGGAAGGGAGACCCATCAGGTTAATTTTAAATTACTAACTTCCATGGGATCAAAATTAGGGCACCAGTTCAGGAATAAGAAACCATAATTACGAAAGTCTAGACATATACCCTCTAAAAATTTATTTTTTAACTCTAGATCCTTGCATTCAATAAATAGGAAATCTTTTTTTAGAAGCGTTATACTTACCTAATTATGGAAGCTGTCTGAAAACTATTTAGCAATACAGGAAGAAGACTAGCCATCACCAAGCCATCTGGCAAAGACTCCATATTTTGCACAATGTTTAGACATTCCTTCGGCGAATATAGGGTTAATTACTACTTGCGTACACTGGTTTTGTATGGAATGATATTGAGGTGGATTATCTTCTATGTGATGCAATCTAGCTTCCGAGGAATTATTCAACTCCATTTGTAATTTGGCCAGATCCGAGTTATTTGATTGCGAGAGAGAGTCATGCTTTCTTTTATACGGTGGTTTGTAAATGTTGTTACTATTCCCAGGCCTAGCTTTCTTTATGAGTGTTGCTTTCATCTTTTTTTCCCCATTGAAGGGCAGAGGGTTTCTCAGATGTGGTCACCGGTGTGGAGGAGTGTAGGTTTTTTTAGAAACCACCAGAGGTATTAGCTCTGGGATACTTTTAACCCTACTTGGGACCTCAGATCGCTTCCTAACTTCTTTGCACAATGCATTTTCAAAATCCAAAACTGGCTGAAGGACGGAGCCATGGGGCAGTGAGAATGGAGTAGCCTTTGGACTTTGTAGATGACTAAAGTTGTTCTTTAGGAGAATGCTGAAAACTGATTTATGGGCAAGGCTAGCAAGAGTATGAGCATTTTTCCTGAAGTTTTTAGCCCTTTTTGCATTTTTCCTCGACGCTGGAATCCAAGGGTAATCACAGACTGGGATGGAGAGCTCCTGTGGAGAAGCCCTAGGAAGAATCCTAGGGGAAGACTGTCCAGCAAAGTCACCATTTGAAACCCTACGATTTTTTATTACTAAAGCATATTTGGTATTATTGAAGATGTTGATCTGCTTTTCCAATTTTTTGATCGTCCATATGCACATGTTTCTACAGAGCAAAGCCATGTCAAGCTTAACATGTAAATATATATTACAAATATACATAATTAATTAGAATAATTAATTAATAAGTTTAAATTTTTAAATTTAAAGTTTAGGAAATTAAATTTAATTAATTAATGAAGATTAATTAATTAAGGTTATCTAATTAAATAAAATTAATTATTTGATTAATTTTTGGAAAATGATTAAATGATTTGGGGAATGAATTAGAAGAAATAGATGATTAATTAATAATTAAAAAATCATTAATTAATAGATGAAAAATAGTGTTTTAATGTAAGGTCGCCAGTATGTCCATTTTAGATTGTCTACATTTGCCCCTCTTTGATACAATGTGATTCATCATGTTGTGTCAAAGAATTTTCAGATTTGATCTTGCCCCAGCTTGCCCCAGTGACAGCATGTGGACTATATGCCCCTCAACAAATTAAGAAAAAAAAAATGTGTTAGATGAGCATTAATTTGTTGAAAATGTGAATCACTATATGATGATGATGAATGCATTCATATGTTAGTTATGATGTTATCGTTGATGGATGCATTAATTTTATGATATTTTATACACAAGTTTTCTTTTCTTTTCTATATGTAATAAATGAATGAAATCCTAAAATGTACCATTGTGTCTGACTAAATGCATGTGTTAGTTAGAAGAAAGTTAGTGATAGATGAGTTGTGATAGGAAGGGATCAAATAAAAGACGGGGTGATGAAACCAAGTCGCTGTCATTTTTTCCAATTTGGTTCATCATTCCACCTTATTATGAAAGGGAAGAGACTCAAATACACCCAAATATTGACCATCTAGATACCGTTATGATCTTTGATAACCAGAAGTAGAGAAACTGAATAGAAAGAGTACCCAATGCACCCAAATATTGATCATCTGGATACAGATATGATCTTTGTTTTGAAAAGAAAGAGAACCAAATGCAACCAGATATTGACCATCTAGATATCGCTATGATCTCTAATTTTGAAAAGAAAGAGAACCAAATGCACCCAGATATTGACCATCTAGATACTGCTATGATCTCTGAATAATCCAAAATAAAAAACCAAGATAAAAAATCTAATGCACCTAGATATAGACCATCTAGATACCGCTATGATTTTATTGGTAGCAACAAGCAAATAATAGAAAATGATTGTCCAATTATTTTCTAGGGTTAAGCTTAGATTGTGGAACTATGTGGCTGCCATATATGTGACAGTGCCTACTTCATTTATCCTAAATCATCATTGCCCCATAATCAAATTAAAACATTCCACAAACAACAATCAAATAAAACAAGATCATGATCCATCATAGCTACTCTTATCACTCAATGGTATCCTTGAGTAGCATAAGAACATAATCACAAAAGATATACTGACAACAGACTGACATGACTGACCTAGTCAATAGTTTACTATTCCTTGATTTGCTTGATTTTATGATCCTTGATTGTGTTTGGTTTCAAAAATGTATCTCATATAAGACCGATTTGTCTAGTTTTGAGTATATTTTTAACTGTATAAGACAATTGATAGTTTGATTTGAAGATTGACTGATTGATTCAATTGATAACAGATTGGATTGTTGATAAAGCTGAGTCATATGATTCCATTTTTTATTTGCGAAGCTCATGGTTTTGACATTTGATTGATCATCTTTTTCTTGTTGATAACAGTGATGTTTTATTGATGAGATTTTGCAATATTTGATTTTTTTTATGTTGATTGATTTTTTTAGGACATTTTTCTCTTTTTAGGATTTTTTATGAATTTTTAAGATTTTTAGGGATTTTTTCAAGAATTTTAGAATTTCCCCTAGTCTGGTGGACCAATACAAACCATGGATAAGCATGATTCTCAAAGGGGATTGCACTTTTGAAAATAGTTTGGGTACTAAATCTTGCATGCGTGAAGCACAAGCTTTAGTCTTTTAGAGCTCCTTGATGGCGAAGCGAGATTTGAACACTTAGGACCTATTTACCAGGTTTTCACCATGGTACCTGTCTAATAGTTCATATTTTCCAGGTTTGCACTGAGAGAGTGATTTTGTTTCTCTTTACTTTTCTCATTTTTTTATTTTTTTGTTTCTCACAAAGGCACCTGTTTGCCAGGTTTTCACTAAGGTAACCTTTTGTATTTTTTTATTTTTTTGTATTTTTTGGATATTAGATATGTGCCTTTGACCTTGAGACCTCAAGTGTAGAAGCTCTTGAAGTGCATGTTGTTGATGTGACCAGGGAGCTGATCTCCTTCTTGAGTTGCCAATTGATATTCCCCACTATTGCATGATGTTATGATGACGTAGGGTCCTAACCAATTAGGTTCAAACTTTCCTAGTTTAATTCTTTTTGTTTGGTTATTTTGATTCTCCATAAGGGAGAGGTCTCCTTCCTCAAAGGTTCATGGTCTTACCTTCTTGTAATAGTTTCTTCTAAGGAAATTATGATAGCCTTGTAAGTGATTTAGTGCATTCTATCTTCTCTCATGCAACAGTTCTAGTTCGTTGAGTCTTGCTACTCTGTAGTCTTCATCTGAAATGATGTTCTTCAATGAGATTCTTAGTGATGGGATTTCAACTTAAAGGGGTAGGACTACCTCTGATCCATATACTAGTGAGAATAAATTTTCTCCTGTTGGGGTTCTCACACTAGTTTTGTATGCCCATAGTGCAGGACTGAGCTGTAAATGTCAGTCTTGCCCTAATTCATTGACTATTTTCTTTAAGATCTTCAGGATGGTTTTGTTTGTGGATTTATCTTGACCATTCCCTTTGTGATAGTAGAACAAAGAGAAACCTTACTTTATCTGGAACTTTTTGCAAATATCTTCAATATCTTGATTTTAAAATGGTGTACCATGATCTATGAGTATGGTTTGAGGGATTTCATATTGACAGATGATGGTGTTTATTAGTAACATAGAGATTTTCTTACCAGTGATGTAGGTGAGAGGAATGGATTCCACCCATTTGGTGAATTACTTTGTTGCTGCAATGATGTGCTTGTGACCATTAGAAGACATTAGTGTAACCTTACCCACTAAGTCAAATCCCCATTTATAAAATTGTCATGGTGAAGTGATGGGATAGAATTCTTGGGCTAGTGCATGGATGAGATCTTCATGAATCTGACATTGTTAGCACCTTTGCACATATTTGTTAGCACATGTCTCTACGGTGGACCATTAGTATCTCATTCTAATGATCTTATTCTCCAAACTATTCCCACCTGCATGGGCCCCAAAAATTCCCTCATGTACCTTGTACAAGGCTCTATGGGATTTTGTGGAAGTGAGACATCATAAAAGTGTTCCGTCTACACTTCTTCTATAGAGAGTAGAGGAAAGAAGGGTATACATAGAGGCTTGATGGATGAGGGACTTCTTTTGATTCCTATATAGGTCGGGTGGTAGGATACTACTTTGGAGGTTATTGTATATGTCATGGTACCAGGGGAATCAGGACCAAAGAGGATGCATGTTGACTCTGTGATTGGAGCTTGATATGTTGGTATCATTAATTGCTCTACCAAAAATTAGAATCTGATCTCGTTTCCCGGCATTTCTATCAAGGATTCTATAGTATCCATCCCATCCACTTCTTTGTTTTGATCTCTTGGAACCTACTCGAATACAATAAAATGAAAAGAAACTCGTAGCTTGTCCATTAGCTCTCTATATGGGATCAGTTTCTCATCTTTCTTCATGTAGTTTTTGTTTACTTGGCTGATGACCAATTAGGAATCACCATAGAATTTTAGGTTCTTTATCCTCCATTGTATAGTTTTCTTCAATCCAATGACTAGAGCTTCATACTCTTCTATGTTATTCATGCATGGAAAGTTAAGTCAGAAAGACTTAGGAATTGCATCATTATTTGAAGTAATGAGTACTATCCCTACTCCTATACCATGGTTTGTATATGACCCATCAAAGAATATTTTTCAAACCTCTATTAATGGTTGTACTTTGAGAATGGACTCATCTGGAAATTCAAAAACTATAGGTTGATGATCTTGTACTGGTGCCTCTGCTAGTTGGTTCGCAATTACCTACCCTTTGATAGCCTTTCGATCCGTGTACTCTAAGCCAAATTCACTTAATATCATCACCCATTCGGCAAGTCATCCTGTTAGTACTAATTTACTTAACAATTACTTCAAAGTATCGATGTGTGCTATGACTTTTGTTTGATGAATCAGTGTTAGAATAGTCCCAAAGGATAACTAAGAGGGGGGGTGAATCAGTTATCAGTTTATTTAATTATTTAACCTTATTAACTCTAGAATATAATAAAGCAAATTCACATTCAGATAACACAATAGATAACAACACAATTTGGTTACGGGGAAACCAAATGGTAAAAACCCCGGTGGGAATTAGTACCCACAATGAACTATACTTGTTTATAGTAATCCTTGTTAGAAGATATTTCAACCCTGTTAGGAGTTGTACTTTAAAATGAAATAAGTATAGTGACCTGGTTAGGGGTCAGACCCTGTTAGGAGTCTTTTATAAATAACCTTGTTAGGGGTGGTGGACTCACTGTGCAAAAGCTCACTGCTTAATGGTGAAGGCCACAACCTTCTGTAGAACAGATATGCACTATATCTGATGATGAACTATAGAGTAGACCTTCTATCTTGATCATTTCCAATGTATTTTAAGCTTATATTTCTTCTTCACATAGACCCTTGATGAATGAAACACAACTGATATTCTGCTATGTACATTTTCTGTCTCTTTTCGTATCATTCACACTTAGCGTATCATAAATGACTTTCTATAAGTATCTTCCTCAAAGTATGAGATCATAGGACCTATTAGAAAACTCTTCATAACATCCTTGTCAGCTTTACTAATCATGCAAGCATAATTACAACCGTGCAATATAAACTGAATAGACGCGATGCTTCACTAAGTCGGCCTCACCAAATTAACTCTAACTTTGCAATCTTCTTGAAACATGTTTGGCACCTTTAGATAACTATTATCAACTCATAACTAATCATGAATATACACATGCATATCTCGAAGATAGGTGCAACTCAAGAACCAATGCAATACATCGGCTCTGTACAGATAAACTCCAGAACTGTAACTGCCACATAACAGAATTACTCAACACAACTGAAACTTCATATCTGAGTCTGCGTGTATGAACATAACATAGTAAACATGTCTAAAACCTAAATATATCCATGCAAGGACTGATATCATCATTCTGATAAGTACATACAGAATCACTACTGTATATTATATGTTGTCATCAATGACAAACATACAATCAACTAGCTGCCATGAGTAAATCTCCAACAATCTCCCCTTTGACATTGATGGCAACATATGATATTAAAAACATCTTCAACACCTAGTGTCTTCTTTCTTTTTACAATCTTCTCAATATCCTCATCAAATATTCCTCTACACTGCTTCAGTTCTTCTGACTATTTTTATACTCCCCCAGAGTATATGCTCCCCCTTACTATATACTCCCCCTTTGACATCAATGGAAAAGGGTGCCATAAGAAATTAAGCACAGGTACTACTCCATAAGTAGAATAGTCAACCATTCATCAGTCACTATGGACTGATGTTCTTGTTTCTTTATCTAATTAGACTCAGGAGAGGGAATTACTCCCAAATTCTCCCTAAGATAATCTAAAGTATCTTTTGATAAAGGCTTTGTGAAAATATCTGCCAACTATTCCTTGGTGCTCACATAATCCAATTTTACTTCATTGTCTGCAACTTTTTCTCTAAGAAAATGGTATTTGATCTCAATGTACTTTGTCTTTGCATGCATCACAGGGTTCTTGGACATGTTGATAGTACTGGTATTATCACAGTGAATAACAATAGGATAGTTAACCTATATACCAAAATCTTTAACCATCTATTTGATCCAAACCATTGTTGAACAATTCAATGCTACTGCAACATATTCAACTTCTAATGTCTACTGAGAGATATAATTTGGCATCTTGCTTACCCAAGAAATGAACATATCTCCAAGAAATATTGCTCCTCCAGAAGTACTCTTCCTATCATCAAGACAACCTGCCCAATCTGCATCTATATACACATGAAGTTGTACATTCTCTGACTTAGGATACCATAAACCATAGTCTATAGTTCCTTTTAGATATCGGAATATTCTCTTTATTACCATTAGGTGATTATGTTTTGGTTCAGCTTCAAATCTTCCAATAATGCCAACTGAATTAGATATGTCTGGTCTAGATTGAGTAAGATATATAAGTTTTCCAATCATAGATTTGTATAATGTCTTGTCAACTTCTTTGGAGTCATCTTCTTTAGAAAGCTTGCTTCATGTTATCATGGGAGTGCATATTGGTTTACAGTCTTCCATCTTGAAATTTTTTAATATTTCCTTCACATATTTGGACTGATTTATGAATATTCCTTTATCTTTCTATTTTACATTCAATCCCAAAAAGTATTTTATAGGACCAATCATGCTCATTTCAAATTCATTCTGCATTTCTTTTGCAAATTTTGTACTAAGCTTGTCATTACCTCCAAAGATAATGTCATCAACAAATA
>MU227282.1:261114-284711 GCA_018584345.1 Thuja plicata
TCTCTCTTATGAATAGGTTACAATCTGTTGCTCCTTTCTTAAATCCAATCTTGGTAAGATAACCATCTAGTCTCTCATACCAAGCTCTTGGGGCTTGTTTAAGTCCATAGAGTGCTTTCTTCAATCTTCATACCATGTCTGGTTTATCTGATAGATTAAATCCTTCAGGCTATTCTATGCAGACTTCTTCCTTCAAGTCACCATTCAGAAAGGTGGATTTGACATCCATTTGATATACTTTGAAGTCTTTGACTATTGCATAGGCCAAGAATAACTTGATGGCTTCTAGTCTACTCACAGGGGAAAATGTGTCAGTATAATATATCCCTTCCCTTTTTGCATATCCTTTACACACTAGTCTTGCTTTGTTTCTAATCACTGTACCATCTTCATTCATCTTGTTCCTAAATACCCACTTTGTTCCAATCACATTTTTGTCACTAGGTCTAGGAACCAATTCCCATGTATCATTTTTTATTATTTGGTCTAATTCTTCTTCCATTGCTTTCTGCCAATCAGAATCCTTGCAAGCATCTGCAACATTTAAAGGTTCAATCTATGAAAGTAAACATACCTCTTCATCCACTGTTAACCTTTTTGCTTTTGATCTAGTTAGAACATTTCTGCTCTGATCTCCAATGATATCATCTTTTCAATGATACCTAGATGTGAACTTTGAAACTTTTGGTGTAACATCATCATCTTTAATCTGTGATACTTCTTTTCTTGATTCAGGTTCATTACATGATACATCAATGCAATCAAACATTTCTTCAATAATAGTGTCTTTACTATTGGGTCTGGGCTCATCCTCAATCATGGGTGCATATTCATAGTATCTTTCTTGAACCATGAACTTTTCATCAAACTTTACATGAGTGCTTTCAATTATCTTCTTTAATCTCAAATTGAAACATCTTTATGCTTTTCTTTTAGTAGAGTAACCAAGGAAAATACCTTCATCACTTCTAGCATCAAAATTACCAACACCATCATCTCTCTTGATGTAGCACTTGTTGCCAAAGATTCTGAAGTATTTCACATTAGGTACATTACCAAACCAAAGTTCATAAGATTTTTTATCCATGCCTGGCCTTAGTTGAGTTATGTTGATAGTATAGATTGTTGTATTGACTGCATCTCTCCAATAGGTGTGTGTAACTTTTCCTTCAATCATCATAGTGCGCGTTGTATCAAGTATGATCATGTTCCTTCTCTCTGCTATCCCATTTTGTTGTGGGGTTCTGGGTGCACTCAACTTTCTTTTGATTCCATGTTCTTCACAATAGTCATAAAACTTGTCAGAGGTGATTTCTCCTCCTCTATCTGATCTCAGACATTTTAGTTTTAATCCAGATTCATTCTCCACTTTGGCTTTGAATATTTTGAACTTCTCAAAGGATTCAGACTTCTCCTTTAAGAACACAACCCACATCATTCTTGAAAAATCATCAACAAAAAAAATAGAATACCTTTCTCTGTAATATGACCCAGTTTCAGTAGGACCACATAAATCTGTATGCACTAGGTCTAACTTGTTTTCAGCTGAGTTCTACTTGCTTCTGAAAAGAACTCCTTACATGCTTTCCCATAACACATTCCCTGCATATTGTTTTAGTTGTTCATGCAATACTTGGAAGATCTCTAACTGCTTTGACATTGCTTATCTTTACTATATTATCAAAATTGATATGACAAAGTCTCTTGTGCCATAACCGATTGTCATCTACTTTTGCAACAAAACAACTTACATCTAAATTAAGCTAAAAAACATTACCTTTTTTTTTTTATCCTAATGCAATCATGTCTCCATCTTTGTTGCTAATGATGCATTTGTTGTCTTTGAATTCCAAATGATTACCTTTGTCAAGTAGTTTTCCAACACTTAGTAAATTGTGATGTAATCCATCAACATATAGAACATCATATGTCTTGTTCTTTCCATCCAGGGTGATGGATCCTCTGCCTATGATAGGTTTAGGAGTGTTATCTCCAAATCTAACCATACCACCTTTGTACTTGTCTAGATGAACAAATCTATCTTTATCACCTGTCATGTGATGAGAGCATCCATTGTCAATGATCCAATCAGTTTTGATGTCTGCTTTGGAAATTAGGGCTAACTCCTGCATTTCCTTTTCATCTTCAATGTCCATATGCTCAATCAATTTTTCCATGTCTTTAAGGGAAATGAATATAATTTCATCTTCTCCATAATCTTCATCAGTTACACCTTCTTCAGCATGATAGCATTCCTTCATGTATTTAGGTTTATAGTCAGATCTGAATTTCTTTACTCTTGTAGGATACTTGGATGCAAAGTGACCGATCTTGTTGCATGAAAAGCATTTGAATGGAATTTTTCCTTCATATTTCCCTTTGCCTTTCTTTTCTGGCTATGATTTCTTCTAGTTCTTCATCAACTTCTTCTTTTTCATTGTTGCTAGACATGTGATATTTCTTGCCATGAACTGAAGCTTTGAAAGTTGTTTCTCCTTTTGGTTCAATCTTCAATCTTGATATTTCAAATGCAAAGATTTTACTAATCAAAGTATCTCTCTTGAAATCTTGTGAAAATTACATGGTTTCCTTAAGAATATTGATCTTGTTCTCATAGTCTGATGTTAAATTAGTCAACAGCTTGTCCATTATATCTTCTTCTGATATTTCTCTACCATTGTTTCTGATTCCAGAGACTGCTTCATTTAACCTTTGATTGTAGGATCTAATGTTCTCTTCAGGTAACATCTCAAGACTGTTGTATTTCTTTTTCCATGTCTTCCTGTGCACATTCTTAGCTTGAATATCTCCTTCAAACATGTCTTCTAAATAATTCCATATAGTGTATGCCTTGTCTAATTTCTTGATCTCAGAAAATTCACTGTCAGATAATGCACTTATAAGGGCTTCTTTGGCAACTGCGTTAGCTATAAATGTATCTTTTTGTTTACTAGTAGAATCATCTCTTGATAGATCTTTTAAAGAGGGATTAACAAATTCTTGTGTGGCTATCTCAAAGATATCAAAACCAACACACTATAGATGTGTTATCATTTTGTTTTTCCAATCCAGATAATTTTCTCCATCAAACTTAGGGCTCTCTTTTCTGAAGTAAGACATCTAATCTACCTTAATTTGTTAGGCTTCTTCTTCAAGGCACTTGGCTCTAATACCAATTGTTAGAATAGTCCCAAAGGATAACTAAGAGGGGGGGTGAATCATTTATTAGTTTATTTAATTCTTTAACCTTATTAACTCCAGAATATAATAAATCAAATGTACATTTAGATAACACAATAGATAACAACATGATTTGGTTATGGGGAAACCAAATGGTAAAAACCCCGGTGGGAATTAGTACCCACA
Organism: Thuja plicata; assembly: GCA_018584345.1. Lineage (NCBI taxonomy): Eukaryota > Viridiplantae > Streptophyta > Pinopsida > Cupressales > Cupressaceae > Thuja > Thuja plicata. Next base: position 264,481 of record MU227282.1, read on the forward strand.
ATGAACTATACTTGTTTATAGTAATTCCTGTTAGAAGATATTTCAACCCTATTAGGAGTTATACTTTACAATTCAATAAGTATAGTGACCTGGTTAAGGGTCGGACCCTGATAGGAGTCTTTTATAAATAACCCTATTAGGGATGGTGGACTCACTGTCCAAAAGCTCACTACTTAATGGTGAAGGCTACAACCTTCTGTAGAATAGATATGCACTATATCTGATGATGAAATGTAGAGTAGACCTATTGTCTTGATCAGTTCCAATGTATTGTAATCTTCTACTGCTTCTTCACATAGACCCTTGATGAATGAAACACAACTGATATTTTGCTCTGTACATGTTCTATCTCTTTTTGTATCATTCACACTTAGCATATCACAAATGACTTGCTATAATTATCTTCCTCAAAGTATGAGATCATGGGACTTGTTAGAAAACTCTTCATAACATCCTTGTCAACTTTACTAATCACGCAAGAATAATTACAACCGCACAATATAAACTGAATAGACGCGATGCTTCACTAAGTCGGCCTCACCAAATTAACTCTAACTTTGCAATCTTCTTGAAACACATTTGGAGCCTTTAGATAACTATCATCAACTCATAAATAAACATGAATATGAACATGCATATCCCAAAGATAGGTGCAAATCAAGAACCAATGCAATACGTCGGCTCTATACAGACAAACTCCAAAACTGTAACTGCCACATAATAGAATTACTCAACACAACTGAAACTTCATATCTGAGTCTGTGTGTATGAACATAACATAGTAAACATGTCTAAAACCTAAATATATCCATGTAAGGATTGATATCATCATTTTGATAAGTACATACAGAATCACTACTGTATATTATATGTTGTCATCAATGACAAACATACAATCAACTAGCTGCCAGAAGTAAATATCCAGCACTCAGCATGTAAGGGTCTTAACTTTTGGGAAGTAAAGACAATTGTGAGAAATGACTTTTCAATTGTTGAGTAATTTAGCTTGTAGCCCACCAAAGTTCTACTGAGATAGTAAATAGATTTTTCCTTTCCCTTCTCATCATGTTGTGCCAAAAGAACTCCTAGTGATGACTCGGTTGCTAAGATATATAAGAGGAGTGGCCTACCTTGAATGGGTTGTACCAATATAGGGGCCTTGAAGAGATAATCCTTGAATTTTTTAAAATATTTCTTGCATTTTTATGTCCACATAAAGGTCACATCTTTATGCAGTAGGTGTTGGAATCAGTGACACTTGTCTGCTAGTTGGGCAATGAATCGCATGATAAATTACAGTCTTCCTTGTAGACCCCTTAGTTTCCTCAGATTGGTTGGTGGTGGCATGTCAAGGATGGCCTTGACCTTTTCTGGGTCCACTTTGATTCCTCTATATGATATAATGAAACCAAGGAGATTTCCAACAGTAATTCCAAATGCATACTTCTTTGGATTTAGTTTGACCTTGTACTCCTACATTCGATCAAATATTGGTCCCAAAACTTGTAGGTTACATTCCCTGAGCATTGATTTGGATAGTATGTCATCGACATATTCTTCCATTATTTTATGAATTAGATCATGGAAAATCATGGTCATTGCCCTTTGATAAGTTTTTCCTACATTTTTAAGACCAAATGGCATTATGTTCTAGCAGTAATTGCCCAAGGCACATGTGAATGTTGTCTTGTGTTGGTCCTTTGGTGCAATCTTGATTTGGTTATATCTAGAGAAGTCATCCATGAGTGATAAAATTTGGTTCCCTATTGTTAGGTCTAATATCATGTCAATGTTTGGTAGAGGAAAGTCATCCTTGGGACAAGCTTTGTTCAAACTATGAAATCTATACATATATGGATCTGACCATTGTGTTTGGTTACTAGTACTAGATTAGATATCCAATCTACATATGGAATTGGTCTTATAAATCCTACATCTAGGAGTTTCTTCAATTCTTCTTTGACAAGTAAAGAAATGTGCGGATGCATCTTTCTTAATCTTTGCTTGACATGTTTTGTATTTGTTAACAATGGTAGATGGTGTAACACTAGCTCTGGATCTAGACCTGGCATGTCTGAGTAGGACCATGTGAATTTGATTTTTATTTCCTTGAAGAAACTAATGAATTGTTCACTTTCCTCTTATGTAAGTGATTTGGCCAAATAGATATGTTTGGGGTTCTTTTCATCACCTATATTGATTTCTTTTGTTTATTCAACTAGTAATGCTAACTTTTCCTCTGTTAAGGGAAGAGTTTCAGATTTCCATCCTTTGGTGCCTCAAAGAGGTTTTCACCAGAAGATGCGTCTTTTATTGTTTTTTCTCATTTTTATGGTCAGAAAGTGCCTTGCGGTTTTCACTTACTGACTATTCTTTTTTTTATTTTTTTTTCTTTTTTGACTAGAAAGAGGAGCCTCCTCCACAAAGTATGTCAATCTATCTAGGTCATTAGAGAATCCTACTTTGTGGTCCTCTGATGGCATGTCTTCTTAGAATCCCATGAAGTCTGTGATGGCTTCATCACTCTCAAAAAGATCTATGTCAAGTTGTCCTTGTTGGTCTTGTTCTATCAGTTCAAGGTAGACTAGACAAAGGTCCTCATGGGGGGATGACTTTGCTTGGGTAAATGGGACTATAGTGATAGTTCCAAAAAACTAGGAATGGGATGTAGACATACCACTTAAGGAATTGTTATCAATATGTTTATCGATACACAGTTGATCTTCTATGGTCATTTGGTCAAACATATCTTTAATGTGTATAGTACTAACGGACTAAGGGGAATAGTCTGGGATGGCTGGCTCAAAATTATGGAGGGATAACAACTCGTACTCATGGGAATCAATCATGCTAGAATGCTCATTATATGTCTCACTTTCTGTGCTGTCTAGCATAGTTTGGTTAAGATTAAATTGAGAATGAGAGGGTTCCACTTCCAATGGAAATAACTGCTGGAGTATATTTTTGATTAGGGCATGTTCCAAATTTTGCCCTTGGTTTAACTCTGCAATTTTCTCTTGGTCTATTGGTATATCTTAGATGGTAGTACTAGTTTTGTTTTTTCCATAGCCTAACCCCCTTTTGTTTCTTTGGGTTGGCGATAAAGAGAGTTCCATTAAGCCTTGTTGTCTTTCCCCCAAACCAGTCATACCATCATATCCAAATTTTTGCAGCATAGTGAAGTCAGATCCATATTTTAAAAAAGGTATATGTGCTTGAGGTGTTTCTTATGGGTCTTTATACAACCAAGTGTTCATATCCATATCAAAATGGTTATCTTCATCTATGTCCTCCCACTTGACAAATGTGGTTGGTGCGTATTTGAATAGAACTGGTTCGGGAGTTTTAGGTGTTGTCACTGGTTGGGGTATTCCATATGATTTGGGATTTTGAGGCATGTTGGTGATGGTAAAAGCTTCATTATATCTATACTCACCACACCCTTTTTCCATGATTGATATCTTCCCCACCTTTCTTGGTATGTCTTTGGGAATAGAATCATAGGTGGAAGGAATTCTTGCTTCCTTATTTGAAGGCACTTGATTATCTGTACTACTTCTTATGTTGTTACAGTATTGGAATAGGTTTGGATCTCCTTCAATGATTATATTTTCCCCTTGGTATGGGAACTTGATGCACTGGTGATAAGTTGAGGGGACAAATTGCATCTTATTTATCCACAGTCTTCCTATTAACATGTTATATCCTAAATCTAGGTCTAGGATTTGAAATGGGGTGTTTTTATGACTAGGTCTATCCTGACTAGTAGCATGAGGATACCTTTTTAGGATCTTTCCTCCTTGTCATATGCCCTAATATTTATCCTCCTGGTGACATCAATGCTAGATTCACAATAGTCCAAGGTTTTAATTACTTTTAGAGTACATATGTTTAACCCGGCTCCACCATCAATGAGGACTCTTCAGATTGTGTTTTTTTGAACTTGGATAAGTAGATGCAGGGGATCATTATGTAGAGGTTTGTGTGGTCATACATCAAGGTCTATAAAGGTAGCATTCTTGTTGGAAGTGATGTAATTTACCATGGTTTGGAAATTCTCTGGAGTTATATATTGTGGGACAGCTACATTTTGAAGGGTTTGATTCAGAGCTTTCTTATGTTGTAGGGATATGCATAAGAGGTCAAACATGGATATCTAGGTAGGTGTGCTTAGCTGATCCACTAGAATATTTTATGGATTGGAGGCTATTAGAGGAATAGCTGGTGTAGCTAAAGTGGAAGGTACTCCTTATAAGAGAAATTTAGAATGGTGTGTTGTGACAGTGCATTTGGCATTTAGATCTTTGCTAGTAATTGTAGCAACATGGCTATCTAAAGGATTAATGCAATTATAGTGCTATCAGAGTTAGCATAGGTATAATTCACTTGTTTACACTGACCACCAGATGTGGAGGCTTTCCCTTTATTATGATCACAGAATGTATCATTGAAAATTGTGTGATCGGTTGTACCCTGGGATTGGGCATTTGTGACATCGATAACCCCTCTGTCGATTAGATATTGTATGGAATTATTCAATTAGTAGAAGTTGGGTGTCTTGTGTCCTTTTACCTGATGATATTCGTAAAAATCATTATCATTCCACCACTTGGGTTTCACAGCACCATGTTCATATTATCTGATTTTGGGTAGAGTGATAATATTGGTTTGAATCAAATTTTTCAAGGCTGACTCTATCGACTCTCCTAATGGTGTGTAGTCATGTTTAGGAAATGGAAACCTTTGTGGGCATTGTGCATTGGTTTGGTTGTTTGAAACATCTGCTTCTTGAATAGTGGGTGTTTGATTTTGAGTGTTCACTTGCTGACTATTCACCATGGGTTTCTGATTTTTCATGTGTGCTCCTTGTAGTGAAATCTTGGGTTGAGCATAGTTGACTATTTTGACGTCAATAACACCATCATTGGTGACATTTTTGTTCTTATTACACCATTATTATTTATCCATTGTGTTCGTTTGGGTAGGGTCTGCAAGGATACCTCTCTTGACCAGGTTTTTCTCACATCAAACTCCTTGTTCGATCAGTTTCTTGAAGTTTGGAGCGAGATGTAATTCTATGGAAAATGACATATCTAGGATCAGATTGTCAATGAACATGAATATGAGGTCTTGTTTAGGCACATCATACATTAATCTATTTGTAGTGTTCCTCCACCTTTGTAATAATTTAACAAAGGATTCTCCATCTTTTTTCTTAATGTCGCAGAGGTCCTTAATGTTGACCTTACGTTTGATGTTATGATAGAAGTGAGCAATAAAATTTTCAGCCAATTCTCCCCAAGACTAAATTCCATGGGGTAGGTGTGAGAACCATTCCATTGTTGGTCCAGCTAGACTCTGTGGAAATAGTTGCATTAGGTATGTTTCATCATGTGTAACCTCAATGCAGCTAGCAAAGAACTCTCTGATATGCTCTACTGGGTTGGTACTGCCTCTGTATTTGTCAAATTTGGGCATTGAGAAGTGAGTGGGAACCAGAGACATGTGCAATGAGTGATCAAATGAGTATGGGTACAAATCCTCTGATGTGTAGGACTTGGTTTGCCCCTGATTTTTCATGTCCATCATTTGGGTTTGTAGACTTTGCACTTGTTGTATCATCGTGTCTATCTGAGATTGAGGAACATTCGCGGCATTAAATATTTGTGTCATGGTAGGTATAAGGCTTCTCAGTTGTGTTTATTATGTTGGGATGTATGATCTAGTCCTTGGGACTTGATACTGATTTCCCAGTGTGTGATTCTGATACTGGGGAATTTGATTGCTCCAAGATTGTTGTTGTTGTTGTTGTTGTTGTCATTGTTGTTGTTGTTGGGTTTGTTTTTGTTTTTGTTGGCATCCTTGTAGGATTAAAGGTGTAGCCATGTGTGGACATTGACTAAATGTTGGACCCAGAGAGATTGATCCTTGTGGGACCGAGGTATTGAGCCCAAAGCTAGTAGGGATAGACTACAATGTTTGAGCAGTCACAAATGGGTTGCTTCTTGTTTGCGAAATTGATGACACGGCATGAGTGCTTGATGTAAAAGGTCATGAGGTCAATGCTAGAGACAAACTAGTGACTAGGGGTGCACTCAGTTGGGAGCCTATCATGCTTTGTGTGGATGATGTGCTAGCTTGATTTGCAGAGGTAGTTTGGTTAGACACAGTCTTCGTTGATGTCATTATCATTGATGATGGAAAAGAAAAAATTTGGGATATCACAGGATCTGTTTGAGAGGTTCAAGTTATGCTTTGACCTGCTAGAGGTCTCTCAGGCCATATTGTTAACACATTAAATTCAGCGGGGAGTTTGACTCCCTTCTTAATCAACATGGCTAGGAATATTTCAGGGTTTCTCTCCACAACAGCATCAACTACTTGTGCGGAATAGGCATCTTTCTCTATGTCTTTGAACTCCTCCTTTGTGACATCTTGGAACATTGTTGGTCTATGGGGACCATGAGGAATAGGATGCATATTCTCAATGAAAAGAAAAGTACTAGTGTTTCTGAATGGGTCATCCTCTCATTCTTTTTTGCACGGGAGAAATTGGTTAACATAGGATTCATCAGGTTGTGTTCCAGCCTTCAACCTAGTGTAAGGTCCTCCATAGGTTGTAAGATACATGGTGTTATCTAGGTTTTTAAACTAAAATAAGTGATATAAAGAAAACAAAAAAGGATAACCTCTCGAGGAGAGTCTGAGTTATATTTGACAAAGGTAATTCTAAGGACAAATTTTGACTTTTCTAGATCTCAAAGATTTTGGTGATGTGAGATATTGATTCTAACTATTGCCTTAGATGAGACAAATTCATTGATAGAGATTGATGAAGTTGAGATAGCGGGATCAAGATAATCTAGTCTGACCTGTAAAACAATAGTTGAACTGTCAAAGAGAGATGATCTTTAATGTTTAGAGATTCACACAATATTCTTCATTTTTTCCTAGAATGTGTACACTGATATTTCACATGAATGCGGAATCTTTCCAAGGTTTTCAGGTAAAAACAAATGTTTAGGTCTCTTGGTCAAGTGCGACAGAATTCTGGCAATTGCGGTAAATGAAAGGTCAATCACAGAAAATACAAAGCAATTGTCATAATGACAGGGTCAACTATAGAAATAAAAGGGTCAATTGTAGCAAGATTTCATCAATTGCAGAAAAAAAATGGGCAACTGCGGCAAAGTGCGACAGTCTAAAAAATGATCTCAATTTGGTGAATCTGTTTGATAAAAAGTGATTTTTTGGAACAAGGGTTTGATTGTGGAACATTTTTTTTGTTGATGACCTAGACTTTGAACACGTTTGACTCATTTTGATAGTTTTTTATGTTGGTTTTGCATTTTTGGAAACTGATCACATAACAAGCACAATAGACAAAGTGTTTTCTATCTTTAAACATGGGTTTGAAACAAAGATAGTCAGATTAATCTAGGTCAAATTTGGCCGCAAGATACAATATTATAGGCCCAATTCTTGGGTGTTTGTTGGTTCACACAAAAATTGTCACACTACTAGGACATGAAGGTCCACGACGTAGGCGCCCATGTTTTTGTCATTGCCAGATATTGTTGTCGTGCTAGTGAAGATATCTTTCACTAACACAATATCCTGGAACACATATGTTGGGGATCTGGGGGGAAATTCTATAACCCCTTGCACTATAATAAGGTACTTGTTCAGAGGTGAAATGGGTAGGTCTCTATTTAATAGTTTGTATTAGGGTCCATGTAGTCTATCCAATTATTTTTTACGTGTGTGACTCACTTAAGAGCCTAGTTGACCATGTTGGATACTTGGGGATATTCACCTGATCTAGGCTATTATCAACACACCTCACCCAAGCTTAGCTAGATATAAAATGGAGCTTTGGCTCGCATCTTGTTTATATACCGATTAGAAGGTTTGTCAGTTTAAGGTCGTTCTCCGAGGAAGAAGTGCATTCCCAAGATAGGACTTTCTAAAAAAGTATAAAGGTTTTTAATCTAATAGATTAGTGAAAGTGCACCAAAAACTCAAGACACAAGGTTAATCGTTTAAACACAAAGTTTAAAGTGTGAATTGAGATAATCATCCATACAAGCACGAGTGTTCAATTTTTATCCCAAAGTAGATGATGTTTTTCTTGTTCAATTTTAAAAGTACCAAATTGAAATATTTTTTTTTCTTTCTTCAATTTTTAACCACCGTGTCAATTCTAAGAACCAAATTGAAAAAGTAAGATTATGATGTTTTGCATACAATGTTCTTTTAAGCACTAAAAGGGACAAATAAGTTGATTTTTAGGTTGCTTGGTTAGATATGTTTCCATGCTACAAGCTGAAATGATGAGTTAGCACCGAAAACCTTGCAATCAAAACGTATGTAATCGAGAAATACTTTCAAAGACTTTAATACTCATAGTAGCCCACTTTTCTCTGCCCTTGGTGTTTTGTTCAGTCTTGTACAGAAACTGAGAAAAAAGTCAGATTTTAGCAGAAAATAGTAAATTTGAAGAAAATGTGAAATGATTATGTCAATTGTGAAAATCTTCTATCAATTGCGGTAAACTTCTAGCAATTGCGGTAAAGTTTTGTCAATTACGGAAATATACTCTCAGTTGTGGCAATATGTTGGCGATTGTGAAATAGATCGGTCAATTGCAGAAATATAATCTCAGTTGTGGCAATATGTTGGTGATTATGAAATAGAGCGTTCAATCACGGCACAATACAAAAAATAGAGAATTTAAAAAGACAGAAATGATTGCAAAACCCACAAATCGATTGCGGCATTAAATCAGTCGATTGTGGAAAAGTTTCATCAATTGCAGCAAAATACAAGCAATTGCAAAATTACAATGTTATCAAAAGATTAACAAAAAAGAGAATTTGCGATCATACGGCCGAGGCCATAAAATTTTGTTTTTCATCTTCAAGCGATTCTTGGGTTGTTTGATTCACGTCGGGTTCACCAAAATGTGTAGATCCAATCCTGTTCCAAACTTTAATTAATGAGGGGTTAGTAGCACCAATTTGCAATGGGATTAAGCAATCGAGAATACTAAGAACAAAGCCATAGACAATAAAATAACAAGAAATCAAGGAGGAATACAAACGAATGCAAACCAACAAAGCTCAAATCTTCTATTGCTTCTCTCTACTCCTTCTGAAATGCTGGTGTGTATGATGTTCAGTATTGGTATGGGCAATGTCTATGACTTGGGAGTGTTGAGAAATGATAGTGATTATGATCACAAGAATTCTTTGAATGCTTCTAGAAAGAATCCTACAGAGTAAGGGCGCACAAAAGCTTGAAATTTGGGATCCTTCAAATGGTTGTGAAGGGTTGATTATATAGATTATGGAAAATGATTTGAATGGTTGAGATTGATCCCATAGATTAGATAATGAATGGTTGAGATCAAAAGGAACTCGAGAAGTAATCAATAAACTCCACCTCTTCAACTAGGAGAGAAGAGGTGATGTTTTAGTTAACTGGGGAGCAACCAGTAAACTCCACCTCTTCAACTTGGAGAGAAAGGGTGATATTTTAGTTTAACTGAGGAGCAACCAGTAAACTCCACCTCTTCAACTTGGAGAGAAGAGATAATGCTTTAGTTAACTGAGAAGCAACTAGTAAAATCCACCTCTTTAACTTGGAGAGAAGAGGTAATGTTTAGTTAATTAAAAAGTGGATCATGAGTTACCTTTTTGAACTTGAGAAAGGATTTATTTAAATATTTAATTGATTTTGTAATTAAAATATTCAAAAATGTGATAATTGAATTCTTTTTTATTTAGAATTGAATTATTGAGTGAAATTAAATTAATTTAGTGAAATTGATTCAATTAGGAGAATTAATTAATAAGTTTAAATATTTAATTTTATACTTTAGGAAATTGAATTTAATTAATTAATGAAGATTAATTAATTAAGGTTATTTAATTAAATAAAATTAATTATTAAATTAATTCTGGGAAAATGATTAAATGATTTGGGGAATGAATTTAGAAGAATAGATGATTAATTAATGATTAAAAAATCATTAATTAATAGATGAAAATTAGTGTTTTAATGTAAGGTTGCTAGTATGTCCATTTTAGGGTGTCTACAGTTACAGTTGTTTTGGCGAAGACTGGCTATAGAATAGTGACAGAGAATTATGACAGAGATAGTCTCGGTGTTTTTGGGATAACTCAGATACGAGCACAAGTTATGATTTGCTAGCTTAAGGTGTGGTAGAAGACATGTTGGAGAATGTTTCTTGTGATTCTTGGGTTGTTGTATTCTTGGTGATGACATCTAAGGCGTGTGATCTTATGAAGATCTATTTATGGCCAACTATTGTGGTGTAACATGTTTAGAGGATCGTGAGCGTGGATTACGGATCTTGGAGTATAATTTTTAAGTTGTAATTGATGTTTACTTGTGTAAGGTACCGTGCGCATCTTAGAAAGGGTCTATCTAATTGTTTGTGTATTGGGGAATTCTTAATACGTTGACCTAACTATTTATTATAAACTTGTATAAAGGATAGTTGTTACTTGGTAAGGTAAATGGAAGTGTGTTGAGGAAGCTACGAGCTTGTAATTGTGCAATTTTTTGGATGTAGAATGGAGATATTAATTCTGATGAACTTAATTGGAACTTTTTAGGAAAAGCAAGTTGCTATCAATAAGTTCACTAATTATTATATATCTCTCTATATGTATTTCAGACAGTGATTCCAGAAGGTGGAGTTAACCTTCTCATTTGTGCAGTGTGCCTAGGCAGTGAGGCTCTTGTTTCTCTTGACTCCTAATAGGGTATGTCCTTTAACAGGGACTATGTACTATATGTAATAATCAGCTTCTAACATGGCTAAATCTCCTAACATGGATACTATACTTTCAGTACATTATTTGTGGGTGCTAATTCCCACCGGGGTTTTCCCTTAACACGGTTTCCTCAACAAAAATTGCTTGTGTCATGGTGTTGTATTTGATGTGTTCAAATTTGCATTGATTAATTGGTTTATATATTTAAAGTTTAATTATTTGGCACACAATTGATTCACCCCCCTCTCAGTTGTACTTGTGGACTATTATTGCTAGCAGGATGTAGCTTTCCTGAAACCAGATGTTGTCGCATATCTTATACAGGGTATGTCTTCCCTAAAACTAGACATTGTCACTAGTCTTATATAGGATAGATCCTTCCTGAAACCAAACATGATTCTTCTTAGCAATCTCTACGTCCAATGTCGATCAAGTAGTCATCCTAACCTACTAACATTCCTCACTTCTTACTAATTATTCTTTTCTTTCTTCATTTCATCTAACATTTTTCATCTTCTTTCAAGAGATCATTTGTGTCATTCTTGCATAAACAATCTCTCGAGGGGGTATCTATTACCCACTCACTACTGCAATCCATGTTGGGTCAACTAGGGCATAATTTATACTAGTTATTCTTTGAAACAATTCCTAAAAATGTATTGTCTCAAAGAAGGGCAAATTGTAGACACCTAATATTAACATGTTGCCCATGCATGACAACTTTACTATTTCATCTCAATTGATTAAATAATCTTTACTATTTAATTAATTAGTGTCATTCCACTACCTTCAAATTTCAAGATTAGTATTTCCCCCCTATTTCCACAATTGAATAATTTTAATCAATTATTTAATTATTAATGTCTAATTTTATTCTTTAGAGATTCTTCAATTATTCTTCTATTAATTAATTTAAAAAATTGTAATTATTTAATTAATTCCTTATCTTCACAATTAATTAAGTATTTGTATTATTTACATGATACTTTCCTCGTTGTTATTATTATATTTATATATTAATTATAATTAATTAAGCTTTTCTCCTAAAATTAAAAAAATGACAATTTATTTAATTTCCTAATTCATTCTTCTCATAAATAAATAAATTTTATTTATTTATTTACTATCCACATGTGCAATTAAATTAATTTTGTAATTTCTTTAATTTTAACTATTCTTCTAATTCTTACTAACACTAAGTCTCAGTCTGACTATTCAATCACCTTTTCTAACTAATCAGTCAATGTAGTCATTTCTCAATCAATCCAATCAACTATGTAATCAAAATCAATTCACTCACAATCAAATAACTTAACAAGTCAATCTATCCACTTCACTATCCAATCTATTTCAGTCATCTCCTCAATCACAAAATTCTAATTGAAATCTAGAATTTCTATATATTGAGAGCTAATTCTCATAATTCAAAGAACCACATACTTTCAAATTATCATGTTGTCCAATTGAACACAACCTAAAAGCACACATTTGCATTGAGAAAGAGAAGAACAAGGTATGACTATTTGGTTTGCATATCATTTGGATTGATTTCATTTGTTATTGTTGTTTATGTATTTCTAGTTTCATGCTTTCTCTCTTGATGTTTAGGGATACTAATTGTGACTAATAGATCTTTGGGGTTAGATTTATTGTATTGTTGTAGGTTCCAGATTTGTATTTACCCTAATACACTTATTTATCTAGTTTATTCACTCCCATAATCTAAGGTTGCAGCTTACCCATCAGTTTCAATTTTTATTTCTTAGTAAGTATCCAAACAAATTAGACTCTCAATTAATGATCCCAGTAAACCAAAACCAATACTTTACTTACCTATAGGATAGGAGAGTAAATCTACATGTAGGGGGCCAAATGACAGGGTCTAACCCCCTCTAGTCTAAGAGGATGAGGGGCAAGAAGCGTTGTCTACTAGTACAAAGCCTACCCACTCAATCGATTATTGTAGAGAACCATACGTAAAGGTAGTAATTCTGGTAGCATACATGGGAAAGGAAGGCCCCATTCCACCAACCCCTAATATTATAAGGCCATACTATTCTAAGGTTCTATCAAGATAAGTTACTTTCTTCCACTAACCCTCCATACATGTCTATAGGTGGTAGAGTAAAAATTTATGAGTAATTGAAATCTAGTTCATTATATCCTCTATACTGTGTATTCACAACATTTGGTTAAGGCCAAGATCTATGAATGCAATCAAGGAAGTGCCCTTCCCTCTTAATACTCAAGGGTGTCCTGAGTATCATCAAGAACACTTTGAGTTATTATCATGTGTTGGTTGTAGATGGGTGTGAACTGCCCTTGGAGAATAGTAGGGCCCTTAAAACTAAAGTTTCTTGGGAACTATTAAACTATTTCTAGTCAGTACAACCTAGTGATGAACCATAACTCTAAAGGGAAAGTCAAGGAGACGGATAAATTGAAGCATAACAAATAAAATGTACAAGCACAAGAAAGGAAAACAAATGAATGCAAACCCCGAAGCGCTTGAAGCTTCTATTGTCTCTCTCTACTCCTTCTGAAACATTTTTCTTGATGCTTAGTATTGGTGTGGGCTGCGTCTGTGACTTGAGAAGCGTCGAGAATTTTCTAATTGAAACGAGTGTGTGATCACAAGATGGCTTGAATGCTAGAGCCAAATTGACATAGTAATGATGCACGAGAGCTTGAAATCTTGGATCCTTCAAATGGTTATGAAGCGTTTATTATATAGGAATTGGGGATGAAATGAACGGTTGAGATCAATCCCAGAGATAGGGAGATGAATGGTTGAGATTAAAAGGAAATGGAGAAGCCATCAGTAAACTCCACATGTTCATTTGTGAAAGAGGAGATAGAGTTTGGTGGACTGAAGAGCTAATTGTGAGTTACCTTTTTGAACTGAAGAGGTGGGTGAAGTTACCCATGTGGACTGGAGAGATGGGTGGAGTAACCCATGTGATCTGATTGGAGTTATCTCTTTGAAGATAAATCAATATTTAATTCATTTATTTAATTAAAGTTTTCAACATGTGAGATAATTGAATTCTTTTTTATTTAGAATTAAATTAATGAATGAAATTAAATTAATTTAATTGAAATTAATTTAATTGGAAGAATTTAATTAGTAAGTTTTAAATATTTGAATTTAAACTATAGGAAATTGAATTTAATTAATTAATTAATGGTAATTAATCAATTAAGGTTAATTAATTATTTAATTAATTTTGGGAATTTGATTAGATGATTTGGGGAATAAATTTAGAGGAAAATAGATGATTAATTAATGATTAGAAAACCATTAATAAATAGATGAAAATTAGTGTTTTTAATGTAAGGTCGCAAGCCTGTCCATTTTTGGGTGTCTACAATTCTAAGGTAGAAATATAAGTTATCAATGCAAGGGAGAGGGCATAATTTTAGTGCATTCCAACGAATCGCTAAAGAACCCCTCCTCTATTCTAGCTCTAATTTAGACTAGCTTATTTCCATCTTAATTAAGCTTGAAGCTTCTATTGTCTCTCTCTACTCCTTGACTTTCCCTTTCCTTTGCTACAAACCCTTTCCTTTGGAAAGCTTGGGAATCATGAAAAGGAGGTGTACAAGAATATTAGGGCCCTTATTCTAGTAGCGTGTTGGGATTCTATCCATTTATCAACTACTTATCCCACCTCCTTCAAAAGGGTGAAAAGCTAAACGGGTCTCCAACAACATAGGTTAGTAGTAGGAGGTGCATGAAGTGGTAGTAGTTCTTGGGCATGTTACAATTAGGATGTATAGTTTATGGCCAAAGCCACCAACATTTACCAAATAATGAATTTGAAATCGATTTCCTCATATAGGCTCCCCTACTATTATAAAAAGAAATTTCAATCTATAAGAAATACAACTATATCCTATATGCTATATCTGGCAGGAGGCCCCTACTATTCTAAGCTATCCTAGGTTTATGTAGTTGGTAGACACCCTTAGCGATGAAGGACAATACAATTCATCTCAGAAAGCCTACGGATGTAAATGAATTTGTTCATTAATAAACCCCCATATAATTGCAGGGGGACCCCCTCCAATTACAGTTGCTAGGAATATAGTAGGGAATAATATAATTGAACACCCAAATGCACTGGAGATAGATGGGGGGTCAAAACCTACCATGTACATTTCTCTCTTATCCAGAATAACTATGAGCTCTAACTTCCTGAATGACTATAGTCAAGTTGCCCATAGAAAATAATTTTTACTATATATCAATAAATAAATCAATTCTTTCCATTTAAGTAATGAGCCCATTTTTAGATCATTATTGAAGTTGAACTTTATAAAGAAAGAGATTAATATGTAACCTTAAAATATAACTCTAAATGATTATTGATTGATCAAAACCTTCCTTTATTTCCTATAAATATATGGTAAATCTGGTGATGTTTAATTTTTTGTTAACCTTGTGATAAAAGTTTGACCGAAGGAATGCCCAAAACTAGGTTGTGATGCAACTCCTATTCTTTTCATCTTGGCATATCAATGAAGATTTGTTAATGAGGGTAGAAAGTGCCCCATTAGAATAGTAGAACGCACCCACCCAACTATAGATCTTGGGTTGGGTGGGAACTATCTATAGTTTCCCCAAATATTTGGCAACCCTTACCCCCATGTGTATGGAGTCACATGAAGGTCCATTTTTTAGTAGTGAGTTAAATCAATAGCGACCCTCCCTATGCATGCATGCACAAGAAACCTTTCAAATATTAAAGTGTGTGGGAGGAGATAGGGTGCTCACTATACCCCTAATATTTGAATGGTCATACCATTGATTCATGTAAAGTAAAGGCCCTATAGATTTCCCTATCTCTATTTATTGACCTCTCAAGTAAAGGCCCTAAAGTCATTTTTATCTCCCTCAGTGCCCTGCCCTAAGATAAACTATAGTGTTATTCTATAAACTATAATTGGAGGGCATCTAGAAAATATAATTACAGGAGGGCTACAAGGCATCATTAATGAACATGTGTGGGGCCCCTACTATTCTATGGGATTAAATTGCTACCCTTTACCAATTATAATTTAAACTCAAGTAGTAAGTTCAGTGTAATAAATCCACTAGAGAAGCCCAAAAGAAGAGACCATGGAACCAACAACAAGGGGGGAGATGATGTTGTATTGATGGATGATTTATTTTGGGAGAGAATGGAAAACCCCATTTGACCAGATGAAGTGACTAAAGGCACACAGGGGTAGGTCATTTATTGAAACTACAACTCTCACCCAGCCCCCCCCCCATAAAATTCTATGATAGTTATTTTATTAAGTAGGAATGACATGAAAGGAAGCAGGGAGATGTGACATGGAAGAAGAAAATTGGTATCTAGCTCAAGGTCGGTAGCTATGCAATTGATTTTGGATTGATCGACATTGACTAGGACTAGGTATAGCTTTGTACCACTCTTGGCCTTGGATCTCTAATGAATGGAACTAGATAATATAAAACATGGTGAATTCGGTCAACATTTACATATGATATGATGTTGAAAAGTGGTTTGCCTCGATAGGTTGATCTGTGTGAAGAAAACCTGGGGTTGTAACTAGAAATGCATGTTGTTACTCATGAAACATGCCTATGTTCTTCCCCGTTCCTATGGCTCCTAAACTATAACTAACACATTCATTGGTGCAAGTTAACTAGGACAAAAAACTAGGACAACTGTCCCTTTCTCACTTGATGCTCCTTCCTTTGTTTTGGGGAGAACTGATTTAGAATCAATTAGTTAAAACCCAAGCACACTTTGCTATCATCCCATAATCTTCTCTAGGTTGTTCTGACTCTAGAGCTAGGGTGGGTGGGAATAGTACCTATAGGCACACGGCTCATATGGGAATGGTCATGCATTATAGTGTCATTGATCAATTATTCCTCGGTAAACTCAATCAACTGAATCAGATGCAACTATTTCTATTGGCGCTCCATAAGAGGGATAGTGACATGGATAGAAGTAGAAGAGAGAGTTATGGGTTCGCACAAACATGGCTTTGAGAAAAATTACTAAATTAAGATATTTTACACCCTAGAATTCAATTCCAAGTACAAATCTCTAGGTAGAAACCAAGCCACTAGGAATGGTAAGAAACTGGATCATCAATCGGTTCTGCTAGGGTAAGCAACATGATAAATCTGGTGTCATATAATGGTCTTCCTGGAGGAAGAATGGGATCCATCAATGAATGAACCATTAACCCCTAAGGAATTGGTATGGGGAGCAAGGAAGAAGAGATGGGATAGGAATGTTATTTGATGCAACCACACATGGGAACCAAATAATGGGTTCAATATATCAGCTACTGATCTACATATCTATCTATAGTGGGTGAACCACCTATCTAGTGGGGCCTAGTAGACATATAGGAATTTATGAAGAGATGAACCAATCAATGAGCTAATAAATCAAGGGTGAGTAAGGTTGTCTACAATACTTTTACATAAAAGTGGCACAATCGAGAGAAAGGAGGGCCACGGATGATTAATCCCCTATTGGTTGTGATCCATGCCAAACCTGAAACATCAAATAGATGGATGGGATGGAGACATAGTTATCAAGACAAAATGTATGTTTTAGAAGCCTAACTAAAGGGGGATGGTTTAAGTACACTAACGAGCCCAAGTAATGGCTCTATTTTTATCAATGTTTGCTATGTTTTTCTTGTCCTTGTCAAGTAAATAGTCATGGTTAAAGGGTCTTAATACTTGTTTATTGTTTATTTATTGATGATTAGATGAACTTTGTATCATGGTTAAACTTGTCTCTAAGTTTCCTTCTTAATGACAAAAACTCCTAATAGTTACAGCTCTGCGATTTATCCATGTCAATTATAGTTATGGTTTAATGAATGGTTATCTTGCAATAAAATGGATATGTGTATATTTTGTGCACACTAATGCTATGATGTAGGAGTAATTAAGAAGTAGAACCAGTCAAAGTTTGTGCTCAATATGATTCATGACATGCATGCAGTTAAGGACCAAGTTGAGATGGTTAAGCCGTAGCCAACAATTGAAGAAGTCATTATCTTATTCACAACATCTCCTATGGAGAAAGTTGTGAATTTTTAATGATCATCTCTAAAAAGTATTAAATCTATATATAATGATTCATGTTATATCTTGTATGCAACCAAATAGCTAATTTTTCCTCCTTCATTTCTTAGTTTTCATTCTTTCTTGTGATGTAATAATATATGTCTTCCTATCTCTTGGGAGTGGACTAGGTAGTCGTTAGAGTTAGTTAGAGTAGTTATCTTTAAATAATTTTTGATACCTTTTCAAAAGGTTAGCTCGAGAAGAACATTATGTTGTGGTTTTCCAATTTCAGCGCATAAATAACAATTTATGTTTATGTAACACATCCTTGGATGAATAAAATGATGTTTTGATTTTACAAGCATATTTTCAAAATCTTAAAATACTCATCCAATGGGGCCCACTTGGTGAGGATTTCCCTGTTTCACATTAGTATTTAATTTTCCTTTAGTTCATAGTTATTGTTTAGCATTTGTTTTTTCCTACAGCCACTAGAAGCAATTTCCTATAACAGTTCCTACAGCCAAGGTAGACAGAGTAATTTCTTGTTTATTTGTTCTAAATAGTGTTGTTATTTGTTTAAGTTCCATTCCAGTAGTAAATTATGTTGACTATTTGAGTTGTTTCATTTCATGCAATTTCCTTCAAGTTGTAGGATAGCATGGTTTTGGTTGGGACTTAGTGCACATACAGTGCTAGCCCATTTCAAGTACACATTCATGGGTTGACAAGTAAATGAGACTTCACCATAAGAAAGATAGCTACTTAGAATGTATGTTCAATCCCTGAGTTGAAGTTTTATAGCTTATTTATTGATCTAATTGGGAAGCCAAACATTTTTGGTATCGTTGCCACAAATGATGTCAAACTAAGGAACTATTACAGCCATGATTTTTAGTTATTTTAGTCTTGTTAATGTTTTCTTTAGCCTGTCTTAGATTCAATCAATGTTAAGTTATATTCCAGTTCAAACTAGTTTCAATTCATCTCAATCTGCATGCATAGAGATAGGAGAAGAGATGCCTTAGGCATATTTCTACCTAATGATACTCATCTTGGTAACCAACTACGAGAGATATTTTTTCATCAAGAAGAAGAAGAAGAAGAGAGCCCCTATGTTGATTTCATTGCAAATTTATCCCCTTCTTCCTCTTCCTCAAAAGAAAAACTAGTTGATCCAAACCTCTTTGTCGACATCTTTGCCAATTTGAATATTCCTTCACTTGGAAACCCATTTGCTCAAAACCAACCTGATAATCAACTTGCTTTATTAGTTTATCAATGAGGGGGTCAGCCAATGATTGCAACACCTAATCACCCAACTTTTTAATTCCCTATCACTGACCAGAATGATAAAATAACCTTTAAAACATTCATTCTTTAGTCCTCCCTAAGTTCTATGGCTTAGTAATAGAGGACCCAAATACATTCATGTTTGAATTTTGCGTTCTCTGTAGAATCTATGACTACACCACAAATGCCCATAGGCTTAAGATATTTCCTACCACTATTAAGGAATCAACATTAAGATGGTTTATGAATCTAGGAAGATATGTTGTGAGAACTTGGGATGATCTGAAATAAATTTTCCTTAAAAATTACAAAGAATATTGTATAGGAGATAAAGGGAATGACATCTTTAGAATGCATCAAAAATAATATGAGATTTTGGAGGACTATATTTCAATATTCTTGTTTAGTTTGAAGAATTCCCCACACCATGATCTTAATGAAGAGTCTCAAAAGTTTCTTTTTATAAGAGGCGTAACTGGAGTTTGTATTGAATATTTGGACTTGATGGGAGGAGGATGTAGGATTTGAGAGACAAATCCACAGAATGCCAAGAATACTTGCATGCAAATAACCTGTTACAGGAGAGAAGCAGAAAGAGAGAAAAAGAAGAACTCATAAGTTTTTGATTACAGTAAAAGCAGGTTCTGAAGGGAACCCCGAAACCCTTTAACAAAACATAGGAAGGAAAGGCTAAAAAAGCCCCAGAAAACAACAGATTGTCCCAAGGAGGGACCCAATCAACAGAGGGTCACAACCCAGATTTTACAATAACAATTCCAAAGCAAAAAGCAAAAAAAGCAACTGGAAAGAAAACAGAGAAGACACCCGCCAGCACTAAAATCAGAGAGATTTCAGAAGGCTTTCAGCTTCCACCAGCTGACACCTCATAGTTGCCACATTCTCTTTCAGCTTCATTAGGTCTGGGTCTTCATTCTTTTGCACCTTTGATCTAGTACGAGTTCCCGGACCCGAGTGCTGGGAGGGAACTGGGTGATCTGCAGTATCTTTGTTGTTTTCCAACCAACTACTCAGAGAAATCAAATTCTCGAGAGTTGCTTTCATTC
>MU227282.1:317017-335148 GCA_018584345.1 Thuja plicata
GAAGCGTAGGGGAAGAGGATCATAATTGATCATTCCCGTTAGTTGGCCAAAAATAATTGGATTTCCCATCATTGGATTGGCAAGTCCAAAGGAAATTCAATTCAGTGTTTTTGGGCACCAACACACCTTAGTATTTAATTTTTGTTTAGTTCATAGTTATTGTTTACCATTTGTTTGTCCCTACAGCCACTGGAAGCAATTTCCTATTACGGTTCCTACAGCCAAGGCAGACAAATTAATTTCTTGTTTGTTTGTTCTAAATAGTGTTTTTATTTGTTTAAGTTCAATTCCAGTAGTAAATTAGTTGACTATTTGAGTTGTTTCATTTCATGCAATTTCCTTCAAGTTGTACGATAGCATGGTTTCGGTTGGGACTTAGTGCACATACAGTGCTAGCCCATTTCAAGTACACATTCATGGGTTGACAAGTAAATGAGACTTCACCATAAGGAAGATAGCTACTTAGAATGTATGTCCAATCCCTGAGTTGAAGTTTTATGGCTTATTTATTGATCTAATTGGGAAGCCAAACATTTTTGGCATCGTTGTCACAAATGATGTCAAACTTAGGACCTATTACAGTCATGATTTTTAGTTATTTTAGTCTCGTTAATGTTGTCTTTAGCTTGTCTTAGATTAAATCAATGTTAAGTTATATTCCAGTTCAAACTGGTTTTAATTCATCTCAATCTGCATGCATAGAGACAGGAGAAGAGATGCCTTAGGCATATTTCTACATAATGATACTCATCTTGGTAACCAACTACGAGAGATATTTTTTCATCAAGAAGAATAATAAGAGAGCCCCTATGTTGATGTCATTACAAATTTAGCCCCTTCTTCCTCTTCCTCAAAAGAAAAACTAGTTGATCCAAACCTCTTTGTCGACATCTTTGCAAATTTTAATATTCCTTCACTTGGAAACCCATTTGCTCAAAACCAACCTGATAATCAACTTGCTTTATTAGTTTATCAATGAGGGGTTCAACCAAGGATTGCAACACCTAATCACCCAACTTTTTAATTCCCTATCACTGACCAAAATGATAAAATAACCTTTAAAACATTCATTCTTTAGTCCTCCGTAAGTTTTATGGCTTATTAATAGAGGACCCAAATACATTCATGTTTGAATTTGAAATTCTCTATAGAATCTATGACTACACCACAAATTCCCATAGGCTTAAGCTATTTCCAACCACTATGAAGGAATCAGCATTAAGATGGTTTATGAATCTAGGAAGATATGTTGTGAGAACTTGTGATGATCTGAAATAAATTTTCCTTAAAAAGTACAAAGAATATTGTATAGGAGATAAAGGGAATGACATATTTAGAATGCATCAAAAATAATATGAGAGTTTGGAGGAATATATTTCAAGATTCTTGTTTGGTTTGAAGAATTCCCCACACCATGAGCTTAATGAAGAGTCTCAAAAGTTTCTTTTTATAAGAGGGATAACTGGAGGTTGTATTGAATATTTGGACTTGATGGGAGGAGGAGACATCACTCAAGCATCTTGGGATGATCTCAAGAAAATATGCTTGAATTACTCTAGAGAGGTTTTCAAGAAAGGAAGAGGTTTCCAACCTACTATAGGCAAGTCATCGACTAGAAGAGTTTCCAGGAC
The DNA here is from genome assembly GCA_018584345.1 of Thuja plicata. Lineage (NCBI taxonomy): Eukaryota > Viridiplantae > Streptophyta > Pinopsida > Cupressales > Cupressaceae > Thuja > Thuja plicata. The sequence continues at coordinate 318,649 of MU227282.1, forward strand.
AAAAAGTAGACTCCTTATGTCATACTTTAAGAAAGACATCATCAAAAATAGGCTACTTAGTTGGATACAATGCAAGCCAAGAAAAAGGATGAGGAGGTAGAGGCAATGCTAGCATAATATTACCCTCGCCACAGATAGAAGAAGAAGGTATGTAGATGCAAGATGGTGGCTAACATAGAAAGAAGGAAAATTCCCATTGAATACAATCCAGTAGAGGGGGATGATGACCATATATTATTCATTTCTCAAAGAAGGTCATGGGATCCAAGACAAGGTATGCACAAGGCCCCTTAAATTTTAGTATTCCTTATTCCAATGCATATAATAATCAATGGAAACCCCCATGTAATGCAAATTTTGGAGGTTATCCACCTCATGCATGGAATAATCCTCAGAATCTCTATCCATAAATTATCATAACCCTACACCCCAGTGGAATCATCCTCAAGGGAACTGGCAGCAACCTCAATGAAGTCAGCCACAACCTCAAAATGAATGGCATCCACCTCAGGGTAATTGGCAGAAAAATTCACAATGGAGAGGAGGTAAACCATGGCTAAATCAACCAGCTAGTTATCTCCACCATCCTTAATGCCACATCTTACATCTAATACTAATTCCCCTAATCCTACTCAATTACATGGACAACCTGTTCCTAATCCTAAAAATAAGCCAAAGAAGCACCCTATCTACTCTACAGACCCAAACCAATATCCTTCCTACATTGTCAATATAAGTGATACACACCTTAGTTCTAGAACAAATTTTCCAACACCAACTTCACCAGTTAAAACTGAGATGGCTAGGGTTCAACTAGAGAAAGAAGCTTTATCTGATCCACCTATCCAACCAAATCTGGTGAGAGAAACAAATAATCCAAAATCATTAGATGCAATGCCTCCATTTCTTCAAAGATTAGAAGAATAAGTTCCCAAAGAAAAGAAAGGATCCAGCCTTTGATATTATAGGCCAACTAAAGTATATATGTGTCAAGATATCTCTTTTCCAAGATATAAAATATTTCCCTATTTATGGTAAATAAATTAAAGAAACTTGTCTAAATAAACCTGGGAGAAAGAGGAAAGATCCACTAATTGTGCATGTCCTAGGTCAGTTAGTAGACATTATGCTTGGAAAGGTGACATTAATCAAATATTATAATCATGGTAGTCCTGTAGTTGGGGTTATCATTAATGCTATTCAAGTTTAAAATGTCTTAATTGATTTAGGAGTAGTCATTTATATTATGACAAATGATGTCATGCAGAATCTTCAGATCACCAATCTCAAACCTAAACCTACTATCCTATAGATATCTTATAGTTCTACAGGTAATCTTGATGGAATGGTAGAGGATCATGTAGTTACCTTGGATTCTTGGGAGTATCATGTTGATTTTGTGATAGTCTCTCCTAAAGCCACACTAGGGGGATATTGTATCATTTTAGGAAGGCCTTGGCTCACTACAGTTGATGCATATATAAGATGTCATTCAAGGGAGACATGACTATTTCAGATGTTCTAACTACAAAGAAACTTTATCTCTATCCACTATCACAACCTTATCCTAATTTAGCACAACCAGTATGGCCAAACCTAGGGTAAGAAGAAGAGGAAGTTAATTCAATTGTGCATCTCATGATGATAGATAGGGATCCTTTCCTGTAGCTTCAAGAATAGGCTGAAGTACTCTCCAGTAATCTTTAGAGTTATTATGGACTACGTGACCATCCTTTTGTTGTTCACCACATCATGCATATTCATTACAAACCATCCTCCATTTGGCTAGTTCATTAGACTTTCCTGCAACCACAAATAGGCTTCATACATTGTTTCCGTGTAAAGTGAAAATTTCATAACTCATTGAGGCATTCATGATACAGTTAACTAAGAAAAATGAGGTCTCACCAGGTCAATGTTTGAACATCAATATCAAGCTCACTCAAGAATAACAAATGTCTTTGAAAAAATTGCTTCAATCTCACAAGGAATTATTTGCTTGGGATTATAATGATATGAAAGTTTTAGATCCTAAGTTGTGCACTCATAGAATCTATATCAAGGAGGATAGTATGTCTGTAAGAGAATCACAAAGAAGAATTAACCTTGCACTTAGAGAAATAGTCAAAGGAGAATTGCAGAAATTGCTAGATACTGGGTTTATTTATCCCATCTCTGATAGTTAGTGGGTCTTACCCCTTGTTATAGTTCCTAAGAAAGGTGGAAAGTGGAGGATTTGTGTAGATAATAGGGAGTAGAATATTGCAACCAAAAGGGACTATTTTCTGCTTCCCTTTATAGATCAAGTCTTAGACTCTCTAGAAGGGAACCAGTATTTCTCATTCATGGATGGTTTCAGTGAATACAACCAAATCAGAATTACACTAAAAGATCAGGAAAGTACCACCTTTACTTTCCCATGGAGAACTTATTCTTATTTTTTATTCCATTTGGATTGTGCAATGCTCCAGCCACTTCCCAAAGGGTAGTCATTATCATTTTTTCAGATATTTTACATGACTGTATGGAAATTTATATGGATAAATTTATTGCATATGGAAGTACCTTCGAGGAAGCATTGAGAAATTTAGGAAAAATACTACAAAGTACTACAAAGATGTGAAAATCACAATTTTTCTTTGAATAGTGAAAAGTGTTTCATGATGATGTACGAAGGGGTAGTGCTAGGCCACTAAATTTCACAAGCTGGTATCCAAGTTGATCCAAAAAAAATTAAGGTTATTCTTGATCTTTCTATCCCTACTAAACAAAAGGATGTAAGGAGCTTCTTGGGCCATGCAGGTTATTATAGGAGGTTTACCAAGGATTTTAGCAAAATGGCAAGACCCGTATATACTTTGTTAACCAAGGATGCATATTTTGAGTGGACTTCAGCATGTGAAGAATCTTTCTTGCATCTTAAGTCAGTTCTTACTCAAGCCCCTTTCCTTAGAGGACTTGACTATTCAATACCTTTTCATATTCACACAAATGCATCAGACTAAGCCATTGAGGCAATTTTGGGCTACAAAGAAGGTACTCCAAAAATTGCATCTATTTCATCAACAAAAATCTGGAAGGACCGAAGCTAAATTATATTTTCATAGAGAATGAATTGTTAGTAATTATTTATGCACTTAAAAAATTCAGATACTACATTACTGGTTATAATTTTTTTGTGCATACAAATCATGCATCCATAAAGTGCCTTATGAACAAACCTACAATAACAGGTAGATTGGCAAGATTGTTACTATTGATGCAATAATTTAACATTTCCATAATTGATAACCTAGGTAAAGCCAAAGTGGTGGTAGATTTTCTTTCTAGATTGCAAACTCAAGAAGATGCTAAAATTATTGATGATTCTTTTCTAGATGAGAACTTGTTTTCTATTTCTATTCATACTCCTTGGTATGCAGATATAGCTAACTATATACCTACTAACATAATTAGTACTCATTTCTCTTCCAAGGAGAAAAAATTTCATATTGAAATGAGTTTCAATTTTTCCTGGATAGTTGGATGTTTGTTCTATATAGGGCCAAATCAAGTCAAGAGAAGGTGTGTCGTTGTGGATGAAACCTATGACATTTTGCATGCATGTCATGATGAGCCCTATGGAAAGAATTGTATAGCCAAAGGGACAAAAATGAAGATCATGAATATAGGTTACTATTGGCCTACTCTACACAAGGATGCAACCAAGTATACTAGGAAGTGTGAAAGACGCCAAAGCATGGTTTGACCAACTAAAATCATATAAGATGTCATTATACCCCCAAGTGATTGTTACACCATTTGAAAAATGGGGATTGGAATTTTTTGGGCCCATAGATCCTCCCTCAAATGGAAATCCATACATATTGGTGTGTACTTGTTATGTAACTCAGTGGGTTAAAGTTGAGCCAATGAAGCATGCCCGAGATAACAAAGTTGCAGAGTTCCTTTATGAGGAAATTTACCCGATATGGGGTTTCAAGGGACAATGTGACTTATCAAGGTACACAATTCACTTCAAATTTGATCATAGCCCTAGTCAATGAGTACAACATAAGGCATAGAAAATCCAGTCCTTATCATCCATAGGAAAATGGGCATGTTGAAATTACAAATAGGGAGATTGAGTCAATATTAACCATGACAGTGGTAATCCAAAAAAAGGATTGGGAAAAAAAATTACCTGATGTAGTTTGGGCCTATAGGAAAGCTTGGAAAAAACTACTTGATTCACCCCATTTGAGATGTTATAATGAAAATCTACTATGATGTATGGTGAATTTGAACACAAGACACTTAGGACAACACTACAATTAGATATGGATCTTTCTACAACTCAGAAAAAAGGATACTACAATTGAATTTTTTGGATGAACTCAGGAAATATGCCTTGCAAAAAACAAAATTAGTGCAAAATAAATGCATTATAATGGCATGATAAGTACATTAAAGACAAGAAATTATAGGCTAGTGATTGGGCACTTTCGTATGATTTCAGGTACAAAGATAATATAAGAAAATTGCAAACTTGTTGGTTAGGTCCATAAGAGATTAAAGAGGTCTTTCATAATGATGTTCTGTAGCTTTCCACCATTGATCACGTCAAGTTTAAATTACTAGTCAATGGTCATAGATTGCGACTATATCACAAGCCCTCTATAAAAGTGGAGTTCCTGCAACAATTTTTAGATCACAATAAATCTACACTTCCTATAGAAAAAGTAGGGGAAATTGATGTCCCACCTTCTTCCTAGATTTCTATCATGCAATCATAATAAATAATCTCACATTTCATTAGCGTACATTTCTTCATAATAAAATTTTCACCTCTGTACCACTCCACTTGTCTTCTACCTCATCCATCTTTTCACTTCACTTCATTCTTACACCATGCTAATAGTTGCATGTTGATTAATTAAATTTACTTCTTGACTCTGGCCTACACTCCATGTGCATTTATGATGACAATTCAAGTACACATACTCAACTTATGTATATTCATTCATTGTAAAGTTTATTTATTTCAGCATAACTTACTTCAAGACATTCAATTGCATAGCTACCCTTTTAAGTCGTGTACTTTCACCTCTACATGTGTGGGCAAATGAAAATATTTATGTTGGGGGGTTATGATTATCTCTCAAATCAACATCAGCTCAGAGAATGTTTTTGCACAAGCATGTCATTGTAGCGTCATTTCATGATTTTAATGTGTTTTTTATTTAGATTTTGATGTGACCATTTGCGCAATTTGAAATCTTAAGGTTGTCATGTCCTTCTATACTTTTACTCATATTTCATGTTCTTGTCATTTCAAATGTGATTTTATTTCTTTGGGGTATCATAAATTTGAGTGTTTAATGATAATTGTATTAAAAAAACAAAAGATACATTCACTGCATGGTTTTGTTTAGAGTTCTTCATTGAAAGGATATTTGTAGAAAGGTTACAGGGAGATTGCTAAGAGTCAATTTTGAGTTTCTTTTTTTTTCAAAAAAAATTTATTTCAGAAGGATTCCACATTGTTTTCTCTATAAATTATCAGTTCAATATCACTATGGGTGGTCTGCCAATTCGCCATGATCCCTTGATTCATGATGCTCTTCTTCAAGACCCTCTGTGTGAACCAGAATTTCAGAATTGTGGATGGCTAGATTACTTTTTAATGTTGAATGGGTATAATGAAGAGATAGCCTCATATTTTTCTCAAACATTTTTTTAATGGAGAGGCAAGAGTAAAGGGACTGAGGGTTATTGCTTCAGAGGAACAAATTGAAGAGGTGACAAGATTACAAGCAACAAGAGAAGAATGCCATGTGGCTAAAGATGCTCGAATAGAAAGGGCTCAATTTACTCATCATGTTGATCCTCCACTTGTTGTTGATAAGAAAGGAACCATGAGGGTTTCTTTGCACCCTAAATGGAGCCAAGTGGCTATGTATATCATGAAGTATCTGACATGTGACGAGAGTAGTCTTGCCTAAACTCAGTTCATTTCAAGCTACTCAGTCATATGTGGCATGGAATATTAATGAATGTGTCAAATGTTCTATTTAATTTTCTCTCCGTCAATGCCACAAAGACCTAGAAAGGTAGGCCACATTCTATGACCCATCACTGTTTGATTAAAATTTTAGTGGAAAAATCTTTAAGTGATGTTTCTCCAATGTCCTAGGAAGAATTTTTTGGAAGTAAGAGGTTTCATATTGATAATGTGGGGCCGATAGGTCAACCGTTAACCCATGGAATTAATACCCTAGAGGGGGTTGTCAAAATGACTATGGGGGTCTCCTCATCTAGGGCCCCTTCATCCATTGGTATTGAACCTACTCCTTCAGAAAACCCTAGTGATAACACATTTGCACAAGCCTCAATTAGAACTAGGGCTTCTGCTAGGAGGGAAAAAGGGAAGGCTAAGGAAGTTGAGATTAGGGTAGATGAAGCAAAGAAACAAGAAAATGAATAGACTTTCCCTAATCCTAAGAAGAAAAAAATTAAGCAAAGAGATGCTCCTCTGGCAAATGTACAGACAGAAAAATCAAATAGAAAAACAAGTAAAGATAAACCTCCTAAGGATATATAGGAAACACTGTAGAGGAGAAGCCACCCGCTTAGGGGAAAACCTAGGAAAATAACACAACCTGGGGGTTATAGTACCAGTGTTCACATAGAGATATCAAAATCTCCTCATACCTCCTCTTAGGAAGAAGAATCACCTTCTAGCAGTCCTCTAAGGTAAAATTCACCACCCCCAATGCATGTTGAACAAAAGGATATATATGAAGAGGATGGTGATTATGAAGGAGGAATAGGAGAAGAATTTCCTTAGGAGGAGAAATATTTGTTTATGGACGAATATTAGCTATAGGAAGACCATGGTTTGCAGGGTCTTGATGAGCTTATTGTTGTTGTAGAATAGCTAGGAGAGAAGATTCCAAGCACAAGTAGGGAAGGAAAGAGAAAAAGGATACAAGAACACAAACCTCCTTCTTCCCTTACATGCCATGTTGTAGCTTTGGAGTTTTATAAAGACATGTTGTATAAGAAGAGTGGGTGGGAAAGATTAAAAGTTGAAGTTGCAGAGGGAGATTGACAGGAAAGAAGAGGAGATTGTAAGGTTAAAAACTAAAGTAGATGATGTAGTTGCACTAGTACCTCAACTCATGGAGTGTAGGACATCGCCTAGGGTCGATTCCTGTATCTAAAAGAGATACATCTTTCCTAAAAACTAATAAGAATTTTTAGGGATATGAATCCCTCTAGAGAATCCTCAAGAGTTCTACCATGCTTAACAGACCTCTCCTATAGCCATTAAAAACATAATTTGTGAATTATACCTTCATAATTATGTTATCTAAATGGATATAGAATGAGATCCCCTTCTCTATATTGGACATATTCATCTCAGATATTTTATGTAATGGATTCAGAATGAACGCATTTGGGGAGTACAGTTCAGGGCACATAAGGAAGTTGAGTATAGCACTCCACTGCCATTAAGGGCTAAATCTAAGAAACCTAGTGTTCTTTACTACGATTGGAAGAAGATTTTATCCAAAGAAACCATACGTAAGATCTTTCCTCTAAGGGAGGATTCATTTCAAGAATATGAACGGATGGCTCCCACTGAAGGATAGTCAGTTATTGGACGCTTGGTACAATGATGGAACAATTTTCCATATGAGCTTAAAAGGGAAGAACCACACTCTTTTCTGAATTGCTATGCAATTTTCAGTAGGGCACACAGGTATATACAACTAGGAAGGACCAACTAGGATGACGTGTTTCCTCTTATCTTTCAGCTTTCGATATTGTTATGGCCACTACCAAGTTGCAGGGAAAATGAAAATTCTTATAATGAGAAAACAAAAGGTGTCAGTTGGGAAAGATTGGAAAAGGCTAAAGGATTCTATTGGAGCCTGGATAATGGAGGAACATGTCATGTTACTCCAAGTTCTTATAGGATTAATTCTAGAGTTAGGAACTATTCACTTGCTGCAGGATGAGCAAGAAGGTAGGTTGGGGGCAATGATGAGCTCAAGTAATGGCTCTATTTTTGTCAATGTTTTCTATATATTTTTTGTCCTTGTCAAGTATCTATTCATGGTTAAAGGGTCCTAAGACTTGGTTATTGTGTATTTTCCTATGATTAGATGAACTTGGTATCATGGTTGAACTTGTCTCTAAAGTACCTTCTTAATGACAAAAACTCTTAATAGTTACAGTTACCATTTATACATGTTAATTATAGTTATGGTTTAATGAATGGTTATCTTGCAATGAAATGGATATGGCTATTTTTTTGTGCGCACTAACGCTATGATGTAGGATTAATTAAGAAGAAGAACTAGTCAAGCATGCGCTCAAGGAGATTCATGCCATGCATGCAGCCAAGGACCAAGTCAAGATGGTTAAGTCGTAGCCAACAATTGAAGAAGTCAATATCTGGCTGACAACATCTCATATGGAGAAAGTTGTGGATTTTTAATGATCATCCCTAAAAATGAGTAAATCTAGAAAGAAGACATGTTATATCTTCTCTGCAAATGAACAGCTAAGTGTTCATCATTCATTGCATAGTCTTCCTTCTTTCTTATGATGCAATAATGAATGTTCTCCTATCTCTTTGGAGTAGACTAAGTAGTCATTAGAGTTAGTTAGAGTAGATCTCTTTAAATAAGTTCTGATGCATTTTCCAAAGGTTAGTTGGAGAAGAAGAACATTATGTTGTAGTTTTCTAGTTTCAGCATATAAAGAACAATTTCGGTTTTAGTTTATATACCATCATTTTCTTGGATGAATAAAATGATTTTTTGAGTTTGCAAGCATCTTTTTTAATTCTGGAAATACTCATCCAAGGAAGCTCACTTGGTGAGGATTTCCCTATTTCAGTTCAGTAGTTAATTTTCCCTCAATTCATAGTTTTTGTATAGCATTTGTCTATTCCTGCATCCACTGGAAGCAGTTTCCTATGACTGCTCTTGCAGCCAAGGAAGATAGAGTAATTTCATGTTTGTTTGTTCTAAAAAATTTTGTTGTTAGTTGTTTAAGTTCAATACCAGTAGTAAATTTCATTGAGTATTTGAGTTATTTCATTTCATGCAATTTCCTTCAAGTTGTAGGATAGCATGGTTTCGGTTGGGGCTTAGTGCACATACAATGTTGGCCCATTCCAAATACACATTCCTGGGTTGACAAGTAAATGAGCCTTCACTATAAGAAAGATAGCTACTTAGAAAGGATGTCCGATCCCTGAGTTGAAGTTTTAAATCTTAGTTAATGATCTAATTAGCAAGCCAAACATATATCATCTAACCTTTAATATTGTCACATATGTGTTGGTGTAGAGGCAAAGGTGAAGTTGGGTGGGCCCCTACTATTTTATGGCATCGGAGGACATGTGTGGGGTTGCATGGTGGGGGAATTATATTTCTGATAAAACTATTACTCTCACTATAGGATTGGATCTCTCATGTTACATCTATAGTAGGAAGCTCAATTCACAGTAAAGGTTGTTATTCTGGAGTGAACTTTCCATGAGGATTGGTAGGTTTCCCATGGCAATTGTTGAACGTGTATTCTCAGTTGTATTCCCTTTATATATTTCTTATTCCCACTATAGAGGTTTCCATGAGGATCTCAACATTGTATTTCTACTATAGAGATAGAGGTTTCCTTATTGTACAATCTCAATCTTGTCTCAGCATTGTCATTCGGTTGTCAACTACCTAGAAATGGGTGGGTGGGAATGTGTGTGAGGATGGATGGGGGATTATATTGTCGGAACTAAACTATGGAATAAAGAGGGGGAAATAGTATTTCCCTAACCCATCACCCCTACATACAGAGAAAATATAGTAGTCTTTGGGTGGGTGGGAATCATAGGGATTTGTCAGTTTACATAGTATATAGGGATGTTGACCATGGCATTTGGTGAACTTTCTCGTATATAGGTAGGTGGAAGGTGAACTTCATCCTCTCTCTATATAGGCATAGCACAGTTGTTGATATTGTATCACATCTATAAAGGATGTCAATCAAATGTATATGTTGTTATCTAGCCTATATACTAGATGGGGAGGTTGCCATGACGATTGGGAATCTTGCCCATAGAGAGCTAAGGGATCGGCCATACTTGGGCGGAGGGAGTCAAGATACCAGATATAGAGGTTTTTGTATATAGATGTTGTATACCCAATATAGAGGTGATATTCTTGATATCAGGGTGATATATCATCTATCAAGGTTGCATACTGTATATAGAACTTGAGCAGAGGGAGTGAGAACAAATGGCCCCTTAGCTTTCCTCCAGGGTATTCTATCTTATTTTAGCTTCTTCTAGAAATTATCCCTTACCAACTATAGTTGTAAGGGTGGGAGGGAGCTATACTTAGCTCCATCAAATTCTATGGCTATTCGGTATATTATTGTAGGGGGGTGCCCCTTGTGTTATATTATTCTAGCTTATTCGCAACTATAGTTAGAGCCTCATCCTATTACATTATTCTATCCCCCTACTATTATAAAGGGCTATCTTACTCTACAAAGTCTGTGTGGAGTGTAAAGTTATGAACGAATCACCCTACAACTATATAGTACTAATTAATGGCACACAATTATTAATGAACGACTTGCCCTACAATTCTATAGTACTTCTCGCCCTAAAATTCTATGGACCCTGCAGAATCATAGGCTTGCATTGGGAAGCAATACAAAAATAAAACCCACCAGGCATGCAAGGTGGGAGGAGATAGTTTTGGAGGGATTGGATATTTTAATTGTTTTGTGGGAAACTATAGTTTCTTATTCGTCGCTTATTCTAGCATACTCTAGCAGATGCACTATAATTCTTATCCAACATGGGTGGGGAGTAAAGTTCTAAACGGATCAAATTTATGTGTATGTGGAAGCAAGGTAAGGGGCATAGTTTAAGTAGTGGGAGTTTAGGTACTCTAGGGTTCCTCATTCAATTGGATAGTGCCTTTGCATGCATTGCAAGGGATCCACTTCCTAGAACCAAATCAACTTTACCTAGTGCTAGCTCATGTTGATGCTACCTCTACCTCTACCCCAACCTAGCTTTTGAGGCCTATGGTTAATCCACTTCTAAGTTATAGTTTATGGATTTTGATCTACCCTTTCATATCATTATGTATGTTTCTTACTATAGATAGAAATATGGGACTACACTCAGCCTTAGGGGCATCTCAATGTTTAAATGCCACACTAGTTGGTGGGAGGATAGAAATATGGGACTACACTCACCCTTAGGGGCATCTCAATGTTTAAATGCCACACTAGTTGGTGGGAGGATAGAATAAGGTGGGTCAATGGAATATGGGTGATGCGACAGGAATGGACGATTTGCAGGGTATAGAAATTATCATAGTAGAATATCAGTCTGATTAGCCATCTATTAGCAAGACATTGTTGAGAGAGCACAACCTATATCTTCTAGAAGGTATTTATCAACCATGCAGAATAATTAAGCCATACCTTAGCCCAGGGTTGTTTCTCATTTAGGTATTGTTGTGCTTACAATAACCAGTAGATTTTTAGTCCCAAATCTATCGTTTCCTAGTTTTGTCAAGGTTATTTGATCCAAGTTCATGCCAGCTTATCTTTCCTTATCTAAAGCATCAGACCCAAGCATCTTGTTCGTCTAGGAACCTTCATGACCCATAAAACCCTCCTTTCTCGGTCTTCCAAGGAGAAGGGTATGGAGGGGTAGATAGTAAATCTCCTATCCTATTTTCTTAAGTACTGGTAGCTACCTAATCCACTTCTACTCTTACCCATTCCATATGCATTCACCGATCAACCATCTCATAGACATCTTATAAGGTCCACTTCGACACCTAGACCATAGAAATGTAGGGAAAATATATAACTCGCCCTCAAATGGTACTAGAAAAAAATATGAAACTGGAGAATCTATAATTTGATCTGGGGATAGGATAGTAGGGCACCCAACACTACACGTAACACAAATTATTTTACTCGATCAATCGATTCTAAAATGGGGTAAATAGGGTAAACTCAATCTCTAACTAGATATGGATCAACTTGCCCAAAGAAACTAAAGGCAGTGGGTGGATCTATTTATTGAACATTGTAAACTATCTTTGTTGTTTTAATCTATACTCCTGTAGGGTCCGAAGGAAAATAAACTTCCTGGTGATACTATTGGTGGTTCTGGGTGTAGCTCTACTTCTACTAGTGTGGGGTAAAATTAGATTGGATCTATATGGGGCTTGTGAGCCACTATGCCCCTCTGATTTTTCTATGCATAATTGCATAGAACCAGATAAGAATGAATTAAAATGAAATATTGTGTCTATTTATATTAATTGATTAAAATAAAACAATAATACAGCATTGCCAAATAGTAAGGCAACCGGTTTTGGTCCTATTATTTTGATGGTTTGAATCCTTCTATCATTTTTATAGATTTTCTCTTCAAGTATTGGAACCTGTTTGGATCACACCTATGCAGATATAATTAGGACAACGAGCAATTAATCATTATGCCCATTGCAATGTATAAATATGGATACATATATTTCCTGACAAACCTATTAGAACGACACTCTCATCCACCTAGAAATAAGGTTGCTTCTGTCAAATGAAGTGAGGTGTCAAGTTCAGGGAGCAACTTTCCTCCCTCTCTCCGAAAGAGGTGGGTGTGGACAAGGCTTTGGGAGGGAGACCTTATACTTCTATAGTTAGTCAATAGCTTAGCGATAAATTAGTTGGTTGGCCCACCCCGGGCTAGTTGAAATATATGCAAGCGCGAGACTTGCTTCTCTAAAAGAATAGCTAATTTTTCAGCTCTTCCCAACCCCCTTTAGAATAGTAGGGCCCCTGAGAATCATTACTTGGAGCTCTACTCTATGATGGTGGATCTAGAAAACAATTGGATTAGGTAGAAGGGTTTCAATAGTCCGGATTAGCTAGCATTATACGAGTAGCAGTAGGGGAAGGATTGGTTCAGAGCAAAACTTGCGCATTCAGTATGAACAAGAATTCAAGACCCTATTTTTCAGGGTTGGGGGTGAACCTATTATGTATATAATCTAGCTGGTCTACCTATCTAGTAATGCAAGGCAACAAGGTGTTCATGCCCCTACTATTCTTATCCAGGGGCCCCTACTATTCTAAGGTGAGATTGGATATAGATAATAGGGGAGGAGAAAAATAGCGGATCAACTAGGCCAAACCCCCTATGGACCTTCGATTCCCTACCCACGCATAGGCCAACCCTAGAGAAACTATGCAATTCCAAAATATAGCATAGACCTAATCTTCCAAAGACTATCATTTTATGGGTCGTAGCAAGGACGGGTGGGAGGATTTGGCAGCGACAACATTATTTTCGGAACAACAAATATTTGTGCCATCCCTAAATTCTTTGGTTTGGAAAAATAGAAGATAGTTATTAGTGGCCCCCTGAAATTATATGTTTAGCAACATTATTATGTGCCTATATATTGGTCCCCTGCCTTATTCAAGCTTATTCTAGCCACTTGCCAACTATAGTTGTAAGGGTGGGAGGGAGCTATAGTCTATGGCTAGTCAGTAGATTATTGTAGGACCCTTACCCTTATAATAGGTTGAGGTAGGGGTAAGGGGAGGAGGGACCCTATAATTCTATGGCTAGAGTTAAAGGAGCTAGGGAAGGAGGGAAAAACCTATGGGGCGTAGGGGATGGTCGGGAAGATATACTAGGGTGGGTGGGGAGGGTCACCCCCATGCAAGGGACCTCCAACTAATCTCCCTCCTAGGCACCTAGCTAAGAATAATAGGCCCCCCACCCTATAATTCCCTATGAACACCAAACTAGACTCCAAATAGTAGTTTCTCCACATACCCCTACCCCGCCCCAATAGAATAGAAAGAGGGGGCATGTTACGTATAGAATTCGGCTACCACCTTTAGTCATCATGATTTTATTTGACCTCAATGAAATTTGACTTCCTCTATGATCGTAATTAGTAAAAATAGGGAACAAAGTAATTAGAAAGACTTTTGAGTCCAATATTAATATTTTTCAATCTTATCTTACTGTAGGTATCATCTCTTCTCAAGGGAACGCAAATATGACTAGAAAAGTGGAGCTTCTTTGGCAATTGAGATAGTAAGGGGCCTTCGCTTGTGGACGAGACTCTCCCATCCTAGATTACTCTAGATCGGAATAAATAAATTGTGGTTATTCCACGCTATCCTTAGAAAATGCACGCTAGGTCATGGTAGCATACCTATGATAGACGTACCCATACAATTGAACAAACAATCTCCATCCCCTAGAACATCGTCACTTTCTAATGGGTGGTTGTCTTAACTAGTTACTGTACTAACTAATCATCTAGAAAAGGTAGGGCCTCAACTTCTCTACCTATCCTTAGGCGTGTCGGTCCTATATAGGGAAGAGGACCCAGTAGTTGAGCACCCTAACTTTGCGCTTCTCAAAATCCTACATGGAAATTTTAAATCACTCACAATTTTTTACAGCAGCTTAGTTGGGTAAGTCCCTACTTATAACTAAGGTTTCAGGGTCATCATCAAATATGATGCCACGTCAACATGTTTTTTCCAAAGTGTCCAAAACAAGAAAAAAAAAAGGTGAGACCAATGATTGTGCAAAAAGGATACACATACTTGCAGATGATGTGGCATCACATGATTGGTTACTTTTTGCAAGAAAGGTTAAATTTCATTCAATTATGGGTGGTCCTTATAGCAATAACAACTTTAAAGTCACAACTATTCGTACAATGTTGTCAAAACAAATTGGATATTAAATCAACAAGTGTGAGTATTAAATTAGCAAATGTAGCTATTAAATTAGCAACTGCTATCATAACCATTGAAACATGTTTTGGTATTGGGTACTTTCCCCTATGGTTAAATGGCATGTGGCGGTCGGTCGAGTAGTTATCAAGGATGGCACCCACTGTTCGAGCATCAACCCTTTCTCTAAACAAGACGAAGAATTGGTTTGGGGTGGCCGTTATTATTCTATGGCTAGTTGGAATCAACCATCTAGATCCTCGGAGTCGTTTATCTTTTGATATCCATGTACTTTCGCATAAAAATTGTTGAAGGTTGGCCACTGGAAACGTTTTTTTTCAAAAAATTGGATAGGGAAAAGTACAAATTCAAATTGAAGAAATTAAAAATAATATTCCTACATGAATCAAATTCATAAATTCCCCTCTTTTTGTCCATAAAATAGCATTTAGCTACTTGGAGAGTATTCAAGCGAGTTAAACCCTAGTAGCACGAACAACCGAACAATTAAAGGAAGGTGGCAGCCAAATCTTAGTGGCCAGAACCCCAAGCCCACCCCAGGTCACTCGATCTACTTCAAGTGCTTGCTTTCCCACCTTCAATATCTATGTTAAGGTGGATATTTCAGATCCGAGTATTTTATATAAATGTTTAAGATTTATTGTACAGGCATGTGATTTGATGGTGTGGTATACAAATTTGAAATGTGTACCTAGGACATGCACATTTTTTTGTAGTCCTACAAACTGACACTTGACTACTTTATGAGCATGGGAAGAGTTTCTCCCCTACACCAAAGTACCTATTTGTTGATTCATTACAAACTTATTTCTTATTGCAAGTGAAAATCTTCAACATTTGAATTGTATGTTAAAATGCTAGGGTATACAATTGGCTCACCTTTCAGGATGCACATGTATCCATGCCCTGAGCGTTGACTAGAGTTGGTGATATTGTATATGCAAAAGTGAATGTTGTAAACAAGGTTACTTGTTGGATGATGTTGTAAGCTACCAATGTAAAGGGTGGAAAATGTAATATGGGACATCAAACAAAAGTTTTTGATTTGTAAAGGCTTGGTATTGTATAGTATGGGTATAAGGAATGTGTAGTCTATCAAGAGGGATCCATGGTTGATCTATATGGTTGTTAGAAGTATTTCAAAGAATTCCATAAGTGCTAATATGAATTTCCTCTAGCCACATTTGTTTATTTGATTGTATTGGGGTTAGTTAAAGGTATGATATTGTAAAACACTTCATTTTACAATATGTATGGAAAGGGGATACATTTGACTAAAATGATTCTTTGAAATAGATGACCTAATTGTGTAACTTTCGCTTTTATGATGTGTATCCATATACAAGTCTATACCTAATTTTAGTACATGTGTGTTAGATGTTCTCTTATGGGAATTGATTTCACTGTCCAATTGACAAGGCATTGGTCTTGGTGGGTAGATATCAAAATATATTCAAACATTTAATTTAAATAAATACATTTTATTTGTTGCTATTGTTGTGGTAGTATTTCATGTTTTACATGCTAACATGATTTAATTGTATACTAACGTTAAAATCCTTTGTGAGATTGAAAATAATATAGTTATAGCACTATGCTAACGTGTCTACGTCTTGCACATGTATATACAAAGCATCATGGGATTCACAAATAAGAAAGTGAAACTATATATATATATATATATATATA
>MU227282.1:335308-348972 GCA_018584345.1 Thuja plicata
ACACATAAATGTATATATACACACACAATGTGTGCGTGTGTGTGTGTGTGTGCTTTTATGATGTGTATCCATATACAAGTCTATACCTAATTTTAGTACATGTGTGTTAGATGTTCTCTTATGGGAATGATTTCACTGTCCAATTGACAAGGCATTGGTCTTGGTGGGTAGATATCAAAATATATTTAAACATTTTATTTGTTGCTATTGTTGTGGTAGTATTTACACACACACAATGTATGTGTGTGCTCGCGCGCGTGTATACCTATGTGTGTTTGTTTGTGTGTGTGTGTGTGTGTACGTGTGTGCATATATATACATCTATATACATATATACATACATACACATATATGTATATATACACACACAATGTGTGTATGTATGTATGTGTATATATAGACATACATATGCATGTATATATACACACATATATGTATGTATGTATACATATAAATGTATCTATATATACATACATACATATATGTAGATATATGTGTGTGTGTGTGTGTGTGTGTGTGTGTGTAAGTGTGTGCGCGCGCGTGTGGGTGTGTGTGTGTGTGCGCACATGTGCGTGTGTGTGTGTGTTTGGAAACAAGACAAACTAGTGTTACAGCGATTTGTGTAAGCATAAATCTAAACCTCAAGGCACCTTCAACTTACTAGTAAAATATAAGAAGACCCAATCCATCGAAGTCACTGAGAGGTTAAACCTAGCTTGAACACGTCTTTAGGGGTTTCAACCTTGGTGGATGGCCTTTTATCACATACCATCATCGTCGCCAATTATGCTAGAGCAATTGAACTACAACGCATTGGCAATATATTTTGTTTTTTATTACATCATTAAAACATATTTTGTGGCCTTAAAACTCTTTACAACATAAGACATCCAACCTAAAGCTAGAAAACAATAAAAACATAACAAAAAAGATTGGCTATTATAGAACAGCAGCCAAGCTAACACAAACCAACAACAATTGAACCAAACAACCAACACAACAAATAAACATGGTCAACTACACTAACCCTAACCCCTTCCCAACATTCTAAGTGCCCTTGACCTATGTGTAAGAGGCACAAAAACGTTTTCGAAGAGCTCCCTCCTTTGAACTATTTTCTATTAAATATCATCCTCTAAATGCTTAAAACAAGATAGGGGGAGGACTACCGTCCATTACCCACAAAGGCAAATAAAAAGTAGTTGTATGCTTTATTGAAGCATCCTCCAAAGTGTGCTCTAGAGCATCCACACCAACGCCAATGTATGTAGAGTTGGATTGATCGAAATAGAGCCTAGAGCGGACCTGTTAAGAGTCAATTGTCGCAATGCAACAACTCATCCTCTAAATCTACAAAATCACTAATAATAAGATGCTCATGGTGGCTATTTTTACTCAAAGTTCTTGTGACTTTCTTGTGGCAAGAGTTAGGGCAATCTAAAGTCGAGTGTTCAATAACAAAGCATCTCCTACAATAAAATAATTTGCTTCAGTACGTTCATGCCATAGATTTCGCTACCCCTTATTACTACAATTACACCTCTCAACATAATTAATTCTTAAAAGTGTGATTCTTTCAAGCCCTTCAAAGAGTTGTGCTTAAATATTATGTCATTGTAGTAATATTTCAAAACAAACTAGAATTTGATTAATAATGTATAATACAAATGGCCATAATTTCCCTTTTGAAAACCCTCAATCACATCCTCATATGTGTTTTCAAGCCATTAAGACAAGGGATGTCCCCTAGCTATCCCCAATCTATAGAAGACTTATGAAAGGTCCCTGACCTATCATTCAAAAAGGAAAGCCACTAAAATGTTTAATCATTGTCAACCCCAAGGGTGTAAGAGACATCTCGCAACCATCTCAGGGAAGTCGAGGCATCATCCCCAACAACAAACAAATATTGTTGATTTTTTAAATCCATTTTGGAATTTGTTATACAAAATTAAAACAAGCATGTTGGGTGTACATGAATTCTCACACCCGCCCCTTTTACAACCCTAAACACATTGAAACATGATTGGAACATTTGATATTGTTTTTGCTAGTCATTTGAGTTTTTTCCTAGCTCGAAGAAGATTAAAGAAAGCTAAAGAAAGAAAGAGGAAGAAGATTTGTAGCCAATCTACACATTGAAGATCAATTTCATTCCTTACAAGATATGCAACAATTGTCATTGTTGATTTTCTAGTTTGCTCTCATTTATTTTGTTCTTGTCAAAAGACTAATTTCTTTTTGTAAGTTTGATCTTTTCTATCACAAATTAATTTTCTAGTAAAAATGAGTACCAAAGATGAGTGTGAAAGGCAAGATGAAGAAATAAATATCAACATAAACTAAAGGAAGTCAAAGCAACGGATTCTCATTCTTGGTAAACTAAAGGAAGTCAAAGGAACAGATTCTCATTCTTTTAAAAAGACATTTGTTATTGCAAGAAACTATTTTGCATACCCTTCACCGTCTCAAAGATTTTCCAAACTACACTTTGACCCAACCAAAAAATAAATAAAAACCCTTAATGCAAATTTTCACCATTTTGAGCAATAATTAATTGAAAAGCATACAAGGCAATAACCATTGTAGCAAAGATGAGTGTGAAAAGGACGATGAAAAAAGAAACATCAACATAAACCAAAGGCAAAATACAGTCAAAGGAGAACATTCTCACTCTTTTCAAAATGCATAAATGCATTTGTTGTTGGAAGAAACCATTTTGCATACCCTTCACCCTCTCAAAGATTTTCCAAAATACACTTCAACCCAAAAAACTCTTAAATGCAATTTGTCAACCTTTTTAGCAACATTTAATCCAATTTGTCACCTTTTTTAGCAACATTTAATCCAAAACCATATAGGACAACAAGCATTGATTGTGTCATGTCTACAATTTAATTTCCTTAAGGATCTTTCGTAGCTTTCTTTCAATTTATTAGGTGGGTAGACATTGGGTTTGTGCAAACATAAAGCACTTGGTTATATCAAAAGTTTCTAACTGGTGAAGTTGTGATAGAGGCAAGAGGAAAGAAATTTATATTGCAAGTGGAAAATATATAATGGCAATACAGAGTTTGTAACAACATGTAGATGTCATCTCATTTCATGTGACACTCCTTATTTGTCTCTGTCATCCCACTTTGTGTGACACTCATTATTTTTCTATCATTGGCACACTCTCCTCATTTCTTTCCTAATTTTGAAGAGATAGAAAGAAACACAATGGAGCCCACTTCGACAACGCCTTCAAAACATAGATTGTGTACCTACCTCCACATATGATATTCAAATGAGTATATATTGATAGAAGACATGAGCAAAACTTGAATTGCTATAGACCATTCCATTTTCACTTATGTATAGATTACTTTTTTACCTCGACCAAATGTTAATATTATTGTTGTCATGTTGATCCATACTTGATTTGTTCATTACTCTTGCAAATGTTAAAAATGTTAGATACCAATTTGCAAAACTTGAATTACTATAGACCATTCCATTTTCACTTATGTATCGATTACTTTTTTACCTCGACCAAATGTTAATATTATTGTTGTCATGTTGATCCATACTTGATTTGTTCATTACTCTTGCAAATGTTAAAAATGTTAGATACCAATTTAACCTGTTGATGGTAAAAATAGAGAAAGTATTCTAGTGTTGTGCAAATTGTACTATACTCAACTTAATCTCATCACGTAGTTTGTTTCATAGTTGGGTGCAATTAGGAACACATTTTCTAGACTTCATATTGCATACATGAACAATGTTTGAAAAGCATAAACATCATAAAAAATATAGATTAGGTGGAGACCGAATGGTAATGCAAGAGGCATACAAATTTTAGTGAGCAACCACTAAATATCAATCGCATTATTTCCTCTTTTTCAGTAAAATAGAAAATGATCCCTAGAATCTTTTAAGATTGGATCAAAGTTAAATGGAAAAGTATGGAACCAAACTGTACTTATGACAGTGGCTCCCTATCCGATAAGATTTTTATTTAGTATATTTTGATTTAATTTGATTATTTTACTTTAAATTTCTATATGTTCCTTTATAACAAAAAATTGTGCAAGCGTGTTTATATATATATATATATATATATATATATATAATTTGATTATTTTAATTTAAATTTCTAAATGTTCCTTTATAAAAAAAAATCGTGCGCGCGTGTTTATATATATATACTCTGTGTAGATATATTATATCTCCTATCATGAAGGAAACCAAGGAAGTTGATACAAGCTCTATTAATCAAATGAAAGCAAGCAAGAGTCATGATTACGAAATTCTAAAACGAGCACAAAAAGCCTATTGTGATGATAAGGCAGAACTCGATGAAAACCTTTCTTAATATGGTTTCATATGCTCTTAATCCCAAGTGTTGTGCATCTAAGCATAGCAAAACTCCTAATAATAAAGATATAAATTAAAGGTTTATCAAAACCCTTAGATGTATAGTGTTGAGGATGAAACCAGACTTCAAAGGAAAAGAATTCAAATTGTCAATTTTCAAGGTCCTATATTTGGAACTCAAGGTAGAATGGGTCAGTCTTGCACAAAAATACTCTATTAAATGGTGGAAATGACATGAGAAGTATATCCCAAAGCTGAGATAGCTTACTCTTCACCTACGCCCACAATTTCTTCATTCCTCTACTACAAAGACGAAATTGATCCACCTATAAAAAGTCATGCAGCTCAAAGAGCGACAACATACCATAACAGAATAAAGAAATTATTAATCATTTTCGCTAAGTCAAGCCCTATGTGTCATCTTTAATTGTTACATGAAGACTTCAATACAGATTACTTATATGCTAGCAATTGACTTGCACACTAGCAACAGAGATTGCAGAGAACATCCTTCAGCAATGGAATCTTGTAGGGCAGCCAGAACAAAACTTGAAGAATTCCAAGTTTATCTCACTTTAAACTTGGAACACCCCTAAGAGATCCCAGCCCAATATAAATGTTAACCACGTGACACTCAGCACTCTAAGCATATACACTCTGTAAAAAACACAGAAATGCCAACTTTGTAATAACAATCTTTTACAAGACTTGCAGACATTGCGAAACATCCATCAACACAAATGTTATCTTTCCTTCAAAATTTGGCATTGAGAAATTGTAGAGCACTTAATTACAGACTTTGGGCACAATTCAGTTAGCAAGGAGTGAGCATAAACTGTGGTTCTGTTGCCATGAATGCAAAGGAATGTTAAGAACTCGGTAACTCAACCAATCAGATTAATGTAACATAGATACTAAAGGTAACTTACCAGTTAGAACTGTAAGAGATGAATTTGTCATAATTAATACAACAGAATAAATATAAATCAAAAAAATCAAAACACACATCATGGTGAACCTTCAACTATGACCACAGTTTTTTGTCATGGAGTGTCTACCCAACAGTTTGTGTACTGAAGTAATTTGGTCATCCTGCAGAGAACCAGATTATGAATTAGCAGCTACAAATACGCCCACCTCTCTGGATCGTAATTCTTCACAATCCCTTTGTAGAAATATTGCATTGAGAAAATTATAAGGGAAATGATATGGAACAAGCTATGTTCCTAAAGCAATATTCCAATTACAAATAACAAAATAGAAAACCAAAAGGGCCATGTTACTAGAGATATTCCAAATTCGGAAAGTTAAAGACTGCAACTTCAGCTTCTTTTGCTAAACCTACAACATCACCCCATCCTTGAAAATCACAAGTAAAAACACACAAATTTCTGATACCAGTACTTTCTGGTAACCTTGTTCAGTCTACCATCAGTGTGTATCATTTGAAATGCCAACAGAAACGTGAAGATACTCCCTTTCTGTGCATTAGATATCTATGGAGGTTAATACACTATATATATAAAGAAATCAATTCAGAGTTTCATTCAGTAATTTTTTTCAGGCACAAGCCTTTTTCTCCACATTGATGAGTATCCATAGCTGACAGCTAATAGTGAAGGGCACATTTATTTTTGAAACCTTCTGTTGTTATGAAAGTAACATTAATACCCATATGCAACATTTACTATTAACACATTAAGAGTAACAAAGTACCAAATAAATTATGTGATTATGAAAAAATGAGATAGAAAGTGCAATGATCATTTCAAATAAGCTTAGTTACCGATACGCTTGCCTGGATGTGGGATGCAGAAGTGGATGCTTCCCGATGCGGAGGCGTAGGCGGAGGCGGGTGCTCTTTGGAAGCTCACAGGGAGATTTTACACTCCCTGTGGGCTTGGGCCCAGTAAAAAACAAAAAAATTTAATATATTGCCCGATAACTATTGACAAGAGCTGATAATTTTTGCTCGTAATATATTTCTCATACATTCGCCCACGAATATGACTAAACATTAAACTTTCATAAAATATCTTCACCTGTACATATTCTTCTTTCATTCACGGCACCAATATTAATTAGCACTATATGAGAATCAAACTTTATAATACGAACTTCTCCAGCTTTAGAATTATTATTCAACATGACCCACGAACTAAGATTATAAAATGCTCATACTTCAAAATTAATTGTGATTGCCTCACACAGCAAAATGAAATATAAACAAAGCTCAAACATTTCGTCTTCAACATTAGAAATATATTGAATAGTGAAATTTCAAGCAATCTGGAGATCTACAATAATTAAATATTCTCAAAGCTGGTATCATTAGAAATATAGACACTCTGTTTCTCCGGTTGAATTACTTCTCGAATATCAGACAATATAAATCCAAAACTATGCAAATAGACATATATGATATGGCTTATTTGAATATTTGTGAACTATCAATTGGCATTTAATATTTATCTTGATCAATATGAAGTATCATACTATCAAACGATTTAATTCTGCATATTTCTTGCATTTCTTTGTGTGTGTGTGTAAACGCATCCAAAACCCCCCCAAAAAAAAATCACGCATATGCGCATCCGATTCTCGTACCCACATCCGCATCCGCACCCAAATCGGTAACTTAGCAAATAAGCAATGATTTTATCAGCCAATCTAAGACATCCATATTCAATGTCAGGCCTTATTTTACCAGTTGCATGAACTATCCTGAACAGAATGATTGAGGCATGACCATATTCTTCGGGCTTAGAACCTAAGAATGGGGAAATCCAGAATTCATATTTATTTGAGTGCATAGGTGTTATAGGTGTTACTCTAAAAAACTTACAAAACTTCCAAGTGATATTTTGAACCGTAGGATTACACACTTCCAATTTGATCATTAAAACTTGAATAGAATGGTTGAGGCATGACCATTTTATTTGGACTTAAAACCTAGGTATAGGGAAATTCAAAATTCATATTTATTTGTGTGCATAGGTGTTATAGGTGTTACTCTATTTTAACTTACAAAACTTCCAAGAAAAATGTTAAACCATAGGATGACACTACCAATTTGATCGTTAAAACTCAGGTCTAAGCTTCCAACTTCTCTGCAGCCAAATTCTTTACCCATCTGGTTTAGATCCTTCCCTTCTCACTGTAACAGTTCTCATTACAAGATTCTTAAACATTTGTATTACTATAAGCTCTATCTCCCACCCATTTCTTGTCAGTTCAGTTTATCTAGTTTAAAAATAAACAGCTCCTCGAGAATATGTGTTACAAGATATAACAAATGATAGAATTGTTCTTTAACTTAGGAAAGCTCTCCATAAATAGAAACTAACCTACAAATGGACAACATAAAATTGCTCATTTATATTTTTTATAGAATTTACTGGGGCAGTTCATATGATCATATTGAATAATATTTAAATGACTATTTTTTCGAGGTAGCCAAAGGCTGAGACCCTCTTTCAACACAAGACAAAGGATTTTATGTTTTTGGACTGAAAACAATGTGACTACATGCTTATGTTCAATAGAGGATGGGACGAACAATGTGGCAGAGGCAATTGCGGCTCTTCAAGCAGTAAGATTAGGACAACGGTTGGGTTTTTCCAGAATCCATTTGGAAGGCGATTCTCTTGCCATCATTAATGCAATCATCGCAAGGGATGTGCAAGCTTGGCAATTGCAAAAATACATTTTAGCAAGCAAGAATGAATTGGCCACCTTTGAGGGTTTCCAAATTAGTCGCGTTCAGCGTTCAGGACGAGGTGGCAGATGTCCTTTCAACGTGCGCATTATCATTTAGAGATATTGGGGAGGTACAAATGGAGGATTTTCAATATCTCACATTCGATGGGTGACATCACTTACCTGCTGCAGACTGATGGCTGCATTTATGAACGATCAAGGGAATGTGTGATGGGACGTTGGTTTTAGAGAGTCGAAAAAAGGTGGAGTGTTGTGTTCATTTCTTGCAGTGGTCTGCAAAGGCAACTGGGCGATGTGGACGCAATGGAGGCAATCTTTACTCTGGTTACTACACGGCAGCAGGCAGCTTTTTTTGGGCCAGTCTTGGCAAAACGGTTTAAGGGGATTTTCAAGTTTGTGGAAATGAAGTTTGTGAAGGCTATTGAGGAATCGTTTGGTGATGTCTTTCTCCAGACCAAGCATTGTTACAGGTCAAACATGGACATCATATCCATGGTCATAACGTGGGGTTTGGAATTAGGGGAGAATGCGGAGGTGATCAAATGGGTGATGTGGGTGATTTTGGAGGACTGGCTATTTGGGATAGAAACTGTATTGGAATGGGCTGTTCTGGGAATGGGGTTTGATGTCCGTGAGGGTATTGAAAACCCTAATGCAGAAGAGGTGTATGAGCTGATTCCATTTCTTTGCTGGCCTACTGGTTTTAATAGGGATGAGCAGAGACTCAAGGCGCTCTCCAGATGGGAGTCTCTGAAGCTCTTCATTCAACGGCGGGAAGCCTTGACGAATCATGCTTTGGTGATCGTGCACGGCAAGGAGAATGAGAGGAGGCGACATGCGAGAAGCAAGAAGGTGGCAAAGCCGAAGAATGCAGGGGCAGAGGTGGGTGTCGAAGGCATTGGATAGAGCTTCAGCTTCTCTGGTCTGGGTTCTTGCCCAATTTCTGTCTTTGAATGTAACGGCTTTAATGGATGCATTTTTGTACACAGTGGGCTGGGTCTTTTCTGTTTTGTCGTTCAGGGGTTGAAATGCAGCCAGGGTATTGGGATTGTGACTGCCTCAGTGGTGGCCATAGTTTGAATGCAACAGTTTGTATGTCATTTTGGCAAATTCAAAGGTGGTCTGTTTTTGGTCAGGGTGGGTGATGGTGTCGGGTAATGTTACTGACCTGAACCAGGCATTTTTTATGAAGATGTATATTTTGTAAATTTCATTTTTTAAATATTAATAAAATTTATCAGTATTACCGATCCAAAAAAAAACTTCAACAATAATTTGAAACCAAAGCAAGCATACTAAATTCTATTGAATGATGAATTTTAGATTTAACAATAACACTCAGTGAACATAATTTTAGCAATAGGCTGGCTTGAAAATAAATGAAATAAAATAGCTATATTTTTAATCTAACTACAACTGTTTGCATGGCATGCAAGCTTTAATACAAAATAGTAAAATACTCCACTAATAAGAAATTCAATGCATGCAATTGTCAATTAAACTAACAATTAATATTATTACGATTTATCCCTTAAAAGCTCACGTTTCTTGCATGACAATGATCTACAAGGAAATGGCATAAATATAATTTACTCTGAGCCATATGACCTAGAATTAGTGCCCCTAAAGATTGTAATGATGTTCAACAAATCTTTGTCTCTATTTTGATTATGGTGTATACTTTTTTAAAAACACTATGAGACCTTTATCCATGATGGCATGTTGTCGAACATGAATTTCTAGGAGGGAAGAGGGCATCTCTGTTTGAAAAATGACCTTTATGTATTAAATCATTTGTACCTCACCATCTTGAATGTTCTTGAAAGCTTATTTTTTCAAAGATGCACAACCAATAACCTTCCTTGAATTTTGATCTCAATTATTTTCTTTATCTGCAGTCACACCTGATTCCTAAAGTTTTGCATTCAAATTTTCAAAAACAATTTCTATATGTAAGACAAAACCTACATTTATGCAAGCATGTCTCCTAACGCCATGATTTCATTAAAAAAAACGGTAAACCTCATTTATGTGCCCTAACAAGCACACGACTAGGGTATAGACAATTTTTTAAATCAAAATGTGATTATCGAGTGGAAATGTTTGGACGCTAGTGCCACCTGATTTGTGCGTTGAATGCAATCATCCCATTTAGGGCACAATTTCCTACTGAAATTGTCACTTATCAGGCATGATTTTTCCATGCTGTTACAAGCTGATTTGTGCACTGAAAAAGAATATTTTAACTATTCTGACTAGGCATGATTTACTTAATATTTGAGATGATCTGAAGCACAATTTCTGATTGCTAACTGCCACTAAACCAAAAAGAAAATTAGGCCATTTTTGCCAACTTTCATCTAGGCATGACTTCACTTACTATATCATCAATTTCCAAAAATATGAATAAGTCTATTTTTGTGTATTGTACTGATTAGGCCACCAAGAATGTGCCTTTAATCTATCTCCTCAATTGTCTTTTATGGCATGATCTCATGCCATTCATCAGCAATTCAAAAAAATGACAAAATATCTCTAAAAGTGTGTTAAATTTATATTTTAAACTTAAATCATGATGCAATCATTTTGATCAGCACAATTCACGATAAAACATGCTAACTAGATTGCCAAATCATATAGCATGAAAAACTGATTTAACTTCATTGTTAAAAAGACTCCTCCTCCAAAATATGATTCATTTGAACTGGCATGCTTACCATGTTACCTTAGACATGTTTCCATGTTTACAAAGTTGCCTCTTGTATATACATTCTTTTGCAGGTCCAACTCACAAGCACCAAAGTAAAGAACTTCATTTTTAAATTAGAATATTATAAGTTAAAGCCAAATTTATAACCACAATCAATCTACAAGAGTTCATTAGTAAAATTACTGACCATAACATGACAACCTGCAACTTGACTGAAACAACTAATACTGACTTTGACTTGATACACAGATAATTGGTAAATTTGATGGCAACCAAGTATAATGTAGCACAATTATCACATTTTGGATTGGGTACAACTCTCTAGAAATAACAGCGCCTATTTGCAACGTAGGAGAACTACAGAATCTCTATTTTGACAAGTAGACTAGTGCCTTATAAGTTGGGCAATGGATTCAGACTTATATCTAAAGAGAAAAATTCCTAAATCGCCTAACACAACATTTTGTCATTTACATTATGTAAATAGAAACACAATACTACATTACGAATACAGCATGAATTGCGAAACAAAACACAACACAAAACAATATAGAAAACAAAGCACCATTTTACAAGTAGGAAACTAAGTGGGTTACATGACCATTTACATGTTGGAAAAAGAAGCAACCTTTTATGTTAAGAAACCGATCATGATTGCATATAGCCTAAAAGCATCCACAAAAATTTCTAAAAGACCCAAGCATTGAGTGGGTAGGAATGATCATGCAACAAAAAATTCAGCACAAACTGATTGATATGCATTGGCTCCAAATGATCTCCTTCCATAAGAAGAAACCTCTCTAAAAACTGAAAAGAATGTCTCCTTCCAAATGTATCTAGCAAGATCCTATTGGCATATTATTGTAGGAACAGTAACCACCATATATCAGATTTTATCCTCTTGACCTATGTCTTCACTATACATCAACCTAAACTCAATCCAAATATTATCCTCCAAAAAAGGCCGAAGCTATTTAAAGATCTCACTCACCACTCTTGACTTGTTCGATCAACTCACATCAGTTGTGCACCAAGTGGTCAGAACACTTCTCGATATTCATCAAATGAGCCTTTATTTGACTAGGCCTGAGATTCTGAATTTGAAAGACCATCAAGGTCTAAATCTTCAAGCACTAGATCATAATCAAAACGGACATGTTGAGAAATATCCATCATTGTCAACAAACTTTGTCATCCATCCATCTTCTTCTTCCTCGATATATTCTTCATTCTCTATATTTCACTCTTACATGTGATTCTCTTCACATTCTACTTCAGCAGTCACTCCCACAAACTAATTTGAGTTTTGACTTTTCAATATCTTTGAATTTACTAATCATAATTGGATGTTCTATGATAGTTTCTTCCCCATATGTGTCGAAACAAAGTAGTCTTGGGCAGAATTCACCACCAATGAATCATTTATATTCTCTGGCAACTTTTTTGTAGAATAGCTTCATTGATAACAATTGAATGTTCAACATTAGCTTCTTCAATGACATACATAGGATCTATTAAAGATGATGATGAAGATGATTCATACTACAAAAGACAGATACGCCATGTACTCCATTGACGACCCACTCCCAAGGTGTTGCAAAAAAAAACAAGATCCAGCAACAGATCCTCCCCATATATTTCTGAGTTGACAAATCTCTAAAGTTGAACAATGTTGAGGAAATTGTTCTTTTGAAAACAGAGTTAGACTTTTGGCCAAAAAAGGCATAAGATCTTTGTTTCTTCATCAGATACCAATAGAAATTTTTTTATCATTAGTGCTTATGGGAACTATTGAACTTGAAGCTCAAAACATCTACAAGAAAAAAAATATCTTGTACTTTTCTTTGACTATATCTATTGTAGGCTTCAAATGAAGAAAATAATCAAAAGGGATCATCACCTTCTTTAGTGCAATCGAGTTGTTCTTGTTTGCAACTTTTCTCTTCTAATGTTTGTGTGACTCTATCATATTCAAAGAATATGGGGCATATTTGTGTAACATCACACTCTTCTTCCATCAAATGACCCTCTACAACCGCAAAGAACTTGGGTAAAACAGGACACAATTCTACTTCTTGTAAATACTCTTGTTCTATTTGTAATTCCTAATTATATAAACACATGACATCACTCAATGTACAGTTAAGAAAATCATTCTTTATCCTATTAGGTTCATGTTTAGTATAACCAAGCACAATTTTGCCATTGGATACATCTAAAAAACATTTTGATCACCCAAAGACCCTTGATTTTTATTTGTGTGAATCTTTGTGTTCGGAGACAACTATTTTGTTGAAATATTGTTCGTTCGTGTTTACTAAAACGACATAAACAATTATTTTATATATATATATATATATATATAATGAGATATAGAATATATATTAAATTAAATATATAATATATATTAATATAATATATCAAACAAAATCATGATCTATATATATATATATATATATATATATATATCACAAAATAATAAATAATATTGAATTGACTACTTATAATATAAACATGGCTTAACATAATATTAGTCACGATACCTATCGTGATTGACATATATGACAGTCACGATAATATCGTGACTGTTCATATATGACAGTCACGATAAGTATCGTGACTGTTCATATTCCCTTTGTTAAATGCCGACAGTTATATTAAATAGCGAACATGCTAATCAAACCGTATGTTATCAACAGTCACCATTTATAATAAGATATGACTGTTGATAGATGATACTCCTTCGGTTCAATATAAATAGTTGATATTCGTTGTAAAATCAATCAAATCACAACGGCAATTGTATTCTACAGCGAATATCAACTATCTACAATATATTAGTTTTATAATATCTTCTGATTCAATTTCCTTA
>MU227282.1:353335-373388 GCA_018584345.1 Thuja plicata
GAGATATAGAATATATATTAAA
The DNA here is from genome assembly GCA_018584345.1 of Thuja plicata. Classification (NCBI taxonomy): domain Eukaryota; kingdom Viridiplantae; phylum Streptophyta; class Pinopsida; order Cupressales; family Cupressaceae; genus Thuja; species Thuja plicata. The sequence goes on from MU227282.1 coordinate 353,358, forward strand.
TTAAATATATAATATATATTAATATAATATATCAAACAAAATCATGATCTATATATATATATATATATATATATATATATCACAAAATAATAAATAATATTGAATCGACTACTTATAATATAAACGTGGCTTAACATAATATTAGTCACGATACCTATCGTGATTGACATATATGACAGTCACGATAATATCGTGACTGTTCATATTCCCTTTGTTAAATGCCGACAGTCATATTAAACAGCGAACATGCTAATCAAACCGTATGTTATCAACAGTCACCATTTATAATAAGATATGACTGTTGATAGATGATACTCCTTTGGTTCAATATAAATAGTTGATATTCGTTGTAAAATCAATCAAATCACAACGGCAATTGTATTCTACAGCGAATATCAACTATCTACAATATATTAGTTTTATAATATCTTCTGATTCAATTTCCTTAACATATTTTACTCATGTTGATCAACTTCATGATGCACGCAGTATGCATGTGCAAGAGAAGTAACTTCTACCAATTGCTTTGTTGGAGAAATACGGACATGAGACATCACTGATATAGCTGACGAAAGATTATTTTTGCTTGAAAGAAGTGGGTATTACTGAAATAGTGAGACATGAAAGGAAGTAGTGATCTGCTTGAATCTTTTTGTATCTTTCTTGAAATGATCATATGATCCTCCCACTCGGTAGCACGTTCTTGACAATCCTTCAATTCTGTAGCATTATCTATCTTAAGAAAGAAAGCAATTTTGAATGATACAAGATTGGTGAAACAACTTAGAAGAATCTCAAGAAAAGGATCCAGAGTGACATCAATCTTGGTAACAAGACGCTCGAATCATAGGTTCACTATCATATTTCTTGACGTTTAAGAGTTGTGCAAACCAAAAAGATGACTATCTTCAAGTATATTAGAACTTACAAGAACTTTCTATCTCATCAACTCCCAACTAAATATAGATCTAACAACGAGTTGGAGAAACCAATTAGCTGTTGCCCCATGCAAAAGCTTCCAAAAACAAGCAAACCGCACAATCTTCATGATCTAAATTCAAAAATCCACATGCAGTGAAGGCTGAAATATGCTCATCAGAGTGTTGTTTGCCATCATACTAGAGTTTTGGAAATTTCTTTATTGGTCCACAAAAGAATTAATGACTTTCTATGAATGCCAATGGACCAATCTGATTTCCCCATGGCAATAATGGAGATTCCCAATCGTTGTTGATGCAATAAAACTCCCGATCAGCCATCCTTTGTAGTGGTTCTTCTTCTAAAGCTGAAATATATTTTTCTTGGTCACTAGAACCTTTGTACCCCATAGAATGATTGGATGGATAAGATGGCCATCCTATGTCTGCCCCCAATAAAGTCACCAAAACTTGTTATATTTCACTTTGCCCCTTTAGTCCAACACAATATACAATAAGATGTGTACTAAAACCACTTTAAAAGGAAAGCACCCTATAAATTAAAAAAAATAACCTACAACTAGGCAATATGTACTTGCTTATTTATATTTTTTACTAGATTTTCTACGGTGGTTCACAATCATATACTAAATAAAATTTTAATGTGATCTTTTTGAGTTTGTCTATGTTAAAAAACTGAGAATCAAGACGCCCTTTCAACACAACAAAAAAAAGTTTTTTTTTCAACCAAGTTTAAGAAAGAAATTTATGCTATTTACAAAAGCATGAAAATAAATGAAATGAACCAACTACACTTCTAATATAGCTACAACTGCTTGTATGACATGCAAGGTTTATTACAAAATAACTCTACCACTAATAAGATAGATAAGATAATATAAATTATTAATGTCCAACAAGAGACCACCAACAGGTCTAAGGGACTATAGGTAAACAAATAAGCAATCCAATACATAAGACTATCAGTTAATCTTACAATTTATATCTTAAAACTTCAAAAGTTAATGTTTCTTTCATGGCACCTGAACTATAGGTAAACGATCCAAAATAGTTAACACCAAGTTGAGTGTGTATACTTCACATACCTATGTATGCTTGTGCCTAGATTGTTGTCGACCCAAAATTTTAAAATTTCATGTCAATTCCGAAGCTTGGTGTCCAAAAATGCCTATGTTGCCTGTGCATTTGTTGGTGATCCAAAGTTCTCCATTCTCAAAAACTCTTTCGTGAGTGTTTTGGTACTGTTTTTCTTTTTCTCAATGTTCACTTTGATTGAGGTTACCTATTATTAATGAGAAATAATTAAAATTATTTTTTAAAATTTTTAATACCCCTCAATCAATTATCATTAAAACAGGCCATTTTGGAGGAAAAACAATTAAAAATCCCTTAAGTTATCTCCTCCCACTCAAAATGCTCAAAATCTCAAGTTTCTAACATCTTCTAGCATCTTGAGTTACAAGTGCTAAAAAAAAGAGCACTTAAAACCAAAATGGTTATGAATGCTCAAAAAGTGAGCACTCATAACCAAAATGGTTACAAATGCTCAAAAAATGAGCATTTAAAACCGTTTAGTTATTAACATTGAAAATTGGAGCACTCAAAACCTATGAACATTTTATTTGGGTATTTTCCAAATAATTTCAGAAATCTTGTAACTACCTCGAAAGAAAGATGTAAATGAATGTGACGGTTGTAGGAAATGTGTGAAAACTAGTTGACAGCATACATAAAGAAATGTGGTTGTCTGGTATACAATGATTGCAGCGATGGCACAAATGGTTTTGTTAAAGAAGATTTTAATGAAGTGGTACTGTTAATGAAGATTTGAAGCTTGAAAGGGTGAATGAAATGAAATGAATGCAGTGTGCGCACAGAATGGATTTTTTTTTCAAAACGGCTTTAGTAACGTTCAAGGTGTGATTGGCAGGCGCAAAGAGGGCGCTACAAATCATGCTATCACCTCCTTTCATATGCGAACAGAACATTGAACCAAAACAGAGCGCATGGTGTGTAACATAATATCTCAGATGTCATCCCATGAGTGTAAAGGTTATTAGTTCGAAGGATGTGGATTTGCTAAGCGGGGTACGTGCATGAAACACAAAAGAAATTAGTCAAAGGTTGCTGTCATAGAGACGCCTTGCAATGCAAAATGTGGATTCACGGCCGACACATCTGATTTGTTTGACAAAATTCCTCAAAAGCAATGACATCCCATACAATACAATGATTGTAACATTTGTATAAATGCTTGTTGAGAAGGCTTTTAGAATTTTTGAAATTGCTTAGTGGTAGAGATGCATGCAAAATGTGGAGCCATAGACAAAGCCTATGAACTGTTTGACAGAATGCGGCAAAGTGATACCTGCTCATGGAATGTGATGAATTCAAAATTTGTATAAAATAGATATGTTAGCTGAGGTTTTAGAAACATTCAAGTGAATGTAAAGGCTACGGTCAGCATATATGCAAAATGTGGAAACAGAGGCAAGATGCGAATCATGGAAAAGGGGCCTGAATGGTTTGACTATGGAGCACATCGATTGTAGATATTGAATACTCTCAGAGGCAAATGAAAGATCTATTACTTAGATAGTTTGCTTTCTCCGCATTGTGATGAATAAGGATTGGAACATTCTGGGATGGAAAGAATTTATATTCTTAAGAAAGTTATCTCAATGGTGTCTCCACTAAATAATGGTGAGAAAGTCCAAGAGATGATAAAGCATGTAGATTTTTCAAGAAGTAATTATGTCATGGAATTTTTCTATTTGATTCGATCATTCAAGCGAATTGTGATGTCAGATAAAGTCAACAGTGAAAGTGCTCACTTTTATGAGAAATGGTCATGATTTTGTTTTTGAAACTACATTTGTTCAACAAATGAATGTCTGGTTCAATTTTAAATTAATCTTTATTCCTGGAAGGCTTAGTGAGCTTGATGGACCTTAATTAACTATTTGTAGATGTGAATGTGGGAAAACTTAGTTGAGCCATGCAAGCTCAAAGTTGCCATAACCTATAATGTAAGTGGAAGTTGCGACACCTGAGGAGTATTATGGACAGATAAGCAAAAATCCATGGTCAGCTTAATTTGAAACATATGGTCAGATCCATAACTTTCATGATAAGCAAAGATGGTTGAATTTCATTATTGCATTGATTCCAAGAGCATGGATGTTTCAGTTTGTAGCTACACTTTCTAGTGTAAAAAAATAATTCATGCTTATATCGTTGCATGTACAAATGGAGTTGATAGAGATGGACAATTACCTCAGCAAAGCTCATAAAGTTCAAAAGTGATAAGTTTCAAGTTGTTTTTTTTTAAAAGTGATTTGTGTCACTTATGTAATCAAAAGCTAGAACACGCCCTTGAAAGTCAAATTGTTGTTCTTTATATGAACAGGTGATTTATTGATTGGAGGAAGAGATGGTGCATATATGAGTCCAACTCATAAGTTGAAAATCACTGTAGTCTACTTGCCATTTTTGTAAATAGTGACTTTTGTCACTTTTGGTCAAAGGTAAGTAGTTGACTCTTCCTGCGCAAAATTTGTAAGGTTAATAACCTCGTTCAATTCGCACAAAAATAAGTTAGTTACTAACCTGGAAAAGAAGGCAGTTATCCTATGAAGCCTGTATATGCAAAGCTATTTGTAATGTAAAAGGGGGGAACTCTTACAGAGGAAAAACTCTGGAGAAATTTTCAGAGATATTTTGAAGAACTTTTATGTTAAAATTATGTACAGAGAGGACTTCGGAATTGTATAATTTCAAAAGATAATGAAGAATGCAGTTTAGTTCGTGTGTCCTAAGTTGTAATCATATGTTATCACTTATCATTGCTAACTTCTCATATGTTAAGTTGGTAACCTCTTTATGCATGTGCAAGGACATTGATATCTGCGCAGTTAATTTAATGATACACAATCAAGCTTTGATATCTCAGTTTGAAAGTGTTGAAGTAGGCTATCTCTTTGCGTCAAGATTTGTGATTCTTCATTCATCACCATTGCATGGATAAGCATATTTGTTGATAACCCCCTTTGTAATTCGTATCCATTATGGAATCCCATTTAGTTTTTGTCTGTCTACTGTTGGGGTTTTTGTTATCCATTTCCTTTTGTTTTGTCTTGTATCCTTGTTGTACTTTAAGGTGAAAAGTACACAAAACCTCAAATACCCCCAATCATACGAGGGAGCTGCCCCTCTCAAACGCACAGGAAGATTGCAATTTGATTGTGATCTCTCCAACTGTTGGCATGGTTGTCACTACTCATAGAGCAAACAGGGTCAGTTTGAAAGAAACAATCGCAGTGACAAATTTGTTTACCAACAATGCTTCTATTTCAATCTTCTCTGCACTCTCTTATCTATGTTTTAAATCTCGTGTTCTCAGCTAAGAAGGAAGATATTCAGTAATTCCTCTCTGTACTCTCCTTCCTTTCCTATATCATTAACAAATGCTTATTTTATATAAAATACCCACCCAACATTCTGCAGCCAACCTGTCCATGAGTGAGTTAGAACTTAAGACCCCATCAGATAGTGCAACAAACAGAAAAGCAAAACCATGATCAGAAATTAGCAGCCCAGGCGACTCTTGGTCAGTAGGAAGGTAATAAAATCAGTTGCTGGAAACTCCTCTGTCCCTTCTCGGGCGCACCTTTCCCCGTATCCAATTCGGAAACATATCTGATAAGGCCCGAATACACGTCGAATATTGTACCCATGCGTGCCAAACAAAACTTGATTTCCGAATCATGCCAAATACTATGTGATTTGATTTTTTAAAAGCTTTGACGTAAATCTTCCCAATGCAATTTAAAAAAACTTAATTAATACAAAAAAAAAAATTAAAAATTGGTATAAACAAAACCTGCACCAAGTGAGAAAGACAAATGAAATGTTTTTCTATTTCAGCGACCCATTTTTTGTGTTATCTTCTAATGCAACTCTACTATTTTTGCATATTGTAAAGTGTTAAATTAACTTATAATTATTTATTTAGCATTAATGTGTCTATATTGCTATTGAAGTAATGAAAATATCCTCTAATAACTTAGAAAATTGTGTTAAATATGTGTAAGAGTTTTTTATTAATGTCGTATTGAGCCGTATCCATTTTGGGAGGTCTTAAAAACAGACCGTATCCATACCCGATACCGTATCCGTATCCGTGTCCATGTAACTTTGAATAAAATAAATGCCAATATAAAAAATAACTACAGATCTAAAAATAGGTGTGAAATGATAACGTTTGTCAAAAATAAACTCCGATGAAGGAAGCTGCCACCAGGAGTCAGCAGCAATAAAATGACTTTGGCCAGAACAAGAACTCTGCATCCTGCATAAAGACGCAATTGAATTAAAAATTGGTAACCATCCAGCATACTGTAACTGCCACCAGGGTCATCAGGAGTGGGTCCCACCTTATAACGGGGATATGTAAACTGTCATGCAGGCCTAAACAAGAGCCCATTTTTGACTTAGGTGATCACAAAAACAATTGTGGACCCCAGCGACAACCTGAAAAAAAATGCCCATCTTCGAATTTGTCTTCACCTAGTGCTCAGAGATGTGGATCCCAGCAGATGCAGCACCCAGAAATTATAAATAATGCCTTTGTTTCATCCCAACGCACAGGAAATATTAAGGTTGTTGGGTCCCACCAGGGCTGAAGCACCATCAAGAGATTGTGCCACCTTATCTGTCTTTTCTGAAAGATGAGCGATGAATAGAAAAAAAAAATTAATCCAACTTGGCCTCATGTGTGCCCCACCAGGCCCCCAGCTGTAAGCAAACAAGAATAAACCTACACGTGAAAAATCAGAACACGCCAAAATTTGGAAGCGGGATAGATGGTAAGCCTGGATGGTCCTGCATCAGCCCTCCATATGAAGTGCCTTACGAGAGCTCACTTTCTTTACCTCCTATGGATGAATAATACCACTTGGGTCTATTCTTTTGCACAGACATCTAGTTTTGCTAAAAATCTCATTTGAATGTTAATCAGCCCTAATAACCTAAGTGTAAGGTACGCATGACCTAAAATCATGTGGCACTCATGCATCCTTCATACTACTCTGAACCTCCTTGCATTCTGATCTATGAGTGTGAATCAATTGCTGAGACACTGAAGTAGGCTGCAAATCTGAGAGAGATTGAAAAATGTTTTCCTTCTAATAGTTGCACATTATTCTTTGAGTCATCAATCAGCTATGTGCCTTAAAATGAACATTTGCAATTATAACAAGAAAACCTCATTTTAATATTTTATCAAACAACGCTATCAAATAGATTCTAAATTCAACAGATTCAGAACTTCAATTCAACTTAGAAATTTGTATATAGATTATGGAAGTTATGGAACCAAAAAGAGTATTCATTGTAATCTGTAATATATCTAATGCAACAAAGAAATTTTTTTCAAAAAATCAAACTGTCACCTAAAGACTGAGTCACGAAAATAATTATACCTTGTACAAAGATGCCGCAGACTCAGATTCCTTGGTTGCTGCTGGGATATGCCCTTGTGTATGATATGCATCCAAAGCATCTATAGTAAGCTGCCATCCACAGAGAGCCATGGCACCACCACTACTACAACCAGCAGCTGCAACATTGCCATTCACCCATGGACAAAAATGGTGATGCTGTTGAATGGGATCAAACTCTCCAGCTTCATGTTTAGAAATTATGCCCCTATTTAGCTTCTTTTCTGTGATGCATAAAACCATGCCCCTAATCAAATTCTCAGCATTTAGAAACGAAAAGTGAAACATAATGTTAAAAGTGTTGAAATGCATATAGAATGGCATTCATAAAACCTACAACCACAGAGATGATGGACATTGTAAATGTCTAATAGAGAATGCCTGAGTAACGAATGAAAGGAATTTATACACTTAGATGTCCAAGACATGGACCTTCTATAACCAACTACATCAATCATTCCAACACCTACTAGGTAAACAAGATTTCACCAAAACCTGAAAATGTAAAATATTGCAGCACTTGAATTATGCTCATTGATTTTGTTGAAAAAAGACTAGTTATAATTTTATCTTATTTTTAAATTATGTTTAAGCTTGAGTGCTTTCTACAATCGTGCAGATACCAACAATGCACACTACAACAATCACAAAGCATGGACTCTAGAGTAAAGGAATAGGCAGTTCCCCTCATTTCAAACTTTTAGAATCAAGGGAAGCCTTCCCTTGTAATAGAATTTCCTGGAGTCAACCACACATGCAATCCAGATACAGAGACCTGATCTACATAAAAAAAAATATAGCCTTCAGCATAAATGCATCCCAATTTGTTGTCACTAGGCAGATAACACCATATTCATTTAGAATGTTGTCCAAATCTTGTTTACTGATATAATAATCCTTCAGATCCAAATAATCACGCTAACGCATCAGTATTTAATTTATAATATTATAACTTCCAGTAACAGAAGCATACTATTCAAATCCAACAAAGGTATTAGGTAAGACATGAGACTCACAACAGATTTGCATCATTTATACTAGAAAACTAAAGTAAAGCCAACTCATAACTAATAAAGGTTGATATGATTGCCTTAGATTGCTGCCTAATTAATCCATTGTGTGTCACTGAATTATTTACAAATATAATACAACAAATTAATGAGAATACATCAGACCTTCAAAAAACACGGAACGTACATAGATTCCTGTATTTAGAAAGATATAACAGAAATGTCATGTTTACTCATTTTTTTAATTTAGCAAAACCTACAGATTGTAATGTTCATATCAGAACCTCTCATATAACTTGCTTTAAAAAGCATGGCAAATATTTGCTGTGAGAAAGACAACCACAGAGAGACATACCAATGATGTGGCTGCCAAGTTAAATTCTAGAACTACATACCAACGATCTCTAAACTTTATCCTAGAGATAAAGCCAATGAATCCCTTACCGGGTCACACAATAGTTTGACTCAAATATCTTTATCATGTCAATGCCAAACAATCACATTTAGTGACACACTAAATCACATTAAGCAATATTGAATGTCAACCGCTGGTAAATGGGTTGGGTATGTAGTAGTCACTCCCTTTAACAGAGGGCAGAACTAATTAAAATGTATAGTGATGACATCTCCGCACCTACTGGTATCTCCACACAAACACCTTCTAAGACTACAACTACTTGACAACCACAAGTTCCCTATTTTGCATCAAGTTCAGTATAACCTAAGGGAAATATAAAGGTCATGGGTTCACCTCCAACTCCAACTCCAAACTTGGTGACGGCAATTTTCAATCTGCATGCCAAAGATGAGGGAATTGATACCATTGACAAATTCGTCTTTCCCCATAGCACTCCAATTCTACATTGCTCATTCTCCTTTTTTTAAAGAGACCATGTCTATGGCGGCAAGAGTAAGTACTTCATATGTGCCACCAAGGTTGACAAAATTAAGTGGAGAGGAGCCTTACTTCAAGGTATGTTTATTTAGGTCACTACAAGGATGCAAAATTTCAACTCCAGATCCTTAAAGATGTTATTGAAGAGGTTGGCCTTAACAGTGTGATGCAAATCATTACAAAAGAAGCATATGTGTGCAAGGCAATTGTATGTTGGTTGGATATGGCTACAAACATACATACAAGTCCCTTGCTGTGTGTATGCCATGAACAATTGGCAAAATTGAGAGGATCAAACAAGTTATTGCCACTGTGAAAGATACAAAAATGTATATCTTTGATCTTTCTCCAAGAATGAATTATCATAGTTCCACGGAGTTTTTTTGATGTAGGAACGTGGGAACGCAGGGACAGGTTTCCTGGATGGGGGGACCAAGACCTAAATTTGGGGACAGCAGGAAGACGGCGCTGGGGGACGGTGCTGATATACAAATTGAGGTGAATTGAAATCTTCAAGGCCAAATCTACAACATAACATCTATGTGAGTGTCCCATGAAAGGAAAAGTAGTTTCCACAATGTTGAAGGTTGCAACCAATATGTAATGGCATTTTCTATATAGCAAGCAACTTGCATCCATTTAAATAGCCTTCATCTTACTCACGTCCTATCAAAAGAATAGTCTCAACTTCAGGTCACTTGCCTAATAAACATGCCTACTTTATACAACCCAACCAATGACAATAGGTTGCCACAAGCCTTGGTAGGACACCATCAGACTGCTCTTTTAACTTAAGGAACCTCTTATCAATGGCATAAACAGAATAACATGTCACTTCGCACACATGCAACGATTCATCAATTAAAAATTTATGACCACAGGGAATGATTGCAAAATTCAAATTGAAATACAGAACTCTTCACAACCAAACGACCCTGATTATTTGCTCAACTTATACATTCATGTAAGCAGATCATGAAATCTCATTTAAAACCATGCATGATACCAATATTTTACTAATTATTTTTAACTTGCTCAATATATACATGCATATTATTTACAACCATAACAATGTTGTTATTTGTTAAAGTATTAATCCATAATCTTTAATGATCATGAGTGCTTATTCTTGTAATATGAATGAAAATATCAGAAAAACTTGGAACCGGAGTTACCAATCATAGAACTGGTTCAGATTTAGAATCAGATTTGGATTCAGATTCGTCAAAAAAATCGGGGTTGGGTTTGTTTTGCATTTGTCCATATAAAAATTATAAATATATACATATTTGCAGCCTAAAATCAGAAACACTAGAGGCGTCTAATATTTTTGATGTGGAGGAATATTTATGTCTTCTACACATAATATTAAACTTATAACATAATAATAAATTAATATTATTAATCCTTAATATTGCTAATAATAATAAATAAATAGTTGTAAAAATAGATAAATATTGGTAAATATCTAAGTTATCGGGTTTGCACCCTGGACCCTCGAGCCTGGTTCGGGTGCGCCTGCGAGTGCGAGCTGGGTGCACACAGGGTGCACACTCAGCCCTGTGGGTGCGCCCGGGTCCGCACACCCACAGACCCGTGTGCACCCATAGGGCTAGGCACGCACCCTGTGCCCAGCCAACTCGCACCCGGGAGCACCCACAGCTCAAATGAAAAATAATTTGTTTATTGTTTTATTTGGCTTCTAAACCCTAAAACGCCCCCATATGAGACCTCCAAACATATTTTCATTTCACTTTTGCTCTCTCATTTTTCTCTCTCCATCTTGCCAATTTGAAGTGAAGTGATTGTATTTGAAGGAGATCAATTGTGGAGTGCCAAATACCTTCCACAAAGCAGATTTGAGTGTGTTTAAGGTATGCATTTCAACCATATTCTTTAGTTTTTTGATAGATTGTGTCAAGTTTTGGATGATTTTTAATTTTTCTCAAGTTTGTGAAGAAGTTTTGAAGTTTTTTTTTCATTTTTTTTATAGATTGCAACAATGAAGCAGTCAAAGCTCAGTGGGTGGGGAGGGAACTCAAAAATTTAAAATTGATAAAGGGTCTCCTTTATGGAGACACACTACAAGAATTTCATAACTTCCTGGAAATGGGGGGTTTCTTTGGAAATGTAATTTTTGCAATTCACAATATAATAGCTCCTACTACAAAGTCAAACTTCATTTTTTAGGCCCTGGGGGTAAAGGGATTAATGGGTGACGGTCCAGGGCCAAATAAGAAGGGGTTGTCACCTGGACAAATAGTAGCACTTATAAAAGAACAAGATGAGAAAGATTGGTTGCAAAAGGAAAACAAAGTGGTTATAGTTCCGGGGAAAAAAACAAAAACACCACCCTCTCAACCAGCCTTTAGACATCCCTTCTTGCCTATGCCTTCTACAGAGGGTGAAGATGTAGAAACACAAATCTCCACCCGCAAGAGAGGTCCATTAGAGAAGGCATTTAAAAATGAGGCAAGAGATATTGCTGATGAAAAAATTGCACGTTGCCTCTTTGCAAATGGTCTTCCATTGAACTTGGTGAGATCACCATATTAGAGGGAGATGGTGATAGCAATAAATAATGCACCTTCTGGTTTCACAGGTCTTGGATTTGGAAAGGTGCGCACCACCTTATTGCAAAAAGATAGAAAATTTGTAGAGGCCCAATTAAAACCAATTAGAGATTCTTGGGTTCAAACAGGGGTGTCTATTGTTTCTTATGGATGGAAAGATTGCAAAAACCGTATGTTGATCAATGTTATTGATGTGTCCCCCAAGGGGGCAATATTTTTGAGGGCAATTGATTGTGAAGGGAAGTGAAAGATGCAGAGTTCATTTCCAGGATTCTCATTGATTCCATAGAGGCGGTGGGTCATGATAATGTTGTCCAAGTAGTTACAGACAATGCAAAAGTTTGCAGGGTTGCAAGTGCTTTGGTAGAGGCTAGATATGAACACATCTTTTGGACATCGTGCACCGTACACTCACTCAATTTGGTGATGCAAGCAATTGGCACCCAAATAAAATGGGTGAAAGAAATATATGAGGGTGAGGAGATTCAAATGTTTGTGACAAACCACCATATGTCACAAGCAATTTTCAAAAAAATTTCGACATTGGAATTATTGAAGGTAAATCTTAAAATTTAATTTATTTAGCTTCATTTATCATTTTGTCATGTTTTACATAATTGAATAAAATATTTTGTGTTGTTTACATATTGTGTTATTAACTTACTATTAACATGTTCTTAGGTAGTTGAAACCCAGTCTGCATCTCACACAATCGTTCTAAGACAGCTTGTGAAGGTGAAAGAGGCATTGGCGCAAATGGTTATTAGCAGCCAATGGGGTATCTGGAAGCAATAAAATTCAGTGAGGGCCCAAAAGGTGAAGGCATTGATATTGGATGATGATTGGTGGGCTTGTGTGGATTATGTATTGGAATTCACTAAACCTATCATGTCTATGCTTCGGTTTGCTAACACAGATGAACCATTCTTGGGGGATGTCTACGATAGCATGGACACAATGTTGGAGAAAATAAAAATTGGTAAGTTATAATACATTCCTCTATCCTTGTTTATTGATAGATATCTAAATTGACTTACATCAAGATAACTTACATGAACATTATTTGATATCCTAGGTAATACAAAGGAGAGAGAATGATCCTAAAGACACCTTTTACAAAAGGGTGGAAGCAATTGTTCTTCATCGTTGGAACAAGGTGACCACACCATAGTACCTCCTAGCATATGCTCTATCTCCTAGGTACTATAGCGCAGAAGTACTTGCTATTATAGGTAGAGTGCCATCATATAGAAATGTTAAAGTTGTGAATGGGTACAAGAGGGTATTTAGTAGACTCTTCAATGATAAAAAGGTAGGGGCAAGTGTTAGGAAAGAATTTGGATTGTTTATCTCAGGAAAAGATCTTTCTCCTTGTGTTGTTAATGAGCAAAGCAAAATGGATGCTACTAGATGGTAGTACGTCCATGGTCAAGATTTTATGTACCTCCAACCTGTTGCAATTAAGATCCTCTCACAAGTAAGTTTTTAAATTTTTATTCTTTTATTTTTGGCCACTTGCATTGTAGAATTTAACACTAACATTCTTGAATTTATCTTGTATTTTTTATTTTGTTGGTTTTTTCTCCAGGTTGCAAGCTCTTCTGACGCTGAGCGGAATTGGAGTACATACTCCTTTATCCACTTAGTGAAGCGTAAGCGGTTGGCTGCAAAAAAAAGGTGAAGACTTGGTGTTTATTCATACCAATTTGTGCCTCTTAGCACGTAAGGATCCAAAATACAAGAAGGGGGCAGAGAAGCTTTGGGATGTAGCACCTGAGTCTGCCGACTTGGATGCAACCATTCAGGATCTTGCTAGAGTCACTATGGTTGATGTGGATGATGATGATGACATAGCAACATGGTGCATCTAGTGCTAGTGGAACCGGTTTGGGTTCTAATAATGATGATGATCTACTTGCAGCTGCTGAAAATCCCATAGATGATGATTATTTTGATAATCCCTATGATGATTGATGAACACTTTGATGATTGATGAACATTGAATCATGTTTCAAACTTTCATGAACCACATTTTCATTTGTAATTCAGTAATTCAATGTAATGATTTTCATTACAATCGTGAACATAGATCAATGATCAAGTATTTAAATTTTTAATGTTTATCTTTGGCATTTGGCATTGATCAATGATCATGCATCATACTATGAATGATTTAGTTTTACAATTCTGTATATTTCTCTTTTCTTTGTATATATAATGCATGTGTGTGTGTGTGTGTGTGTGTGTGTGTACAGACACGTACCCAAATGCAAAACAAAAGTTCACGTACCCCATTACCGGGTTCTCGTATCCGAACCTGTCCCCGAACCCGAACCAGTAACTTAGGTAAATATTAATCTTTATTATTAAATATTAAATTGTAATATTAATAATTTATTTAAATATTTTCTTATTAGCATAACAAATATATTAATTTTATGAATATTATTACTTTTTAATATATTTTACTGTCTTCATGAGAGGAGATATATCCATTTAATTATCTCCTTGACAGTGGGATGGAAAAAGTTTAATGAAGGGTCGAGGTGTGTTCGATTGACTACTATTAATATATAGAAACAACAATCCAGAACATGCAGTCAAGGAGGGCAAGATTCGATATGGCAGGAATCTAACATTAGAAATAAAAAAAGGATACCTAACTATTATACTTGTCTTTAAAAAATTGTTTCTTTGCACCTATAGATCTCTGACCTGTTTTGTTGATATTGTCGCAAGAAGATCCTGGAATAACATTATTCACAGCAGAAGAGCCCTTCCCAGCATTTGTAACCTCTTCTTTAGAACCCTCATGATCAAAACTTAATACTAATGCATTGTTTGTAAGTGTTGGTTGGTCTTGCTCTTCACGGCCTACCGTATGACTGCTTTTCTGGCCACTTTCTAACGATTCTCCTTCATTTGATTCCCCAATTTTAGACCCAGTATAAGCCCTACCCACTGAATGAGACATCATCATATCATGACTATCACCGTGAATATCATCCCTTTCTGCTTCTTCAGGCATAAACTCACCCATTAATCCACGATCAGGAACAAATTCACCTGTTTGTCCCTGATTTTCTGTTACTTCTGCCACTTGATCAGCTTCACCTACAATGCTCTCAGTTCGATGGACAGACATATCTGCCCCATGAATTTCAGCTTCATGACTGGCACCCATTCCAACACTTCCTCCGCTTATCCCCAGACTGAACCCACCTTGGGGTTCAAAAGTAGCATTTTCACCATTTAATGTTCCATCTCCTTCATCACTAGTGCTCAAGCTTGTTTCTCCTTCACCTCGTCCAGCATCTGGCTGTTGGCATGTGCTCTGTTGTGCTTGTATGCTGAAATTCAATTCTGAAATCTCATTTAAATCAACATTCTTATCCATGCTAGGTAGTGGTCCATGGACATCATCATCATCTGCTGGAAAATTCTCAACACTTTCCATAGAATTCTCCTGCCAATTATGGTAGCATGTGTCCATTGCAATTACAGAAGACTCACGAGCTGAATCTTTTCTAGACTGGCTACCATATCTTTGCTGATTTCCCTCCTGCCAGGATGCTTCCATTATATGTCTTTTTGAATGGTTCAAACCATCAACTTCAATGTCTCTTTCAAATGCTGCCGAATGGCTGGGACCTGGGTATGAAACATCTTTGAAATGTGATACTCGATCTGCAGCCATGCTCTCTGTTGTCCGTGTGCGCTTAGATGGTCCATGAGAATATTGACTTCCATCATTCACTTCATCAGCATCACGGTCTACTACAGTACCTTCTGCACTATCAGCATGGTGAAGCCTACCCACAGGCCTGTCTACTGTACTTCCACCTTCGTCCATACTACGTTTACGGGTCCGGGGACCCCATGACTCATATGATGCAGCATGATCACCAACTTCACTGCCAGCAGGCTGCCGTACCATTGGATCCCTGTCATGCATAAGATCTTCCTGGGGCAGAGCCATTGTAGAAGGGTCAAAGTCTGTGTGAGGAAGTCCTCCAGCTATTGTCAAATTCAAGTCCATGCCCACATTTGAGTGGGACTTTCCCTCCCCTGTAGTTGCAGCTTCTTCTGCCTCATCACGGCCTTCAAAATTTTCTCTTTCCATTGTGTCAACAGCACATAAACCATCAATTCCGCTAGCTGCACTTATTCCACGTGTAAACACAAATTTTTTGCCAGTCTCTGGAAGGTCATTCAAACTAGAAAGAAAACGATATGGACGAGAAACCATAACAAAACTGCACATCCTAACAGTGGCTCCACAAAGGCTGCAATCTAATACTGCTGATGCAGGACCGCATCTAGACTCAGAAATAGAAATCTTTTTCTTTGAAATATCTTTCTTTTCTAGTTGTGCTGCTCGTGAATACTTTAACATACTAGGGCCCACGTCACAGGCTGGATGAAATTGATCTTGACCAGGACCACAAGAAATTGCATTTCCTGCTGACTGAGCAGAATGCTCTTCATAATCTATGACATTTGGAACCAAGCGGGGTTCCCAGCCACACAAACTTATCAGCCTCTGTGCCTGATGATGCATCACATGTTAAAATGTTAAAAAAAAAAATTCCCTTCAAATCACGAATGAAGCAGAAGCAGTGAATTTGAAATACAATAAAAAAAGAACATGCCTGATAGTAAATGCTTGCAACCTCTTCCCTAGATAATTCAGCTCCAGGCATATTATCAGCTCTACCACTGAACTCACTGATTGTAGCTGGTTGATGATTGGTAAGAAGACGGTCTATTTGTGGACCCCTGCAATGCTTCATCCAGTCAATAGTAGAACCAGACACCACTGGAAGGGATGAAAATTGCAGAAGTGCGTCACACCGATCATTGTAACCTCCAATTAGTGCAGATGGAGGGGTAGGAGGGAACTGTGCCAGGCTTTCCGAACAACTATTTTCTTTCCATGGACATGTACCTCTATGGCCACTCTGTAGTTGCTCTGCAAAAGCTTCACTAGTACTTTGAGCTTCATGCAAAAACAAGAAAAAATCAAAATGGATCAGCAAAGTCTATATGCATCAAACATATATTGCAAAAGGTGTAGATCATCATAATTTAGCAATTTACCAATTACAAATGTTGGGATCAAAGAATGTTGTGCATAAAAGCCCTTTTCATTTTATACATGCTAAATTTTGAGTCGCTAACTATAAACATTTTGTAACATACATGAAATGCATTCTCAATGTGAATGCTTAAATCAAACATATCCACTGAACCAAAAACTCATTTAACCAGAGTTTCTCCTTCTTTCTAAGCAAGGGGTTGCAAGAATCGCAGGCAAGGTTTAGGAGGCAGCAATTTATTTCAAGAATTTGGGCACTGTGCGAGATGGCTATTTTGGCTATTAACATAACATAAACAAACTAAAAGTAGTTGAATTTTTTAAAAGTAAAAATTTGTGCTGCATTTGCACTGAAAATCCTCTCTTTTTAGCCTTTTATGGGTTTTTACCATTTTCTTCTCTAAAATTTGCTTTTTTATTCTTATGAAACAAATGGAGCAGGTTGTCCAGTCCTGCAAAAAAAAAAGGATGTACCAACCAAGTCCCCAATTCCCTAGGATGTCCAAGATTCTGGGGACTTTGCCTGGACCCGGGCTGCATCCCCATGGTATACTGTTTTTTTTTTTTATTAAAACAAGAAGGGCCACATACCTCTGATTCTTCTTACTAAAGGTAGTTGAATTTTTAAAAAGTAAAAAATCTGTGCTGCATTTGCACAAAAAAACCTCTCCCTTATAAGCTTTTATGGGTTTTTACCATTTTCTTGCCCAAAAGTTGCTTTTTTAATTTTTATGAAGCAAATGGAGCAGGTTGTCCAGTCGTGAAAAAGGAGGGTGTACCCACCAAGCCCCCAAGTCCCTGGGATGTCCAAGCTGCAACCCCATGGAATAATGCTTTTAACATTTTACTAAAACAAGAAGGCTAACATGTCTCTGATTCTTTTTTCAAAACCAAATTCAAACAAACTAAAAAAAATTTGTGCTCCTAAACTTATAGTCAGCATAGTAAAAGTTTGATGTTAAAATTAAATTGCGTGAATACTGATTATGGATACAACTGGAACACTAAAAACGACATACTCATCTGAAATAACATCAAAAATGATTGCATTTTTACAGCTTTTTCTGCCATATTTAGTATCTACTACAATAGCTTGTATCAATACACAACAGCACACATAAAAGTAATCTCTATAGTTTGCATGACTTGGAAAAGAGCTTTTGTAAGGAAAAAGTGCACTCCCTAAGCAATAAGTTCATAATTATACAAATCCAACCAGATAATATTATTTATAACTCGTATAATTACAATCAAACACACATCTTCTGGCAAAAAAACTCATAAAACATATAGATATAAATTGTTGGTGTGAACAAGTTCTTCCCATCCAGTTTCCGCCTTGTATGTGAACAAGGAACATTATCTAACTAGTTCCTAGTTAGGTACTTTTCAGACAAGTTCACATGCTAAATTTACTTAAAGAGTTAGAAATCTTTATAAAAGTTTCTTGTACACATGTGATCTCATCCCCTACTTGTCACCTAACATGAGATTAAGACACTTGTCATCATCCGAGTTTATATTATCTCTCAAGCTTGTCTATATAAGCAAGGTCATATGTACTTTTTGGCTCATGTGTAGGGGCATATTCATTTGATCTACATTTTGCATCCACTATTGGCAAATTTATGCTCTTTCTTTTCCCTCTTGTAGAATGATATTTTGGTTTTGAAGATGATCTTGGGAGCTTGAGTGCTCGAGGACTCAAGATCCCAAGATCACCTCCAAAACCAGAATATCCTTCTACACAAGAAAAAAAACAACAGCAAAAATTTGCCAATAATGGATGTAAAACAGCGTACCATAGGGATGCATTCCCCCCAACCCCACAAAACCCCCTTGTTTTCATGACAAGGACCTCTCTGGGACAGGAGGTGACAAGGTTACGTTCTCTTGCCGACCCAACATCGCCTCTAGGACTCGAGGGACGATGAGACATCCCAAGGACTCCCAAGAGTTCCCTAGCTATCTTGGGGACACCTCGAAATATCCCATAGCCCCCACTCAAAAATCTTCCTAAACAAAAAATGGAAAAAATTCTATGAAAATGACATCCTTGTCTTCAAGTCAGTCTCATTCTCTTCATCGAAGAATAAATACATGAAATATAACATTTAAGCTAAGTTAAAGGTATGGTATGGGGTAAGAGAACCCGGTACGTGGGTACGGGCAGAAACATTTTGGGGGTTTGGGTACGTGGGTTCGAGTAAGTGTAAATATATCACTACAAATATGTGTGTGTGTGTGTGTGTGTGCAAAAACACTTAAGGAAATATGGAAAATGGTAAAACAAAATCATTTGATTGCATGATACTTCATCATTGATCAATGCCAAATGCCAAAGATAAATATTAGATGTCAATTGATACTTCAAAATTTCAATATTAAGTCATATGCCATATCATATATGTATAGGTTCACGATTCAAATGAAAATCATTACAATCACAAAATTGACAATCAAAAATCTAAGTTGTCGGTACGGACACGAACACAGGGGCACATGTACGAGAACCTGGTGCATGGGTATGGGCAAAAAAGAAGTTTGGATATGGGTAAGTGGGTTTGGGTACATGTATATACAGTGTAACACGGGGACACGTCCCTCCCCCCTAAACCCCCTCGTCCTCGAGACGGGGAGTTGGCATCCCCTCGTCCCCCTACCACCGCCTTCCCGCCACCAAGTCGCCATCGGGACGCGGGGACTTGCATATGTCCCGGGGATGTTTGCACGTAATCATCTTTATGATATTTTTGATATAATATAAATCAAAATCTTCTATTTGCCAATAATTTGAATTTTAAATAGCAATTGGGAATTCGATATTCAATGCTCAAAATGAAAACTTCAAAGTTCAATGTTCAAGTATATTGTATTCTGTATTGGTTATGTTGCAATTTTGCTATGTTCAAGTATTTGATATTATTAGTTCTTATACCGTTATACATCATTTCATAACTAGCATTTCAAGTACTATATGTATAGTATATTACAACACCCCCCTCCTCATAGCCCTG
>MU227282.1:379489-449533 GCA_018584345.1 Thuja plicata
TTATACTCTAGACCTATCTCTCTTCCTATCACTCTTACTCTATCCCCTCTCTCTACCTCTCTCTATCTCACCCCCTTCTCTCCCCCAAGATCTAGACCTATCTATCTACATCTCTCTCTCACCTTCAGCCACCGTGAGTGGTGCTAACCTCAATCTCGTTTTAGTGTTGCCCCCAAACCCCCATCAACTATAAGTTTAAGCAAGTAATAGGCCAATGATGAATCATGATCATAAAAATATACATAATACATATCCTTTGTTACAAATCTCTTCATATTCATAGTCAAAGCCACAACCAGGACCCCCACAAGGTAAATTGCCCCTTGATATCCTTTGTTACAAATCTCTTCATATTCATAGTCAAAGCCACAATCAGGACCCCCACATTAACACCTTGTGGGTACGCACATGCATCCCAAGCGCCTCGGGTACACAAGCGCTCACCCACAACGCACCCGGTGCGCCTAGGACGCACCTTGTGCATACCACCACAAGGTACTAGGAGTGCGAACGCAAACCCCTGTGCACCCGACCCAATATGTAGGTCTTCTATGTGTACCCTGCTACGTAGCATTTAAGTATAAGTCGCACACATTGAAATGTGACTTATACTTTAAGTTATATTTCATGTATATATTGACAAGATGTTTGTGGGTGGTTTGAGATCTCTAAGAGTTATAATGCGAATTCTAAGTTTTAGAAGATTCATAAGTTTTCAGACTTAGTCAAATTTCAGTAATCAGCAAGTTGCTACAACATTATCTCGCACTATCTAGCTCACTCTCTTTATACTCTAGACCTATCTCTCTTCCTATCACTCTTACTCTATCCCCTCTCTCTACCTCTCTCTATCTCACCCCCTTCTCTCCCCCAAGATCTAGACCTATCTATCTACATCTCTCTCTCACCTTCAACCACCGTGAGTGGTGCTAACCTCAATCTCGTTTTGGCATTGCCCCCAAACCCCCATCAACTATAAGTTTAAGCAAGTAATAGGTCAATGATGAATCATGATCATAAAAATATACATAATACATATCCTTTGTTACAAATCTCTTCATATTCATAGTCAAAGCCACAATCAGGACCCCCACAAGGTAAATTGTCCCTTGATCCCAAACCTACACCCACCATTCTTATTGCTTATGCATCATTTCCATGTTTTTTATACTACTTAATCATTAGTTTAAAACTTTAAACTTCACTTGGTATGCCAAAGCTTCATTAGTAGTTCTTACTACTTATTCTTAGTTTGCATTTTGCTTCCAAAATTCCAAAACTTAGCCAACCATTGTTAGTGTTCAAATTTCAGATTTTCAATGCAATCATTTTCATATTTTTAATGTTTATTAGTGTAAACTTTACATGGTCTGGCAAAGTTTCATTTACAATTCTTATAATTATTTTTGATACATCTTTTTATAACTAATTTTTCAATTACTATATGTATTTGTGCTACCTCATCGTTGTCCCCAAACTTAGGACCTTGGTCCCCCCATCCCCAAAACCCATCCCCATGTCCCATCATCAAGAAACTTCGTGGAAAACTTATGCAAAATAATATTAGATCAAATGATTAATCAAGGTCTCATATGTACATTTGGTATGCATAATGCACGTTCATTGATCATTTGATCTAAAATTATTTTGAGTCCATTATCGGAAAATTTATGCTCTTGTTTTTCTCTCTTGTAGAAGGATATTTTGGTTTTGCAAGTGATCCTAAGTGCTTGAGTCCTTGATTGATTCTAACATGGCATCAGAGCTATCTATCAGGTCTAACATAGATCAATATAAACAACACATCTTAATCATCTACCTTTGAGTGGAGTAGAAATACTCTATCACGACTCCACAAAACCTAAAATAAAAATCATGAACACATGCTCGCATGAAGGATGTTGAAGTTTGCTACAATGCTAGATCTGAAGAATAAGGCCTTCAATGCTTAATGCTTGAATGCTCGAGTACTTGACTGAATTGATGGGTGTCAAAATCAAGGTGGTTAACTTGCTTTTATACCTCTCCCTAGCATTTCGGAATGTTCACTTCGGAGCAAGCGGACATGAGCTTACATTTCCAGCTCTCGCAAGCTTACCGTTGTGTGGTTTAAATTTGGGGCCAAATTGCAAGGAGCAGGTCACCCAAGTCAACCGACTCCCCTCAATCCAGGCCCAAATTTGGTCATAGGGTCCAAAATACAAAAGGACAAGCCAGAATTTTAGTCATAATTGAGATGGAATGACGAGACCAAGTACGACAGGCCACACATGCTAAAATAGGGTCTACATGAGCAAGAAATTGCATAGGGATGCAATTTACAATGCTATAATTACAAAAGTGGCAGATTGCTTGTACTTTGTCTATGTATGCTCCTCCATTTGCAACATATTAAATATTTTAAGCTAACATGATTTATTTAAACATAATTTTATTTCATCACAAGGTGAGATTACCATTAATTGTGTGATCGGGTCCTTTTTGTATGTGGGTTTGGAAGCATGCCTTTCAATTAATTGTTGACTTAAAATTGTTATTTAATCAAACTAAGTTACCGGGTACGCAAGGAAATGGTCCCATACTCGTTCTAGGAGCATCCCAGCACGAATTTGCCGACAAGTATGCCTGAGAAGGCCCTAGGTTCCTTGTGGGTATGCGGGCACGTACCCACAGGGAACTTGAGGCATTCAAGACACACGCACACATACCCAACAACGCTCAATGCCAAAAAGGTGCACAAGGCACATTTTCTAACATTCAAAAAAAAAAATGAAACCCTTAAACGACCCTAAAAGCACCATTTCGCCCACAACAAACATCATTTTGCTCTCTTCACTCTTTTTTTTTCTCATTCTAGCATTTTGAAGGGCAATTGAGTTTTTTGAAGGTGAACAATTTAGGAGTACCAAAGGAGCAATGATAGCTTGCACAAATTAGATTTAATCATCTAAGATGAGCATTTTACCCTGTTCTTTAGTCTTTTAACAAATTGTTTCACTATTTGTTATAATGTTTTTTGATCTTCGTTTTGAACTTTCGTTACTTTGTACATATTGTAGGCTTGCATTTATTTAATTTATTTTTTATTTAAAATTGTATAATTTCTTATAAACTAACAATATGTAAGCCTATTGTTCAATAGTTCAAGTTTAATGGGTGTTGATGCAAACAAAAATTTAAAATTGACATAGCATCTCCTGTTAGGAATATACTATGATGCTTGAACAAATTCTAGGAGGTGGGGTATTCCTTAAAAATTGTAATGTGTAAACTCAACTTTAACAGCTCATATAGTTGAGTGAGAAATCACTTTTGTGCCATAAGTGTGAAAGGAACTAGAGAATGTGAAGGGCCAACCGGGCTAGGATTGTCAAACAAAAAAATTATGGCATACATTAGAGAACAAGAAGCTGATGTTCTAACTAAAAGTGGAAAACTAAGATCTCATCCTTTAGCAAAGAAAAAATCAATGACTTTACCTATAGATTCTCATTCAGTAATGGCCCCACAACATCCTTTCTTGGAGACACCTTTTATCCAAACTAAAGATCCCACTCCTGAAAAATAAGGCACCTTGGACAAGGTATTTCAAAATGAAGCAATTTACATTATAGAGGAAACAGTTGCACATTGCATTTATGTCAATGGTCTTCTTTTCAACTTAGTGACATCACCATATTGGCTGGAAATGGTGGTAGCAATCAAAAGTGCACCTTTTGATTTCATTAGTCATTGGTATGAAAAGGTGTGCACCAGCTTATTGACAAGAGAAAAACAAAAGGCTGTAGATATCACTAAAATCAATTAGGGTTCTTGGATTGAAACACGAGTTTCTATTATTTGTGATGGATGTACAAATTGCAAAAAACTATCCTTTAATAAATGTTATTGCAGTGTCTCCCAAAGGTGCATATTATTTTAGGCACTTAATTGTAAGAGGCAAATCAAAGATGCAGAATTTATTTCTAAAATTCTCATTGAGTCCGTAGAAATGGTGGATCCTAAACATATTGTCCAATCCGTTACAAACAACACAAAAAATTGCAAGGTTGCAAGTGCTTTGGTTAAGGACAAATATGAACACATATTTTGGACACCATGCATGGTACACTCCCTTAACTTGATGATGCAAGCAATTGGCACTCAAATAGAGTGAGTGAATGATATATAAGATATATATCAAGAGGGTGAAGAGATCCAAATGTTTGCAACAAACTACCATATGTCACAAGATATTTTTAGGACTTTCTTGAATGCAAGATTGTTGAAGGTAAATTTAATTTATTTATGACATGTTTAATATGTATATAATAACTTTTAATGTGCTATTAACATATATTACATGATCTTGAGTTGTTGAGACACGATTTGTGTCACACGATCATTTTAAGATGACTTCTAAAGCTGTGAGACACATTGGGTGCCATGGTTATTAGAACCCACTAGAGCATTTGGTTATTAGGCCAAGTCATTGATTGTAGATGACAATTGGTAGGCTCGTGTGTGTCATGAGCCATAATTGATGTGTATGTATATAAATTGGCTTGAATATTGCTAAGTCTTTACTTAAATAATCAACATTGATAATATTATTTATTAATTCATAATTAATAATATTAATCAAATTAATATTCAATACTCTAATCAATACAAATAATATTATTAACCAATATAATGCTAATAATTAATCAATATATAATTGATTAATATACAATTAATATTATTAATCAACGTAATAATATTAGTACAAACAAATTAATATCAATAAATATAATTATCAATATTAATATAACAAAACAATATCAATAACATTAATATATTAATAAATCAATATCAATAATATTAATATTAAATCAACATCAATAACACCGGACTTGGAAAGTCACAACCCTTTGTAAGTATAAATGACATGAAACCAGCGAAGAAAAAAAAAACACAAAAAAAAAGGAATAGACGTAGGAGAAAAACAAGGAGAAAATATAGGAGAAAAACAAGGAAAATAATAAGAAGGCAACAAACATAGGGAATTCAGAAAATACATTTTGAAGAATAAAAGAAAAAGGTATTGAATAAGAAAAAAGGCATTTTTTGACTAAGGAAGCAAAAGCCAAATAATTTGGGATAAAGAATCACCATTACCTTTTTCTATTATATAATGAATATAAAATTATTTACATATAATGGTAAATAAGTAATTAATACATGTGTATATATTATTAATTATGAAATAAATTTATGAAATATATATGTATGAGTAAATCATATAAACATAAAGTAATTCATATAATAGAAATTAATTGATAAGCAATTATAATAATGGAAAATTATTAAGTAATTAATGTATATATATTGTTAATAGTAATAAGATAACTTAAAGATAAATCAATACTATATTCTTAGGTCTAAGAATCAAACTATAAATTGTAGGAGTTTGATCCTTATCTCTTATCAATGCTCATGGGAGATTGGGTGTGTGTGGAAGGGAAAGGTAGAGTAATTTCGGGCACATGACGGTTGTCCCAACACTGGGGTTAAGCCTTGAGGGAGGCCATTTGTAGTCTGTTTCACGCACCCTTGGCACAATAAGTCTTCCACCCTACGATGACTGTGTAAGGAAAAGAGAAAGGATTCCTATGATCTATATGAAGAGATCCTCAGATGATAAATCTAGACTATGTTCATTAGTTGATCACTTGATGGTTTGCATTGACTCCGTGATAGAAAAAAATGCACATAAAGAGAATGACCCCAAAGAGATTTTACAAAGTGTGAGAAAATCATTCATCGTTGCTTGAACAAGAAGAACACACTTCCTTGCATACGCATTATCTCCCGAATACTATAGCACATAGATACTTGCTTTGCTGGGCAGAACTCTACCACATGGAAATAGTGAAGTTGCTAATGGGCACAACCAAGCATTCAAAAGATTCTTCTGAAACCCGAAAGTGGTGGAAAATGTTAGGTAATAGTTTGTCTTGTTCATCTCCAAATGAAATCATAGTATTTGTGCTCTTAAAGACAGTGGCTCGAACATGGTGGTACATCCATGGGCAACATTATTTGTTCCTCCAGCCTCTTGCAATCAAGATTCTATCACCAATATATTTTATTTTTTAACATTTGTATTGTAGACTTTAGTACTTGACATTCTTTAATTTATTTTGCATTTTTTATTTAGCAGTTGTGTTGGCTTTCTCTCCAATTTCAACAAGTTGCAAGTTCTTTTGCTAAAGGCAATTGGAGTGGGTACTCCTATCCACTCAATGAAGTGTAACCAATTGGCTGCAAAAAAGCTGAAGACTTAGTTTATGTTCATTCCAATTTGCGTCTTCTATCACATAAACAAGAACACTACAAGGAAGGGTCAACAAAGCATTGGGACATAGCCCCTAAGTGTGCCAACTTGGATGCATATATTCAAGAGCTTACCAAAGTCGTTGTAGATCATGATGTGACACTTACGCATGATGCACCTAGTGGGAGTGGCACTGCATTTACTTGTGGTAAAAATGTTGTTGGAAGTCAAGCAAATGATGATCTTGATCTAGATCTTCTTGATGATTGATGAAAATTGAAGTCAATTATTATTTTTTATTGAGTTTATTTCAATTTTGTAATTGTAATGATTTTCATTTGAATCGTGACCTTGGACATGTATGATATCTATTATATGGCATATGACATAATATTGAAGTTCTGAACTATGAATTGGCATTTAATATTTATTTTTATCTCTCATGTTTATTTTTATCACTATTGTTTTGGCATTGACATTGATCAATGATGAAGTATCATACTATCAAAGGTATTTAGTTTTACAATTCTATATACTTTCTTTTTTGTATATTTATATAGACACACACCATACCCAAACGTACCATACCCAAGAAGAAGAAAAAATTGTCGTACCGACATACTTGTATCCTATACTTGTACCAAAACGGACAACTTAGAAATCGAGCATAGCAAGAAAAAGAGTAGTAGAGACTGCCTTAGGGTCTTAAAAATTCAAGCTATCCTTGGCAATATCTTCATAACTGATTTTGTGTCTTTCACTAGCTGCATGTAGATCTTAAGGAAAAGATATTGCCAAACGTTTTCCTCATATGGAGAGTATGTGAATGACAACCTATGATTCCTTTGTTCAATATCATTAATATGAGAGCTAATTGCATCTTCAAATGTATACATGCATTGAATTTTTATCAATTGACAGAAAATAGAGACATATTTGAAAACTGTCATGGGCCTGTACCATGCTTTCAATATAATGATGCTCCCTTTAAAATCTCTATCCACCATATCTAAGTGATTATATTTTAAAACATTCTTCCTATCATGATGATAATTATCATATGTTAATATCATTAATCATTTCTTTCATTTATGTCCAGCTCAAAGTTAATTTTTTTAATTTTTATGCATTTCAATATAGTTAAATCTTTAACCTAGTTACCAGTCTCCAACATGATTTCTTTTACTCGAATCGGTACCCATCCCCGTCTCTAGTACCAGTGCCGGTTGCTATCTTGTGTGACAGTACCAGTCCCCGTCTCTTGGTGGCTATGGAATATTTTCCAATTATATTTTTTATCTCAGGTATGCATCCATTGACACCATATATTTTGAAAAGTTACTGACGCTAACAAGGATAATGGAGTCAAGTACCAAAAACTAACATAATTGACAAATCAAAGATAAGGAGGACTGTCTCATTTGATTTACAAATATCCAACTTCAGCAAAAATCAGGGTCTGCTTACTGCACTGAAATCTGTCCTATAAGCTTTCATCTTGAAAAGTGAAAACAGTTAGTTTGCTACCAGAGAAAGTCTTCTTGGAAAGAAATTGCCATTGCACTGCATAACATAGTTTAGAATTTTCCCACATTTTTACTTGCCAAGGTATCCTTAAGCATTGTTATTTCCTTGCCATATTGTTTTCCAGTGCCAAGAATATTGAATCCAACTTATGCATCTTGGGACTCATGATTGAAATAACTGTCTTATAGCAGTCATTATTCTTCCTCGTCACTATCTCCATTTACCCAAACCTTTTCCACCATCTTTCCCTTGTTGTGTGTACCTACCTGTTGGTTGATGCCACTTGTGTCCGATTTTGGAAGTACAGTGACATATCTCTTGGGTGAAGTTTCTTGGATCTTCAGAAAAACATACTGAATCTTAATAGAGTTCCTTCGAAACATGGTGAACAATTATCAATATGAAAAGGACTACAATTGTTTTGGGCAGTTTGTCCCTTTTGCAAGCAATCTGTTGGACACATCAAGTATATGGATGGATGTGAGTAAAAGAAAACAATCCAATGGTGTATGTCCTAAAATGATGCCCCGGAAAATTAGGGAAATAAAATAACAAAAAAAAAGAGGGCTGTAAATTTTGAGGCCGAAAAAAGGGAAAACAAATCTGGAAAAACTAGGAACTGGAAAGGAATGGCACAAAAAAGTAGAAAGGTCTCGAAAAACTTTGGCTGTTTTAGTCTTCCTTTCCAATCCCTGCCTTTGCACTGGAGATTTGTTTTCAAAGTCATTCCTTTGATACTAATTGTTAAGACACTAGCACTAATTTATATCCATTAAAAATAAAGCGATAATAATCACCACGAATGTATGAGATGAAGCTAAGACAAGAAGAATCGAAGGGATGTAGCCCAAAATCAATTATGTAAACATAAGCAGTGCCACTTCAAGGGGGCAACCTCCCAAATATTTTAGCCAAAACTGAAATCACAAAAGTTGTGATGTATAGATGTATACTCTGATGTTTTTGAGAAGGTAGCAAAATCCCCACCTTTAAGGCCCATTCATTCTATCGAGCTTCTGTTAGGTTCTCAATTCCCAAAAGGCAACCTTTGGAAACCCCGTCTCACTACACGTATTGAGTTAGTGTGCCAGATGCAGCAGTTGTTCAAAAAGAGTAAGATTCGTCCCAATAATACTTATCACAAAATCCCAAAAATAGATTCTTTCATCTATCTTTACTAAATAAAAATGATCTATCAAGACTTTGCAATAGCTGATAATGCTTAAACAACATGTTACATATTTGGCTGGCCTGAATAACTTAATCCACAAGATTCCAACGAGACCCACTATGACTACCTAAGAGTTACATGAATGACAAGTTGGCTTCACCGTAACATCATATACAGTATAATAATAACGGCTTTACAGCAGGCATGAACAGACAACAAAAAAATTGCAATAGATTTAATTTTTGCAAACTAAAAAATATGCCCTACGGGGAATAATAATAAGCTGATGGGTATTTTAATTGGGGAATTAGAAATAAATCAAACATTATTTGAGAAAATATATACTTGCATCAAGTGACTACCAGCCTTAAACAAGCGTTGAGAGCAAAAAATGGGGATTGCGCAGTTGAATTTTGGTGTTGGGCTCGAAAAAAGTTTAATTAAAAGCCGCACAAGTGTGAATGTGTTTCTGAAAAGAAAATAGGGTTCAATTTCCCAAGAAAATAGAAACACAATTTAAGGACCATACTCCCAAGGGTGAATACAAACAACAGCAGTGGCCTTCTCAGGTTATATTGGGCAATAGGAGCACCTTCCCAAGGCATTATGTACACCCACACTTTTATAACAAAGAACAGAGAGCGTAGAAAAGCAAGAGTCTACAAAATGGCTTGGATAGAAATATCAAATATGCAGGGAGGCGTATATGGACTCAACCAAAAAAAGTACTACAAGACAAAAATGCAATGCAGACAGATAAATGACTATTTGCAGTAAAATTTGTGATGTCACTGAAGACATACTATGCAATTTTTACGCATGAAACCATTTCAAGCACAGGTAATGCAAAAAAAAAATTGTCAAATCAATCACATAATTGTAAGTTATATTATCGATATGTGAATTCCAAAATCAACATCAGAGGAGGATGGCATAATATTAATTTAATGACACATCTCCAGATAATCTTTTTGAGGATAACAAGAACAATATGTTTGATTTATTAATTGTATGAGTGTGAGCACCTTGATGACCTCAAGTACTAAGAGTCCCACAATGTCTAATAATGTTTTGAAACCATAGTTGTGTAATATGTGGATGCTAAATGCTTCAGGCCATAATCCTTCATATCATCTGATAGTAAATTTCAGTGGTGAGTTGTGCCGACCTTCTACAAGCTGTATCTCAAGGAATCCATGCAGTTATAAAATATCTGCACTCTAGGTGAATATCATTAACCACAATGAGTAATTTCTCTTCTAAGATGTTTTTTTCTTTAATTTAAAATCTTCATTGTATATAAATCTGAAAAATTGTGCATAACAGTGATTTTTAAAATAATTTGGAACTGCAATATAGATCTTGTAGCCTTTCATAATTGGACAACAAGGTCTTGCAAATTTACTTTTAGATTTTTTGATAAAAGATGGAAACAGAAATTTAAAATTAATTTGCCAGGACCTGGAAAACTGAATCCACAAACAGCCTTAAAAAAGCAAAACCAAACTGTATGATTCAATAATATCATTCATTCCATCATGGCAAGAACATATATACAAGAAGAAATGCAGCAGTGCAGTAACCACATCACAACCTAAATAACGGGCATGTAAATTTGCAATAACCAATGGAATAGTTACCCTAAATTCCCCACTATTACATTGTTTCTGCAAATCTACCATCAAAACTCTCAAGTTTCACCTAGCTAAGGGAGCCCCCCAAGGCTTACATCACAAAAATTGTTGATTACAATAAATAAATATATATATTTGAAAAGATATTTCCTGGAAGAGTCAAATCCTGAATCAAGTGGAAGTCCCCCAAGTTGCTTCATGACCCAGAGAAAGGTGTCGCTCCGAGCTAAATCCTTGAATTCTCAATTCTGAACTCTTGAATCAGACATCAAATTATTCTTGACAAAAATCCTCCATGTTGTCTCTTGACCCTCGCAAGGGTGATTCTGCTTGATCACAATCTCGTCAACTCCTTGGGCAACCACCCATACTTGAGCTCTTCACCAAAACCCTTACCTATCTCCAAAAATTAAACTTCACAATACATGTACTCTTCGAATCCATCGGCAACTACAAGAAAAAACTAAAAGGAAAGCAAAAAAGTAAAGCCAAGAACGATTCTCATGCAAAGCATCATCTCAATGATAGAAGCTAACTTGAGATGATGGAAATTCCTCCATCCGCTGGTGTTGCTAGCATCCAAAATGTGAAGGATTATAGTACTAATGCATTATTACCACCAAGAAAAGAGTCATCAATAAAAAGTTCATCATCTAGTGAATCCTCATCCTCAATGCAAGCAAAATGGCCTACATCTAAGTTATCATTGAGATTCCCTTTAAAAATATCATTGGCTCAAATTCTACTAGA
Organism: Thuja plicata; assembly: GCA_018584345.1. NCBI lineage: Eukaryota > Viridiplantae > Streptophyta > Pinopsida > Cupressales > Cupressaceae > Thuja > Thuja plicata. The sequence continues at coordinate 390,870 of MU227282.1, forward strand.
CTTTATTGTGTGTCCCTTTTGCTTGCTAAAAAAACATGCATTTTCTCTTTTGTTTTTTCTTGCCTATTTATTATTGTTCTTTGAATATAGTACCTTCTCTTGTTGAAGATCTTCTTCCATATCTTCTATTGTCCTCTTGCTAGAAGGGCTTAAATCTTATCTTATAGAGTTTATGAATTTATTTGACCGAATGTTAAAATAACATGATTGTATTTAGAAGGCAAGTTGTTTGACAAGATGGACTTAGCATCGTCATCATCTCCTAGAGCCTTAAACTCAACTAGCTACCTAATTTGAGATCTCAAAATACTTATATGATTTGATATTGTTATTCAAATTACTTATTGTCCACCCTTCCTACCTATCCCACCACTATTCTCATTCCCTCAGGATCCCCCATTGGTTCTTTCAGAGCGGGTTCGCATCGGCTCCTGCGCGAGACCGACCATCATATTGACAGAGTGCACAAGATTTGTCAGCTTTACAGCATTGGGGAGGTTGAGTCGGAGGAGCACTTCATCTTTCACTGCCCTTTATACTACGAGATCAAAGGGAGGTTCTACTACCTCTTCAAGGAGGCGCAGTTGCTCTCCACCTTCCTCAGATATACAGACCAGAGGTGCCTTGCCCTTTAGCTTCAGGAAGCCATTAGGCTTCGAGACCACACACTCCAGCACCAACATATTGTGACGCCTCCACCTTGTCAGCTCATTACTTCCTCTTTCATAGGGTTTCACTCAGCGTGTGGCACCGAGCGTCAGTTGGGTCCCATCCCTGATTCCAGATCTATGAAGCCCCGGACGGGCTCCTATCAACAGCGGCCTTCCTCTTCCAAGATCACTCCGACTCTGAAGCGTCCCAGGGCTCTGACTGTTCCTATTGCTTATCCTTCAATTAGGAGGTTCTTCATGGTTGTTTGGAACCCTTAACGAGGTTTCGAGGGGGGGGGTGGACCCCTCTCTCATTTTCTCGGTCCCATCCTTGATTCCAGATCTATGAAGCCCCGGACGGGCTCCTACCAACAACGGCCTTCCTCTTCCAAGATCACTCTGACTCCGAAGCGTCCCAGGGCTCTAACTATTCCCATTGCTTATCCTTTAGTTAGGAGGTTCTTCATGGTTGTTTCGAACCCTTAACGAGGTTTCGAGGAGGGGGTTGGACCCCTCTCTCATTTTTTGTTTCAGTTATTGTTGCTTTCTTTCTTCAAGCACCACTTGGTGTTCCTGCTGCAGGCTTGCCCCTTTTGTTGCTCTCGGCAATCCCTTTGACCCTTTGTGGTCTTTTGTTGGACATTAATAAATTTTATCTTTATCTTTTATCTTTATGCATTAACTTCTTTTGCTCCAAACAATTTTTTCAAATCAGCCCAAATACTTGTTGATGATTTATCTAAATTTATATGGAGTTCAAAGTCCGAAAGAGCATGACCAATAATGGCCTTGGCTTTATCATCTTTAGTACTCCAATCCAACAAATTAATTGCATCCATAGGTGGTTTTTCTTTCCACTTGCTATTCCTAATAAATTTTTACTCAGTAGTTACATTTATATTTTCACCTCCAAGTATGAAAACTAAATTTAGAATATTTGTCTTATTGAATCTTCATTTAGAAAATACAAACAATTATCAACTTTATCTCTCCAAAATATCAATCGCACGCAACCTATTTCACATTCATTGAAAGAAAATTCAAAACAAATAGGTAGAAATGAAAGGATATAATGCAAATGATGAGACTAGCACCATTGAGAACCAAAAAAGTAAAGTACCTTGGAACTTGGGATTATATTCCCTAATGTCGCTCTCTCCTTGCACTAGTGATTATGTCTCTTCCACATTCGCATTCTTTTTCTTTCAAAATTGAGAGGGTAGATCTTCTACGCAGCTTCACATTTGTAGATCAAAATTAGCTCTAGCAAATGCCTCTAGAATGCTTGTTTATCCTCTTTGTTATACTCTCACATTCAAAAATGAATAATACAATTCATATTCAGCAACAACTCTTCCAAATCGGAGTAGTGATGGAAAAAGCAAAAAAGATGGCACAGGTGGAAGAAATGAACATCAATATAATTAGCCCCCTTCCATTCTGCAATTTTCCACAGGCGTCAATATCTTCACTCCAGCATTCAAACTATTCCATTGATTACTGCACAATTCTACGTTACCGAATTCGAACCCTGGACCCTCCAACCGGGTCTGGGTCCACGGATCAGTCTGTGCTAGATCCGGACAGGGTACGCATTCAGACCTGTGGATCCTTCTGGATCTGAACCACTGCGGATCCGTTCAGACCCATAGGCCGAACACGGACCCTGTGCAAATCCATCACGGGCTTGGGGGAATCCAGCGCAAATCTGTGCAGACCGCTAGGGACCCACAAGCCAAATCAGATAAAGTGGGCACAAACTCACTTAAAACTATTTTTTTTATTATTTTTTTCTTCCAAACCCTAAAACGACCCTAATATGGAACCTCCAAACACATTTCATTTCACTTTTGCTCTCTCATTTTGCTCTCTCCATCTTGAGAGTTTGAAGTGAGGTGATTGTATTCGAAAGATATCGATTGTGAAGTGACAAATAACTTCAAAAAAGCAGATTTGAGTGTTAAAGGTATGCATTTCAACCATACTCTTTAGTTTTTTGATAGATTGTTTCAAGTTTTTCAAAAGTTTAAAAAAAAATTTCAAGTTTTTGTAGAAGCTCAGTGGGTGGGGAGGGGTCTCAACAATTTAAAATTAATAAAGGGTCTCCAATATGGAGACACTACAAGAATTTCTCAATGTCCTGGAGGTGGGGGGTTTATTTGGAAATGTAATTTTTGCAACTCGCAATATAGAAGCTCCTACTTCCGAGTCAAACTTCATTTAATGGGCCCTGGGGATCAAGTGATTAATATGTCTGAGGGCCCAAGGCCCAGATAAGAAAGGGTTGTCAGCTGTGCAAATAGCAACTTTCGTAAAAGAACAAGAAGATGCTAAAAACTTAGTTGCAAAAGGGAAACATAGTGCTTATACCGGGAAACAAAAAACAATAACACCACTCACTCGAATAGCCACTAGACATCCCTTCTTGCCTATGCCTTCTAGGTAGGATGAAGATGTAGAACAACCACAAATCACCACCCGCAAGAGAAGCCCATTAGATAAGGCATTTCAAAATGAGTTTTAGAGATATTGTTGATCAAGAAATTGCATGTTGCCTCTTTGCGAACGGTCTTCCATTCAACTTAGTGAGATCGCCTTATTGGAGGGAGATGGTGCAAGCAATAAATAATGCACCTTCTGGTTTCCAAGGCCCTAGATATGAGATGGTGTGCACCACCTTATTGCATAGTGAGAGAAAAAATCTAGAGGCCCAACTAAAACCAATAAGAGATACTTGGGTTCAAACGAGTGTGTGTATTGTTTCTGATGGATGGAAAGATTGCAAAAATCGCCCATTAATCAATGTAATTGTTGTATCCCCCAAGGAGTCAATGTTTTTTAGGAAGGTTGACTGTAAAGGGGAAGTAAAAGATGCAAAGTCCATTTCCAGGATTCTCATTGATTCCATAGAGTCGGTGGGTAACGACAATGTTGTCCAAGTAATTACGGACAATGCAAAAGTTTTCAGGGCTGCAAGTGATTTGGTAGAGGCTAGATATGATCAGATCTTTTGGACATCGTGCACTGTCCACTTCCTCAATTTAGTGATGAAAGCAATTGGCACCAAAATAGAATGGGTGAAAGATTATCTGAGGGTGAGGAGATTCAAATGTTTGTGACAAATCACCGTATGTCACAAGCAATTTTCAGAACATTCTCGAGATTGGAATTATTGAAGGTAAATTTTAAAATTTAATTTATTTAGTTTCATTTATCATTTTATGTCATGTTTTACATAATTGAATAAAATATTGTTTGTGTTGTTTACATATTTTAGATGTGTTATTAAGTCACTATTAACATGTTCTTAGGTGGCTGAAACCCGGTTTGCGTCTCACACAATCGGGCTTAGAAGACTTGTGAAGGTGAAAGAGGCATTGTCACAAATGGTTATTAGCAACCAATGGGGTATCTAGAAGCAATCCAGTACAGTAAGGGCCCAAAAGGTGAAGGCACTGATATTGGATGATGATTGGTGGGCTCGTCTAGATTATGTATTGGAATTCACCGAACCTATCATGTTTGTGCTTCGGTTTGCCGACATTGATGAACCATGCTTGGGGGATGTCTATGATAGCATGGACACAATGTTGGAGAACATAAAATTGGTAAGTTATAATAAATTCCTCTATCATTGTTTATTGAGATATACATAACTTACATCAAGATAACTTACATGAACATAATTTGATATCCCAGGTCATACAAAGGAGAGAGAATGATCCTGAGGAGACCTTATACAAAAAGGTGGAAGCAGTTGTTCTTCATCGTAGGAACAAGATGACCACACATTTGCACCTCCTAGCATATGAGCAGTTGTTCTTCATCGTTGGAACAAGATGACCACACCTTTGCACCTCCTAGCATATGCTCTATCTCCCAGGTACTATAGCGCAGAAGTACTTGCTATTCACGGTAGAGTGGCACCATATAGAGATGTTGAGGTTGCTAATGGGTATAAGAGGGCATTTAGTAAAATCTTTCGCAATTCAGTTGTGGGGGCAAGTGTTACGAGTGAATTTGGATCATTTATCTCAGGAAAAGATATCCACCCTACTGTTGTCAATGACCAAAGCAAAATGGATGCTATTAAATGGTGGAACCTTCATGGACAAGATTATATATACCCCTCTTCCAATTAAGATTCTATCACAAGTAATTTTTTAAGTTTTTTTTCTTTTTTTTTTGGCCACTTGCATTGTAGAATTTAACACTTAACACTCTTGAACTTATCTTGTATTTTTTATTTTTTTTGTTGGTTTTCTCTTTAGGTTGCGAGCTCTTATGCCGCTGAGCGGAATTGGAGTACATACTCCTTTACCCACTCAGTGAAGCGTAACCAGTTGGCTGCAAAAAAAGAAGAAGACTTCGTGTTTATTCAAAACAACCTGAGCCTCTTGGCACGTAAGGACCCAAAATACAAGAAGGGGCCAGAGAAGCTTTGGGATGTAGCACCCAAGTCTGCTGACTTGGATTTGACCATTCAGGATCTTGCTAGAGCTACTTTGGTTGATGTGGATGATGATGATGATAATGACACGGCACCCTCTAGTGCTAGTGGAACCGGTTTGGGTTCCAATGATGATGTTGATCTACCACTTGATCCGGGTTTTTTTGATAATCCATTTGATGATTGATGAACACTTTCATGATTCATGAACATTGAATCATGTTTCAAACTTTAATGAACTATCTTTTGAATTTTCATTTTGTAATTCAATGTGATGATTTTCTATAGTATCGTGAACATAGATCAATGATCAAATATTTAAATTTTTAATGTTTATCTTTGACATTTGGCATTGATCAATGATCAATGATCATGCATGATAGACTCATACTATGAAATGATTTAGTTTTACAATTATGATTGTTTCTCTAATTTTATATATATATATATATACACACACACACGAACCCATACAAATCATAATGGAAAAAAAAATTTCACGAGCCCGCTAACCAGATTCTCGTACCCGAACCTGTCCCGAACCGGTAACTTAGGCACAATTATATGCCCGATATTCAGTTTGTGACGTCATTACAAAACTGCAGCATTTCCTCTTGTATATATGTTCTTGCCATGATGGAATGATATTATTGAATCATACAGTTCTGTTTTTTTCTTATATGCTCTCTCATGTTCATAAAAGATGGAGGCAGAAATTTAAAATTAATTTGCCAAGGGCTGGAAAAACTAAATCCACAAACAGCCTTAAATGGAAAAGAGTATAAGCACTAGAAAGAGCAGGTTCAAACATTTACAGTAAATTGCATGCAAGGTCAAGACTAAATTCTCATTAGATTGAAACATAATATCAACCAAAACGAATCTTATTAGTTCAAAGCTCAAGATTTGTATTAGAAAGCTTTACAGAATCAGACGAAAAAATCAGTGTTAACAACAAATCTGCAATCCTATGGCTTAGTTTTCCCTACACCTCTGAATATTGGTTTGAGCTTCATGCAGGGAAGATAAGATATGATGAGTTAATTGAGAAAAAACTGAAGACAAGAACAAGGTAAAATCCAAAAGCAACAGTAACCAGTCTCTATAGGTTTCAAGTTAATATTCCTTTCTTTCTAGTTTGTTACTTATAAGCATAGTGGAGATCATTCTTTGGTGGCTGCAAATTAATGGTTTGCTTCTATCTTTGCTTTTTCCAAAACAGAAGCTTTAAAAAAACATGCTCTGAACAACAGTTCTTTTCTTATTTATATAAAGCTTTTTATAATTTATACTTCAATTGATCTGATATTCTTTCAACACTGTAGAAAAGCTTTGATGGAATCAGGGAGAAAAGATAAGACTTCAAAGAGCTTTAGGCATGATCCAAAGGCTAGGAGCCTAGGACCAAATCTTGAATTCTATAGCTGGGCTTTATAACACGAGTTTTAAAATGAACAATCAATGTTGACTGTGGAATTCTCTTTGATCGATAGAAATCTGAGAGTTCTAGTTTTTAGTAGATGAGCTGTTAACACATCTTAAGTGATCCATGTAAGCTTTTAAACCCTTTGATTAGAAAAGGATGCTAAGATTTTCTTTTAAGCTTTTCAAACCTTGATATAGATCTTTTGAAACTTCATAGGTGACTTCATCCCTTACACTGATAAAGATCTGATGAATGATGAACTAGCTCAATTTGTTTTAACTTAAAGTATATGTTATAAACAGGCCAAGCTAGCTTTTCTATCATTGGCAACTTTTGATCAACAATTGCAATTCTTTCAGGCATTAATACATTAATTTAAAGCTGTTTATGAAATAATATTTCGTATTGTTTTGTTTATGAAATAATATTTGAACATTTTTTTGTTTATTAAATAAGCTTTGAATATTCTTCTATCTTTAAATATGCTTTTACACTCACCCTTTGAGTCTTTGACCAGTGAATGAAAGAAGATATAGCAGTGAAAATCCTTGCTGGGGATTTGAAAGTAAGGCTTTGAGCATGTACCCTGTAAAAGGTAAGCAGCAAGAAAGACCTCCAAACTACGGTCAAAATGAGGGCAAAGATTAAACACTAAGGGCCCGTTTGGTTGCACCCCATAACCAGGTTATGCAGCCCATAACCCGGTTATGGGGTGCAATTCCTTGTTTGGTGACCTCTAAATTGAATGCGAATATGGATTTGCAAATCCCCATTTGTGCAAAAATGTGGATGTCCAAATTCTTGCTAAAGAGGTGGAATGACTTTCATCTCCATGGTTTTCATAGAGATTAAAGCCATTTTAACTTTGCCGTCGGGTCCAATGCACTCCAAGGTTTGCATGATTAAATTTTTTTATATATCTCGTCGGGTCCGGAGCACTACGTCGATTTAACTGTTGGAATGTGGATTTACAAATTTAACTGTTGGAATGTGGATTTACAAATCCATCTTCCAGGTCAACCAAACAGTCCCAAAAAATGAAAACCAGGGTTTGCATAACCAGGCTATGGATAACCATGATTTGTTTCATTTTCCAATTCCCCAACCAAACGGGCCCTAAGTTACCAGGGGCGCTCGGTCAAGGGGCCGAGGCAAATGTGGATCTGCTTGGAAGCGCACAGCGATCCGCTATAGCGATGGCTAGTGTATCTGCCGCAACGTATACCAAAGATCATTCACACCAATTATGTTGCCTGACACATTTTCTCCAGTGCTCGATATGTATGTCAATGCTCAAAACCAATATTCACTCTGGTAGAGTCAACAGAGACAATTGTGATTTTATTCTCCATCAATGAATTACAAGATCTCTATATTTGATTCGATTGAATCAGGACAACCGAATTCTGATTATATAGTGAGCGATCCTTCAATCATATTGTTGTGACTAATAGCAATCTTCGATATTCTTTGTTTCAATCCCAAAGTATTGAAAAGTAATGAGAGTCTCGTTAATCAGTTTGAGATCGATGATATAAGTGTTCACAGTGATGAGCTGTTGATGTGGTTATCGCTAAGGGTCTCTACAGAAGACATGACTGTAATGTTAGTTCCACCTGGGACGGAATAGTCAAGTCTCAGTCAGTTTTGCCAAAAGCCAATTGACAAATACACTAATTGAAGTCGACACCCGTTAAGCTCCACAATCTCTAAAGTTTATTGCTTCAATACGAGCCTAATCTTTGTTGCCATGACATTTAAATGCCACATTTAGTGTACTAGCAATCAATATCGGGTTCAATTTTTGTATATGTATATACGTACCCAAAATCTGAAAAAAAAAATCATGTATCCATGTACCAAGTTCTCGTACCCGCATCTGCATCCGCACCCGAACCGGTAATTTAGATTAAATTTCAGATTTCTTGGAATACCTATTATCATATGGCCCAAAAGGACAAGCAGCAATATGAGTTGTTGGACTGGATCAAGATCAAAACTTCAATTAGTTGTTTGGATTTCAACAAGATGATCCTTAAATAAGCTTTTAAACTCATCTCTAACCTTTGAATGAAATGGGATCTAATCTAGCAATTGAAATTGTTGCTAAAAAAATTTAAGGTGAAGCTTTGAACACATGCCGCATAGAAGGCAAATAACAGGGCTGTCAAATTATGATCAAATACAGGAGACTCGGGATTCTCTAAGAAATATTTTAGCACATGAAAAATACAGGGCAGGCAGCAATAAAGTTGTTGGATTAGTCAACAGATTCATTAGTTTTCGGAATTGAACAAGGCAACCCGGTTTACCAATTCCAACTCGATAAGCAAAACTTTAAGCCAATCATTCACAAAAAGGCCATTTTGGTACCATCCTTTGACTGCACAATGGATGGACAAGATATCAGGCCAGTGAGATCAAGTGAACAAAATCTATTTCTACTTTGGTCATTCACAAGTATAACACATTCTATTCTATCTTAAAAAAAACATGATCAGCATACTTGTTAGTCATTGGTCATGAATTATGTTTACATTGCATCTAGTTATTACCTTGAAAATAATAATTGTGCTAGTACAATACTCTAAAATTAAGACAATATCTAGTCCTATAAATGCCCAAAAAATTATTTTTTCCACTCCTGCATTCTTCTAATACTTCTTTAATATAATACTGAACCATGCTAGAACATGTCAAAATCCCTGTATGGGTTCCAAAAACAAGCTAAGACTTTTTATTTGGATGGCATTTGATTCTGACCATACATTGGCAAAAGGACACTTGGAAAGAAAATAGGTAAAGCTTTCTCGAAATCAATCATTGCCATGAGATACCAGAAGATCGAAGGATCATCCGCATCACATTCTTATATATTTTAACTCTGAAGCTTTAAGACAATGACTATGGACACATATGACCTACAACTATTAGAATTTTAGGTTGGTGCTGTCCTAAGCTACAACAGAAGTTATAGTAACGCATCTACCCCTGCCATGATGTAATATGACCTAGCATCTGCTGAGACATATTCCTAATATAGGGCAGTGTTCTATAAGTTGTGGGAAAAGGAGAACTGGTTTCAGGGATGTAAAAAAACAGATTTTGAGGATGGAAGGGATTGGGAGCAGACGGATGGTAGGCTACTAAAATAATATTTAACATTGATATTTGAATTTCTAGAATACAAATAGATTAAAATACGTAAAAATAAAATTAGCAAACCAAAAGATGCTGTTTTTCCAAAAAGTAGTTACAAATTAGTGATTCCATAATCTATTTTATAGACCAATAAACATAAACGTAATTCATTGAGAGATGCCGAAAAAGAAATGTTGCGTCATGAATAGAACATAGGTACATTGAGCTATAAACTCAGAAATCAGAGTCATCGTCAGATTGATATCTCAAAACCTCTTCCTCTTTCTCTGTTTTTCTCTTCCACTTTTTCTCCTCCATTTCCCTCTTCTCTTTTGGTGAATGTAAGACAGCAATGGGGTAGGTTTTAAAAGTTTTTTTGAGTTACACGACCTTGATGAGGCCCCCTTTCAAGCTTTAGTTGTTCTGAAATGTTTTTTATAGAATTTTTGTCATTTTTAATTTTTAAACATGTGATGTGGAAGACACCTTAAAGTCTCTGGGACAGCCAGGGAATGTCAGTGTGTTCAGGGGACACCCAGAAGACACCAGAAAGTTCCAACAAACACCAAAAACAAGGGAAATGTTCCTTTTTTTGAAACCTACCAAAAAAGGAGAGATGGAGGGGATTTCCCCTCCAAGTCACTTTTTAAAGGGTATCTCGGGGACATCCCAAAATTTCCAAAAAAGGAGGGACGAGAGGAGGCATTCCTTCCAAGTCCCCAGGCCATCCAACACATCAGTTGGATCAAAGGTCATTTTCTATTAATCTATAATTAACTGCAGCTATAAGAGCCTTTCTACTTAGATATATATTGAGATTCCAACGTCGATGGCAAACCTGCTTACAATGACTAGTAACTTTTTCAATGCAAATGTTAAGCTATCCACCTCCACCCGGATCTGACTCTTCATTATATTTGTAGGGCTTCTTCCCATGAGATAATATAAATATCAATTACTAAAACAAAAAATAAAAAATATAACAGAAAACCATAAAATGATATACCTTCATCATCTGTCCAGAATGAGGACATTGGAAAATTAAGATGCACACCACATGCTTCACATGCAATTGTATCAACGTCCACATTGACCCAACCCTTCCTTGCACATGCCAACGAGCTGGCAACCTGCAAACAAGCAGAGGCAATCCATGTAAAGAGAAATATCAGCTTCACAACATCTAACTTTTAGCTTAAGATTTCCATTTAGAAAATTTATGTCCCCAATATCAGGATAAATAATAGTTGCATTTTGATTGATAAGTGTCAATTCTTAAATCATTGTTAATCTGTATGGGAAAAGAGCTTAAACACAAGAATTGAAACGGTGGTCAGGGAGTACAGAAACTAATCCAAGATATAAGTGGTAAGTACAAAGATAAAAGTGGTTAAACAGAATCCAAGTTATTAGTCCATGTTTATGATAAAATCATCCTTCAAATGGCCAGACATCTGTTTGACACAACAAACCTTGGGCTTTCCAGACCAATTTGCAGGTTTGTAGGTAGCAAGCCTTTTCAGTAAATCTGCTCGCTCCCAAGGTCTACATGAAGGCTCTGATAATGCAGTTGTTGATCCTCCTCCACCCATGCTTAAAGAAGTCCAAGGTAGTCGAGATCCAGCTCCTGATAAATTACCTGCCTTTGCACCCTGACCCACACCAGAGCACTCTATGCCACCAAAAGTCACTGGTATAGCAGGTGATGACGCTCCTGCAGAACTGAAAAGGTGTAATATACAAAAGAAAATTAGACCAATACATTAGCAGGGATTCACTCATTGGGGAAAATAAGCTTCATGTTTATGTAAATGTACAGTCAAATGGTTAGTGAAGTAAATGCAACTCAGCTTAAAAAATTCTCAGATATGAAATACATCAGCAGCAAACACCACAAAAGATGATAAAAAACTGGAGGCAGAACAGACAAGCATATGTATTTATACTGATTCCAAGAACCATTAGCATATATCCCATTAATAAAAAAATTGAAAAAAGTTAGCTCAAATTCAAGAGTACTTGCATGTCCATGCTGTTAAAGCACACTAAGTCTGCTCTCAAAACTAATGATTTCATTCAGCAATTTATAAGAGCTAAAATCTGCTAGAAACGATAATTTCCCAAATTATTTTACACAGTTGAAAACTTGGACTCGGCAAGCCCAAAAAATGCAACTGAACAAAAATTTAAAAAAAAACTCCGCAACTTGAAAAAATTAATTAAATTTCATTAGAAACACTTTTTATTTTTTGCAAAATTCAGTGACAAGATGTATCCAATGAGTCCATAAATGAGTACAAAAGTGTTTTCTAAGTTTGATTGATTTGAATGCAAATTGAATACAAAATCGCATCCTTGTGTACAATCCTGATATAATAGTTAGCTGACAACTATAATGAATTTATGATCCTTGCCTTTTAACATCAACATGTTTCAACATAATTTATAAATTGCATATTACAACATTTTACATCTTCCTCTTCCCTATTCTAGTTAATATTTTGGGAGAGGTTCTGAAAATATTGGATACTGTAGCATGATGTTTCATCATTGATCAATGATATTATGATAGTGATAAAATTAGTTGTCTAAGTTCTCGATTTTGGTCTCTACTCACAGACCCTCTACTCGCAGACCCCCTCATTGTAATCAAATTTCTTATATGACAAGAGATCCCACTAACTAGTGTGGGTTTGGGAGTAGAGACCCCAATGGGTTTGAGGGGCAGCAATGATAAGTTGCACAAGGTGTTAGATGTTAAAAAACTCGGTGACAGAAGAGGTGCAGGGAAATGTTTCAACACAAAATCATCGAGTTTTTGCCACAAAATTGCTGAACTTTTGCCAAAAACTCAGCAAGTTTTTCCTGCGAGTACTTGGCGCAAAAACCCGCCCGGCAGAAAAACTCACCGAGTTTTCTGCAAGTCTTTTATCTATGGTTTTACAGTTCCAGTAACAACAGAACATTCATGACATCAATTGCACTTGATTAAAATTGATGAATACCAAAAGGGAATTTTACATGTGATCTCGTCATTATCCAAAACATAGCAATGGTGCAAGGATCCAGTTGGTAGAGAGACACCTGGGACCTGATAGGGGAGCAAACTCACATCATTCTAGTGAAGATTTTTCAGTGCTCCGCCATCATCTATTAAATCTGCCCCCACTGCATAATCAGCAAGTTTGCAAGAGACCAAATAGTTGCAACAACTTTTTCGCCCCTTGGAATTTGATTCTGAGGAGCACGGTGTAACCAATCACCTTTCAACATTGTTTATGGGATCTGAACTATGGTTGTCATTCAGTGGACAACATACTAACTACAGAACTTCATGTGTTATAGAACAAAAATTCAACGACACCAATACAAAATTGATTGGAACTGAAATTGCTATACAATTAGATTTGACTGCAAAAGAAAGAGCAAAGAAAAAAGGCTATCTCTGTGGGAGAGATGTATGCCTTGGACTCTAAGTTTTGCATTCAGATTCACCTGTTTTATAGATATAAATTTATAATTATAAAATGCAGAAACTAAAAAACAAAAAATGAAGGGCTCTCTTTGAGAACTAAGGAGTCATCCCTCAAGGAAGTGAGGTGTTATTTTGCTGGTCAGACTTGTCAGGGTTATAACTTCTTGACCACGCCTCAAACTTTGAAACTTAATCTGTTGACAAACATAGGTTATGAATAAGTTTTGATGACCCCAAAGGCATGTTTGTCATTCTTTAGGGTCATCCAGCCAACTCCTATGGGCGAATTTTGCTATGAAGAGCCACAAAAAATATTAAAATGCCAAAAAACATGATTTTTCAAAAATTCTCATAATTCTGTCCTGGACTGCCACCTTACTTCAAGCTTTTAGACCAGGTGTGGAAACTTCTGTTGAAATCAAATCCTGGTGAACCAATTTCCCCAATGTACCAATTGCCCTCCCTTAATCACCCAGTAGTGTGAAGTTGATGTCTCATTTTTTAAACCATTGTGTGATGTAATGATCAATAGGAACTAGTGCAGCACAGTCAAGATTCCAATTTGTGCCCTGTAATTGCTTAGCAACAGATGTGCCCAAGACAAGTGGAAATTATGGGCATAACAATTCTACATTTCACACTGGATGCAACCTAAGATAGAGTGGCAAATTGAGTACAAATACTGTTTCACCCACTTGCTCAATGAGTTTGCCTTTGTATGACCCATATCTTAGAGGCGTATGCTTCTTGTTTAGACTCCTGAACCTATCTTTCTCAAGATGCAACTGTACTTTCTTGCCAACCAGAGTTTGACAAGGGGCACAATGTTGATCATTCTGTTGGTTAAGCTTTCACTAGCAAGCTGCAAAATTATATAACATTGCCACTGAGTATGTCAAATGCATTCAACAAATTCAGTATCCTTCTCTTATTCATTTTGAGCAAAGGGCAATGCTTCTTCTAACACAGGCAGTTCATTGATAGTGTAGATAATTGAAAACTGTGACATGCCTGAAAGGTGAATGTGTTATTTGTATGGAAGGCTTTCATACCATGAATGTATATGCACGTCTGAAGGAGATGTTCTATATGTGATTGACCGCCTCTATTTGTTTATCTGTCTGAGGACAGAATACATATGGTCAACTTTTTGCCTATCATGGACCACAATGTGTACAGAAAATGTCATGGAACCTTTTGTCCCTTTCTCAAACTGTGCTTTGAAGCAAACTGCTTTGGACCTACAAATACTTAAAGAGAAATTTGACAACTTCCTCTGCACAGATCCCCTTTCTGCGGAATCTCAAAATTGGCATATTTGAGAAGCTGTAAGCCACAAAAAAAAACAATTGTGACAATGACCAGTCATCAACAAACCCAACATACAATCCATCCACACAGATTCTAAGAGCTTATCAAGAGTCTACAAAGGTGTCTGCAACTATGAACCTCCCTGCTATTACCAAACTTTCCAATTGTACAGTCTTTGCAAGACTTAATGTTTGTGGTGACACCGTGAGTGTTGGACGTATCGCCAGTGTTCGTCTTTGGATTTGGGACATGGACTAACCGCCTCATGTGGATCTGTCTATCTCTGGTGTTTGTATCGGGCATTAACAGGTTGATCTTTTGGCGCAACAGCAAACATCTTCCAACAATTGGTATTAGAACCAGGTTGCAGTTTCAAGTCCCCTCGGGTGATGTTGAGGGGGGATTGTTGGACTAATAGCCAACGTCCCCTTCGGATGTGAGAGATGGACTAACCGCCTCCTATGGATCTGTTTATATCTAGCATTTGTATCAAGCATTAACAGGTCAATCTTTTCGTGCAACAACAAACTTGTACAAACAATGAGGAAGCTTCAGCCAATAGAAGTACAAAAAAATCCATTATTTTTTCACCCCAAATTTACCTGCAACACATGGGCCTCCCATATCATTTTTTGAATGCTTCCTAATACAAACGCAGAGGTGCCCCAAACAACAGAAAAGTAATTCCTACCAAAAGTCATCAAAAAAAACATCCAACTATCACTCTTTGATGAATATCACAATAGTCAAAAGTTCCAACATACAGTTGTGCCATGCTAATATCTCCAAGAATTGAGGAACATCAACAATCCCATGATTGGGGGTCAACTTTAATTGTCAACAACCCCATTAGCCCTTACCTTCTTATGTCAAATGTTGAGATGGAATCGTTGCAGAGAGATCAACTAACTTTTGATAATGATTTTGCGACTTGGCTTTAGACCCCATCAATTGTAGAGCTCTTTGTAATGAATCTAATGCTTGCACAATATGTCAAAGAAATTTTGATATATTAGACAACCAAGTGCTTGTGCTAGATGAGGACTACACCAAGTGCATTGATTCACTTGCCTTGATCTCAAGAAATTGTACTAGCTCCAGCAAGCAAAGGACTGGAACTAACCAAAGCCCCTATCTTGGTTGTGCAAACACTCAATTGTGTGCCTCTATCCATAAAAACTTGGCTTGTGCTCCTCATTTTGCCCCTAGATACAAAGGCCATATTATGTGGAGCAACTTGAGCACAAACCCAAGAAACTGTTAAGTTCTCAGAGTTCTTGGGGTCCATTAGTTAATCATGACCTAGATCTCCTATGGATCAATATATACTGTGTCCGTGTCCATCATGGTGATGAGTATCAAGGAACTATTGGACATGGTCCAAGTACTTCTATGTTGTATTGTAGATGTGGTTGTCAAATAAGTAGACCCACAAAAAATATCTATTGACAACATGGCCAGCTACTCAAACCCACCCTCCTTGGATTTTAAGACAATCTAAGTATCAGCTAGCTCAAAGTGCGCTTCCTACCCTAACTTTAGATCAATCTTTGTGAATAACATAGTCTGCTTAAGATGGTCCATGAGATCAAACATCCATTCTTAACAAAGATCTTTTCAATACTCAATAATCAATGCAAAGTTGCCAAACCTTAGGACGACCTAGATTGATTTAAAATCAATGACCAAGATCATCCCAAGGAAACCCTAATTAGGGTTGTTACAAACATTAAATGACATCCAATAGGAAATTACATTGCTTTGAAATACACATTCTTTCCAAGGATGAACCAATGAGAAAATATGATGGGGGGAATGCATTAAATACATTCCACCTGTCTACTTGGAGGGACTTAATTGGTTGAAGATGAGTGAACATCACCTCAACATGTTTATCTTGTAATCTTCATTTCAACTCCAATTCTTCATCCTTAGGAATTCTTCATTGTTCTTGGAATTCTTTCTCTTGGATGTCTTGACATCCTAGTAGTTGAATCCTTTGTATTTCCACCTTCATTGTTTGAGATTCCTTGTCATCTTTATCTTCATGGAGCTCTTCTACATCCTTGACTCAAACCTCCTTAGCCTTGATACTTTTGACCTACTTATGGTGCTTGGGTCATTCATAATGATCCTGAATTTCCAAAACTCAAGATTGTGATAGTCTTCCCCATCTATAAACTTGTCTTGTCTTGCATTTCCTGTTGAGAATTGAATCTTGTCCTTGAGCTTGAACTTGCTTTGAATGTGTCGATCTCTTCTTTTGTATTGTTGATGAATCCTTGCAATTCTTTGCATGACATGATTTCTCATGTGGTGAAGTCTTCCACCTCCTTCACTATAAGCATTCTACCATCTTTCATGCATCGGACCTGAAAAAAGCAAGAGAGAACATTTTAGATTAAGGTCATGAATAAGAATTGAAATGCGAGTTTAAAGGACTTAGAATAATTTCATGAAAAATAATTCTTTGACGGGATCTTGACTTGGAATCCACAATCACGGGTAGGAATTGGTTTTGCATCTTAATGTGGAATTCAGGATTGTTGAATTTAAATCTAGGACTAGGAAATAAGATTTGAGGACATGAAGAAATATGATTTTGTCCTTCTCAACCTAGGAATTGACTTGGAAACTTCTTGAAATGCTTGATCTAGATTTGGAAAAGCGCAATTTTATGATGAAGGATTTCTTCTTGATTCTAATTTCAACTCATCCTTCTAGGTAGAATTTGCACTTCAATATGGAACAACCAAGGTGTTGAGGCCCTTTCCTGTTTTGTAGACTATAAAAAGGCTTTTGACACAATACCATGTGACAAACTTTGGGATAGAATGGAAGAATTGGAAATTCCTAAGGAGCTTAGGGCTGCAGTACATAGGCGTTATGAGCAAGTCAAGGCTAAAATCCTATGCTCCACACGAACGCATCCCCTGGACTTTTAGACCCGCTCCCATCCCTGATATGGTAAGGGGACACGGAGATGGATTTTTTGCTGTCCACGATGACGTTACCAAATGAGCAAATTAGGTACCATCCCTGAAACGCCACTTTGAGAGCAGTAGGGTACGAGGGTACAGCTAGAAGTCCTCGAGACAGCTAGGGGACAGCTAGAAGTCCCCTACCTGTCCCAGTGACTTCTGGTCATCCCCTATATGGCCCAAGCCATTTTTGGGCTGCCAATGTTAAAAAAAATAAGGCATTTTTAAATTTGAAAAAAAAGGTTGTTTGGCCCACAAGGATACCCAAACCACATTTAACAATACCAAAACCTAATCCAAGCATAAAATAACCAAAAAGAAGAATAAGAAATTTATTTTCACATTTGCAAAGGAGAAGAGCAACAAGAAGAGCAGCAGCTGGTCAAGGAGTGAACAACAATTGAAAGGGGAGGTTAGGGCATCAAATCTACTTGATTTAGACTCTTAGACCTACCATCAACTGATTATGGATAGTTATATATTATTGCGGACTTGTATGTTTACAGATTAGTAGTTTAGTTATAGTATTTACATTTCAATATTTTATGTCATTTCATGGTTGAAATTTGGAGCCTTTGGGCATTTTTACTATATGTATGTCATATATTGACAATGAAAGCATTTGAATTTTGTTATTTTGCTTATCAATTCACATGTGAAATCTCAATTCAAGTCTAATGCTATGAATTAAGCTTCTAAAATGTCTATGATGAATGCTTTATCAATGTTATGATATGCAAATTTGAAATTTCTCTATATATATAAAAAATTCCCCTATTCTTTTAATAGTCGCCCACTACTGTCCCCTAAAAATTGGCCCTAAACCGTACCCATACCGGAAACACGTCCCCATCCCCGTCCCCTAAACCGCCCCCATCGCCAAAACTTCGTGGAACATAGCTACAATCAGAACCATAGATGGGATGTCAGAATGCTTTGGCAGCGATATTGGGGTCAAACAAGGGTGCCCGCTTTCCTCAACTTTGTTTCGGCTCTATATTGATAAGTGAGAAGAATGGCTAAACAAGACCAATGGAGAGGGAGTCCAGTTAGCTAATTATGTGATAAAACTACTTCTGAAATACAAATGATCTCATTTTAATTGACAAAACGGCTGATGGGCTAAGAGAACACTTGAAGGCGCTTGACACGTTTTGTCATGAGGTTGGGATGCAAGTGAACACCAGTAAAACCAAAGTGATGATATACTCTTTGAAAAGAAACAGAAATACTCCAAACACGTTCCTTTTCGAAGAAAATCCTTTAGAGGTAGTGAATGAGTATGAATATCTAGAGATCAAATTTCAAAACAAACTGAGTTGGGAAACATGCAGAGCAAAAAGAATTCAAGGGGGTTGGAAAGCGTTGTACTCCTTACAAAATAGGTGTAGGAACATTGAGTTGTGGGATTGGAAGACCAAGAAAATGTTGTTTGGACTGCTGATTTCCTCGGTGATCCTTTATGGGTGTTTGGGGCAGCAGCATGTCAGATCAGAAATGGAGACAAGTAGAAAGAATTTAGAAACATCTTATCGTCAGCAGCTTCAAAATTAAAACAACGGTACCTAATGAGATCTTATTGGTGGCAACAGGTATCTTCTCGTTAGAGGCTTTGGCAATGATCGGGTTGTTGAGTTACCTAAAGAAAACCCAAAATATGGAAAAACGTCGTTGGCCTAAGTTGATTATGGGACAGAGACTAGATAGGAGAAAGAACACGTGGATGAAGCAAAACAACAAATGGATGAAAAAATGGGATGTGAACATTCAAGAGTGTCCAAATAACAATGGGAAAATAAAGTTTGTATGGGAAAATTCAGGAGTATCATATGGTCAAAGCAAAATGGATAAAAAATATTATACTGTGTCAAAGAATTTAACACCACATGAGATCATGAGGAAAAAACACATATAGGAATAAATATTAAATGTATAGCAAAAATGCTTATAGCTTAGCTCAGGACTAGCTCTCGCCATTGGAGGTGCGAAATAGGTAGATGGCTGATACCAAAGGAAGACTGGGAAAAAAGGATTATGCCTATTCTGCAACATGGATGTGGTAGAGACAAAGCGTCATTTTATCATAGAATGCCCAACATACAATGACATCCATTCTGGCTATGTGGATATTTTAAAGGCTGCCCGCTTAAGTTCTTTATTTGAAGAGAAATGTTAGACAGAACAGCAAACCCAGTGATCAAAATCCACCATTGAAGAGCAAATAGAAATAAGAGGTACAGCTTGATTAAGGTTCTTGGCACCTAGTCTTGGGGTGTGTGCTAGTTAGCGCGTCCTATATGTTGATGTTATATAGCGTCAGCAGTTATCTTTCTCTTGAAGGTGAATCACTTGTCCAAGATATGCGAAGGGCCTTGCATTTGGAAATTTGAACAAACTTGTAGGGAGATGTGAAGAGACATTCGTTTGAAATGAAGAGACATCCGTTTGAAATGAAGAGACTTGTGCTTGGAATGTAAAGAGTCTTCTGTTTCGAAGATAAAGAGTCAAGTCTTCTATATATTCACTTTGTCGGATTTCTCATGGTGGTTCGATGGTGATGTTTGCTGTGAGAAATTTGATAATAGTGTAATCAGTTTTTTTATCTCTCAATATTAGAAGCAATACTTTGTGGCTGGGTTTTTCTCCCTCAGGGAGGATTTTCCCAGGATAAATTTTGTGTCTTATTGTTCCTTATTTTTTATTTTTGTTGTTTATCTTTATCCCTGGTATAAAACATTAACATGGTATCAGAGCCAGGTTAAAATAACAGCAAATTAAGAGTGTGTGCATGGAGCTATTGACCTTCGGGTGGTATCGTATCTGGAGTTTTATGTGTACTCTCTATCACAATACATTGCAGCACACAGCAAACACGGGAGTGTGGTGTCTAAAGATTGTGTCGTGTGAATGTTATGCTTGGGCATTCATATATTTAAGACTTACTCAATATAAGGCGTGGACATCTACAAATTCTAGCTGCTCATTATTTATGATAGTCACGATTTCTTTTCAAGTTCCTTCATCCGACACATGAGATTATAGCTGGTGCTCGGATATTGGCATTGATTTCTTCTACTTGCTGTGAGCATTCTTATCTATTCGTCAGGGGCCAATACTTAATTCTGAGCAAGTATAGGTAGTCAAAGACATGCTCAGATTTGAACGTTTCAGATTTTAGTTCTTCCAGTTCAACTTGGGACTGATATGAGGATTTAAAAATTACATATCTTCCTACTTGTCATGCAAATATGGCATTTCAACTCAATTAGAGTATCAGATCTGATATCTATTGTGAATAGGTATGTGATACTAATTGTAAATAAGGGATTAGAGGCGGAAATAGGGGGTGTTTCATCTTCCTGTAGGTATGTGCAAATCTATTTTTATACAACGTTCCCTTGGCTGCTTGTAATTAAGATACATTGCACTTGAGTATCTGATTAGTAATTTGGCTTTCAGGAAGAGAGCGATGAAGCTTTGATTTCTTTTCAAGGAACGATTGGAATCAGAACCCTGCACTTGGAGAAAATGCCACAAGATATCGGTGACAGTGCGAACACAGGTATTGATATTCGATCATGGAGGCCTCGGATGTGGACGAGACAGTGAAGGTACAAGGAAATGAGATTTAGAGGGAGCTTGAGCGGCAGAGGGAGAATGCCAAGTCCTTTGCAGAGAATCAGCAAGCTCTTGAAGCGGTGTAGCTTCGGAAGCTCATTGTTTGGTCAAACATTAGGGGAAAGTATAATTTACTGTGATAATCAAAGCTGTGAGAATGTTGCCCTTGCTAAGAGGGAGTCTCAGCATTCAATTGTTCTTGTTGTATTGTTATGCATTTTTCTCTCAGACATAAAAATTTGAGGTGAAAGCCCTTGTAATGCATTTTTCTTTGAGACGGAGAAATTTGAGGTGAAAGCCCTTGTTGCTCTTTCCACTCATTGGAGTAGCCATAGTGGATGTCATGTTGAGAAACTCCATGACAACATCACGTTGAGTGACTCCATGATGTGAGCTTGTGTTTATTGTTTATTTCACACATGGGAGTAGCCATGGTGAACATCATGTTAAGTGACTCCGTGATGCTATCACGTTGAGAGACTCCGTGATAAAAAAAAATTGTTTCCTCACAAATGGGTGTAACCATTGTGAGTGTCATGTTGAGAGATTCCATGACTTGAATACTTGAAAAATATACCTCCCTAGCTAAGAGGGAGTATTGATGTTATATAGCGTCAGGAGTTATCTTTCTCTTGAAGGTGAATCAATTGTTCAAGATATGTGAAGGACCTTGCATTTGGAATTTGAAAAGACTTGCATGGAGATGTGATGAGACATCCGTTTGAAATGAAGAGACTTGTGCTTGGAATGTAAAGAGTTCTGTTTCGAAGATAAAGAATCAAGTCTTCTATATATTCCCTTTGTCGGATTTCTCATGGTGGTTCGATGATGATGTTTGCTGTGAGAAATTTGATAATATTGTAATCAGTTTTTTTTCTCTCAATAATAGAAGCAATACTTTGTGGCTGGGTTTTTCTCCCTCAAGGAGGGTTTTCCCAAGGTAAATTATGTGTCTTATTGTTCCTTATTTTTTATTTTTGTTGTTTATCTTTTCCTGGTATAAAACATTAACACCATAGGCTGTTATGGCCTTGTGGACGTTATTAAAAAATTTCATTCATTCAATTTGGAAATTCACTTTTATCTGTCTTGAATGGCACTTGATCTGATCTCATCAAGCTTCCAATGTTGGAAGCAAAATACCTTCATCTCAAATTCGTCCCTTAATTCTGATTTGATTTCAAACCTTTAACTCTGGAAATTCACCTTGCTATGATTTTGATTTCATCTCCAAGGTCTTAATTCTGGAAATTTGTTCTTTAGATCTGATCTTCTGGAATTCTAATTTGATCTGATTTAAGATTTGCCCTTGAATTCGGATTAATCGCCCTTTGACCTGATGTAAATTAGCCTTGCTGTGTGCCCCTGATCTGCCTTTTGATTTGCATCATCTGCTAGTAATATACTGGGATCTGATTTCATACCTCTGCTGATAAATTCGCCATTCTGCTGATTAAATTTGCTCTTGAAATCTGATTTAATTCAGCCCCTTAGTTCTGATTTCGCACTTGAATTGTCTTTAAATCATTTAATCCTTTATCGATTTTTTCATCCCCTTCATTGAGTTGCTTCTTTGCCTTGTGATTTATTACTGTGTTTGGTGGCAATTTATTTGCAACTTTATCTCTGCTCTTCCACTCCACAATGAATGTGGGATTAATAAAATGGCTTGAAGTGGAGAATTGATCTGCACAAGGACTCATCCCTATTCACTTATCTTTGATTTCTTTCATTTCATACCTTGGTGGAGAATCAATTTGTATAGGGACAATATCAGATCCGTTTCCCTTTCATTTCTCTTTTCATCCAAATGCATCATGTAGAAATTCGATCACTAAAGGGACAGATCAGTTCTTTGTTTTGCCATCTAAAAATTGACTAAGTCCTCAAGTGGAAAATCTCTCATCATAGGGACTAAGTGAGTTTCATGAGAATTCAGCCAACCTTAACACATTTCCTTGTTGGTGGAAAATTGATAGGTATAGGGGCATCTTCAGTGTAATGTCCCCATTTTCTGGTTCTCTTGTAATGCATCTAGTGTTAGCTCTCTGAGTTGGTGTCAATGGGATTTGAGGGGTATTTTGATGTTGTCTGTGTGTTTAGATGGATAAATAGAGATGAACAACACTTTCTAGAGTGATTTTGGGCAACTCGTCCAAGACTTACTATTTTTTGTGTTGGCCATTTTTAGCACTTACTATTTATAATAAGTTTCAAATTTTCAATGCATCTTTTGATCGAGCCAATTTGGTGTTTGGACACTACTTTTAGCAGTTGTTATTTTTAGTTAGTGTCTATTTTTAGCAATTGGGCCAGCCTATATTTCTCCAGAAGTGTTATATTTCATATTTGAACGTTGGGTGAAGTTTTATTATGTTCAGAGAAATATATTTTGATTTTAATCACCTAAATCTCTTATATTGTCACTTTATGACTCAAGCAACTTATACCCCTTGGCCTTGTAACACGGCGTTGTTTTTAAAAAGGGGCCATTTGACACGCCTAAGGAGGAGGAGAAAATTAATACTTTTTAAAAGAATGAGGCCTTCAATATTTTGGACTCCACATCGGGAGACTAAAAAAGTGATTTTATTTAATCCCACATGGCTTGGTGAAGAGCGTTGAGCTTCTTGGGAATGATATGAAAGCAATTTTGTGGATCTCATTTCTTATGTTGAGTTTGGATTTTGATATTGCTTCTCTATTTGGAAGAGATTGCTTCTTCATCTATGGTTTGTGAGCACAGAAACCCTTGCAAGTAACATTCTTGATCAGAGATATAATCTGGAGGATACTTGGTATTTCATTTAGGGATCACATTTGTGCATATTGGAGATTATATATCAGTATTTTCAGAGCTTATCAAATATCAGATTTGAAAACAACAATTCTAGAGAAGATTGTGGAGGGTATATTTTCTATTTTGCTGGTTGTATCTTCTCTCTTGCTGGCCATACAATCTTTGATGGGCATCTAGTGTTTTGAAGAGGTTACATTTTCTGTTTGGAGGTGTTTTGGACCTGCACTTCCTTGCATACCTTCAGCGTAGCCATTGGAGCAGATTGTGAGGGGCAGATTGTGAGGGTTGGTGTTCATTCTGGAGTGGTATTTTGGTGATTTTTTGTGAGCAGCTCAAGCAAAACCATTGCTGCCTTTTCTGGGTATGTTAGATTTATATATGTAGCGTATTTTTATGAACTGGGTTGCTGCTATTTTTGAGAAAAAATGTATTTCCAGTTCATAAATTAAATCTGGAATTTTCAGCTGTATTATTTCTGAATATTAGTCATTTTCTTAACTGAAAAAGTGTTGTATTATTATCTCTTTATCTACACTATTATTGCCAATGATTATATTGCAAAAACAATTAAAAAAAGAAAAGCACAAACAGGGTTGTTTATTACATTCAGTCCCTATGAAATTTCACTATTTCATGCACATAGGGTAGAGGGTGGAAAATCGACCCTCATAGGGACTTTCCATTGCTTGCTCATTTGATCCTCAAGGAAAACACTCAAAGGTCGTAGGGACAACTGGAAAATCCATTTCCATAGGGACTTTCCCTTTCAAGCTCATTTACCAAATTTTGCTAAGTGTTTTGTCTAGTGGAAAATCGAGCTCCATAGGGACTTTTGACTTTAAGTTGATTGCTTGAGGGAGAATCAATTCCCATAGGAACTTTATGGATTTTGACTTTAATTGCTCTACCAAGGAGAGAAAAATCAACCTTCATAGTGACTTTTCACTTTAGTTGCAACACTTAACCATTTTTGTCCAAATTCAAAGGCAAGATGGGAAATTAATGCCCTTAGAGAACAAATTAGCCCATCAAAATACCCTGACACTTAGGAGTTCACGCTTAGAATTTAACAACTTTTTGCCTCCTAACATAAATAACTTCAAATCTTAAGACTTGTCTATGCTTGCAACTTGGGACTTGGAAGCCTAACTATACCCCTAGGCAAAACTTGGACTTTGGAGCTCAGAACTAACAATCTACTGCCAAAACCTTACAACTAACAAGTGAAAAGATGTGGTACCCATTTGCAATGGGGCAATCATGTGAAAAGGTCACAACACGACCCATATTGGGAAGGGTTGGCAAATGCATTAACAGTTGCGGGTGAGGGGTTTAAAACTCCAACAACTAGAGAATTGGGTGGGCCACGCAAGTTGTGGTTGAAGATCAAAAGAATGTAGCAAAAAAAGGCTGCAACATTTTATCAAATGGATGGATGGATGGATGGATGGAATTGAACCCTCCTTAACTTTTTAGCGGCTTCTAATGGCACATTGGTGCTCTTGAAATCTATAGATGCCTCGCATGAAGTAAAAAATGCAAAGACTTTGTGCAATCTATTGGATGGGGTGGCCAAGAGGTTGGGGTTGAAAATGTTATCCAACTGTCCAACATATTGCAAACAACATAGTAGCATATGAAGCAACAAAGGGACTTATTATAGAGGGGCATTCTCCTATTTCACGGACTCCTTGTGCTACACATTGCTTGGATTTGTTGTTAGCGGACAATTGAAAACAAGTTACCAAATTTATCTATAACCATACTTGCGTCTTTTCTTTGATGAAAAAACACACAAATGTCAAGGAGCTTGTGCAACCAGTAGTGGCATCATTTGTTAGCCACTCCCTCACTTTGCAAAGCATTCTTGCCGCAGTTTCTCATCTCAAGCAAATGTTTGTGTCTCGTGCTTTGGTGGAGTCTCCATTTTCCAAAAGCGTTGAAGAGGAGAGAATTGCAACAACGATTCTTGATAACTCATTCATCAAAAATGGAGAGGAGTTAATCAAGGTAAGTAACAAATACAAACATATGTTTTATACAAAATAATCTATTTTTTGTTTCTCTTGAGGAGTTCATTTTGTACTAATTTCACATTTGTTTTCAATTTTCTTAGGTGATTGAACCTTGGAATCAAGGTTCTTTGTATGGTGGATAGAGACAACATACCAATAGGTTTCCTTTATGTGGCCATCAATAAGGTTAAACAAGCCATTTTGCAATACTATGATGGAAACTTAAAACTATAAAATCATTTCGCGCATCATTGCTCATAGATGGACACCTACCAAATGGAAGGTTGGCGGCCAGAGTGTTGGCTTGCCTAGGGCCTTCCATGTCTCTTCTGGCAATACATTTACGCCAGATCCCCCATCCACAATGGTGTTGGTCAGCGTACGCCCCATGATCTCCATCTCAACCACTGTCGGGGTCCTTCTGACACCGACTGCCAACAACATTGGGTTCGTGGCACCACTTGTGGGGGTATCCTTCGTGGAGTCTTCTTTTCCTGTCTCATCAATAGGCTTGCCTTTCTCTTGGCCGCCATTGGTATCACCTACATTGGTGATTGCTACCCTTAGTTGTGGTAGCGTCTCCAATAATTCTGCCACTTGTAGTGGTACGGTGGCTTGCAACATCTGTTGTAAGATGTTTGCTTTGGATGCTGACCGTTGAGGAATACTCGCAGTGTCATGTGACGGTTTTCGTTCTTCCTCTATTGCCCATTCAATATCCGTTTGGCTTCCTTTAATCTTTCTTTCTTCGTGTGAGGGTCAAGGTAGGTAGCTTTTTTCGCCTGCAATCTTGTGATTGCCAGAACTTCCGCTTGAGGGCTTGTGGCGTCTATCATGTTTACTCCCTTCCCCTTAGGGCAGTCTGCATCCTCATGGTTGCCTAGACCACACCACTTGCACAGCATGCCTCTGCCTCCTTGTTCGTTCTAGCAATCCCGTACAAAGTGGCCCCACTCATTGCATCTACGACATTGTATCATGGGCCTCACCTTTGTGTCGTATTGGATGTGGCTTCTTAGTGTGCTATTATTGTTGTTATTATTACTTCCTCGTCAGTTGTTGCGGTGCCCTCCGGGCGAGGCAATAGAATTTTTCGGCCTTGGTGGTGTGGTAGGCAGAGTTGCCTCTTCTCCTTGAGTGAAGAGCACTTGAGTGCTCCTGGCCTTTAGGTTGTACGAGCACTCCTTGATGGAGTCTCCAAGTACTTGGCAGATGTCGCAAAATGATTTCTTGGGGCAATTGGCTTTGGTATGTCCTTCCATTTTACATTCCATACACCATTTCTTTGCCTTCCTTCGTGGTCTCTTTTTCTGCTCACATTTCTTTCATCATCCTATCCTTTCAGAGTGCCTGTATAGACCTGGACTCCCCTTCACTGTTGCCATCAATACTATCATCGTCACTAATTTTTTCTTCCCTCTAGAAGTCTTACTTTCACTTTCAATACCCATTGCCCGATTGTAAGCCTCTATATAGTCGGCAGGAGGCACCACATTCATTTTCTTTCAAAGGGACAAAGTCAATCCCTCCATGAACCACCTCTTCTTCAAGCCATCTGTGGGCTGGTTTTCTAATTTACCAATAAGTTCCTTCAGCCTACGGTGGCAGGCCCGTACGGTCTCATTTTTTCCTTGTGTCATGTATTGTAAATTTCTGCTTCTACTTCCTCATCATCTGGGAGTAATCTAAACTCTTCCTGGAACGCTTGTTGCAGATCCTTCTAAGGTATCCTACTAGTGGTCAAGTCTGTGTACCAATCAATTGCAACCTCTCGAAAGGTAGCGGGGAAGACCTTCAACCAGTAGTCTTGATCGTCTTGGCCATTTGCTTCCCATATGGTTACACAAGTTTTACAATGGCGGTAGGGTCCTCTAATCCATCCCCACTGAATCTGGGAAGTTTTTGTTTCTCCGGGGTGTTAACCATTTTTCTCCTACAGTCAGTACCGTGCCCGTTATTAGACTCAGGTAGTTCGATTCCCCTCTGCGTCCTTATGCTTCTCTAGAATGTTCGGCTACGCGTGAGTCCTCTACCCTTCCACCTCTGTCACCCACGCCTTGGTTACCTCCTTTGAAGTACCAATATTCACACCTCCCCGGAGTTTCAAGTTCCATTCTCCCTATCCTTGGCTCTTCTGAAATAACCAAGTTTCCAATGCCACGCAATGTACTGTCAAATTATTCTGCTACCTCTCCTTCAAGGTCCCTTTCCTCACTATTGTCTTCCTCGGAGTGTGAGGATGGTCTGGTTGGTACGGAGTCACCTTCCCAACTGTCTGTGTCAGATCCTTCTTGCACCCCCGAAATGTCTGAGGGTGGTAGTTCTCTTGCAACGTTATTCCCTTTGCCTTGTCGCACGTTGTTCTTCTATTTCGACCAAGTTTTGTGCCAACAACCTTGGGATCTACCAAGAAGATCGTAGACTTCTAATCGCACAGAGAGTTCGTCGCGTACCAAGCCTTCAGGGATTGCTCTCTTACGAGCCTCCCTCTGCACAAACTGATCGAATGACACGTCCCGCGCACGCACCAGGGTCCTCCGTCAACTGGTCCTCCCTTGTTACTTCCTCTTCCTCAACGTCACTATCAGTTATGAGTACTTGTTGGAATTGTCAACCCATCACTCCGCCATCACGCCCTTACTTTTTCTGATCTCCAAGTTCAGACTGGCAATGGCACCAAAATGTTAGATGCCTAACTCGAATTGGTTTGGATCGTGTACTCAGAATTGACCATACAACAATATTGCATTATCTACTACCAATGGAATAACATCCATAAACAGAAGTGGCACAAAATCATATAACACGTAAATGGCAGAAATGATGTCTAATCCTTGCACAATAGTCTCTAACATTAACCCCCCTCAATTTGTTCCGGCATGAATACATATAGACTTGACAGTTGGTTAAGTCTGCCAATCGTCGATAACTGACAACGTTTCGGAACAATTATTTATTATCTACCCAACCACTAACAAAAAGTATTATAGCCTAGCTAGTGTCTACAATAATCAACTTACTATATTGAATCCATCTATTCAAGGTCTACAAGGGTGCAAAGGGGAGACTTTTCTTCACCTCAAGCAATTCAAAGGAGAGAAAAACAAGCAAGTAAAAAATTTAGTTCAATACTATAATCAGTAGAAATTAAAAACTTAATTCATATAATTTTTTACTTGTTTTCTATATTTTTTAAATATTTTTTTGTAGAATTATGGTGGGAGAATTATGGTGCTAGCACTCCATCTTCAAAGGCTAGCCTTCTATATTTTGTCCCAGCCTTATAGTGGTTTTGGGTGTGAACGTAATTGAAGTTTATTTGAGAGCATTCACAGGAAGAAAAGAAACAAGTTAACTTGTGTGCCTCAATGATCTTGTCTTCATTCGATACAACATCCACCTTCAAACTACAAAGGTGGAGAGCACTTCACATGATTCCATCAATGTGGATGAGATTGATCCTTATCGTGAATGAACTGCCAATGAAAAAGATGATGTCCTTACTGATGAAATAATCCATCATCGTTTTCATACTATAGAACCTTCTAGTTCAAGGCCTATAACATTGTTACATTGTGAGGGGAAAGAGCATAATGTAGATTGTATTTGGTTGTTATTTTTCATTTTGACACATCATCATATGTAAACAATCATAAATTTATAATGTTGTTATACATTTGAAACCATGAAATTTCAAATTTTGAAAGTTTAAAGATCATATGACATGTGTAGAATCATGACAAATTGATAGTCAAATTAGACTTTTATGTTGTCTAAATGCATTGATTTCATTGTATTTGTAAACATAAGTTTTTTTGTTTTTGTCCAGCCTTAGTCGACTTTTTTGTGGAGTTTGTTCTAAGTCCCAAGTCCAAGTCAAAATTTTGGGTTGTCGAGTCGAGTCTGCAACCAGGTCCTAAAACTACAATTTTTACATTCATCTCATATAAAGACCAACAAAATAAGATGCAAGAGACATACAATTAGAGAAAAGGTCTTGCCATTATCAACTGCCTCTGTGAGAGAAAATCAGTGTTACCCGAAGACCCGTCCCCCCCTCCAGACTCGTCTCGACAACGGAGACGTCTCCCTAAGACTTTTTGCATCTCCGAAGTCTTCAAAAATGGCTGGAGACTTCATGGTGAAGTCTTCCGAAGAATCCATGTCTCCAATTCTAAAAAAATGAAGTCTCCCACCCGTCTCCTGATTAAAAAACAAATTTAAAATACAACATTAAGTCATTTTATGATTTTGACCCTCATTTTAATGTTTTTTTAGCAAGGTGATTTTAAATGGTTTAAGTCATTTTGACCATGGTGGAAGAAGCGGTTGAACCAGATGGCCTTAATGAATTGCCCCTAGTTGTACTACCATCAGAGGAACCTGAGTTGGAGAGAGATGATTTTTTGGACATCATCATAGCTGAAGACCTTGAGATGGATGATCACAGCCTTGTGGAGTAGATGATACTAGATAGATTTCTGATTTTTGTTTACAGTTCTGAGTTTTTTGTTTGCATATCAGCGATTTAGCATTAAACTATATATTTTTGAATTTCAAATTTCAATATGCAATGATAATCTCAGCGATTATTAATCTGACATGATGATGATCATATGCGATATTCAGAAATCAGATATGACTATGAGATGTGCAATGTGTGTTTTGAACTATTTGACTCTATATTAATATGACATTACTATTTAGTATTAGTCTTTGACTCTCTAAACTTTTAATGTGCAATGTTCATACTAATAACTTTCCATTGTTCTTGTTTTCAAAGCACTGTGTTATGAATGTATGGTATTTCTTAGAAATTATTAAATTAAATTCAAAAAAAAAATTGTCGTCTCCAAGTACCCCCCGTCTCCTATTTTTGAACCTTGGAGAAAACATATCAAACAAATCTTGCTTCAAACTTATCTATGCCTCAACCAATGTCCAAGTGATCCATGTAGACTTTTTAGTTAGGATTGTCGTACTAAAGTATATGTTGCTACACTAGAACTTTGCTGAACTGCAATTGGTACTACTGTATTTTGCTGATCAGGACTTGAGACAGATAACAGTCCACTTTCATCAACCTCTGTCAGAGGCTCCTAAGATTTAGAAGGGGAAGTATCCTAATCAAACTTCACATCCTGGCCTGCTATTATCTTTTGTTGTGATAAATCATAGACCTTGTAACTCTTGGAAGACTCGTTGTATCCCAAAAATGCACCCTTCATGCTAGAGAGTTCAAATTTTATCTACTTCTCCTTTGACAAATGAATGTAAACAACTCATCAAAAGTCAACAAAAAAAATGGGCAACATCACATTTCTCTCTTGTGAAAGCTTTCTTTACAATCTTGTCCTTCAACACTATGAAGGTACATGTTTAGAATGCAAACAACACAATTCGATGCATTTACCCAAAGAAACATGGGTAAATTTTGATCATAAATATTAGCTTTTGTTGTCTCTATAATAGACCTATTCTTCCTCTCTATAAACCTATCTTATTGAGGGTTGTAAGAAGTAGTTAGCTTCGTCTTGATCCTTGGATCTTTGCAAACGGAATTAAAGTCCTTAGAAGTATCATCACCTCCATTATAAGACCTTAAAAAATTACTCTTCTTGCTTGTCTAATTGTCCACAAGAGCCTTGAATTTTTGAACTTCCTAAGGGTGTCATCATCAGTCTACATGAATTAGATCCAAGTTTTCCTTGAAGAATCATCAATGAATGAAAAATAGTAAATGTTTCTTGCCAATGATGTTGTTGACATACATCAACCTTCATATGAGTAGATGAGATCAAGAATCTCTCTTGGTCTATGCTCAATGTGAAGAAAGTAGTTTTAGCAAGCTTGTCAAGTGAACTACCCTTGCACAATTATACCTTCTCAATCTTTATAAATAGCAATCCCTACACCATATCCTTCAAGAGAGGTAGTGATCAATAGTACAAGCAACCAAATCTCTTGTGCCAAAGTTCACACCACTTGTTGTCATGTATCAAGTTTAAACACATGATCAGATTAGCAATCAACCTAGCAAGACCATCTTCTCACATATTGCTAACCAATACTTGTCTAGGATCCTAGTTGTGATCTTTAATAAGGACTTCTTGGTAATCAAACTCAGCCATACACTTAAGATTTGTATAGCAATCCCTACACCATATCCTTCAAGAGAGGTAGTGATCAATAGTACAAGCAACCAAATCTCTTGTGCCAAAGTTCGCACCACTTGCTGTCATGTATCAAGTTTAAACACATGATCAGATTAGCAAGACCATCTTCTCGCATATTGCTAACCAATACTTGTCTAGGATCCTAGTTGTGATCTTTAATAAGGACTTCTTGGTAATCAAACTCAGCCATACACTTAAGATTTGTAATGGCTGAAATTGAAAGTAGTATCTAAGCTAATCTAGGAATACATTGGACATCAAGTACAATAATATTGCCTAAAGATATGCAAAAGGAAACAAATGCTCTCCTTGTAGCAAGATATGTAGCATTATCACCAAGCTCCACTTGTTACTACCTTCTACTCCTAAAGTCTACAAAAAGACTTCTTATTGAAGATCATTTGTCTTGATGCTCCGCTATCCAAATATGACTCTACACTAGAAACGGTACTAGTGGATAGCCATGACACTAAGAAGGTTGCCTCAAGCACAAATGAAACTCGTTCATTATTACAGCTTTTGCACTTCATGCAAATTGCTTCTACTTCTATTGTTGTTTGCCCTTCCCCTTATCCTTCTTAGAACAATAAAAGGCATAATGGTCATTCTTTTAACATTTGAAACAGTTGATATGCCTCAAGTCATTCCTTCACTTTTGAGAAGAATTGAAGTCCCTACATTTTTTGAGGTTTTCCTTTCTTATCACATTTCCTTATCTCCCAAATGAGTGTGATCAAAGCATTGCTTGTTGCATTTATGGCAATGGGCTTTCGTTCAACATTTAGATCATCTCATTAGTGGGATATGGTGAGTACCCTTTGCAATACACCTCCTGATAATGTTAGTCCCAAGTATGAAAAGGTGTGAACCACCTTATTGGCGAAGGAGAAAGCTTCAGTAGGGACATAATTGAGAGTGATCAACGATACATGGCCCGAAACAGCTGTGTCCGTCATTTTTTATGAATGGAAAGATAGCAAAAAAGAAACCATTGATCAATGTTACGGTAATCCCAAAAAGAGGCGATGTTTTTTTAAGGCAGTGGATTGTGAGGGGCAAATAAAAGATGCAAGTTTCATTGCCAATATTCTCATAGAATCCACTGAAATGGCAGGGCATCAAAATGTAATCCAAGTCATAACGAACAACACTAAAACTTCTAGGACAGTTGGGTCTATAGTAAAGACTACATATAGTCACATTTTTTGGGCACCGTGTGCAGTCCCCAAACTAAATTTAATATTGCAAAAGACTAGCACACATACTGAACAAGTCAACCAAGTCTACAAGGAGGTCAAGGAAATTCAAATATTTGTGACTAATCGTCATGTCACAAGCCATATTCAGGACCTTCTCCATGTTGGAGTTGTTGAAAGTAATTTAAATTTTATTTTTTATTGTTGACAGTGACGTGTATTTTTAATACCGTGATAGGTTTTCGAAAAACATTCTGCATCTCACACAATCATCTTAAGATAACTTGTGAAGGTGTGAGATGTCTTGACTTCTATGGTCATCAACATAGCTTCAAAAAACAATGATGTTTTCGCTCTTTACGACAAATATAGGATAAGCGTTGATGAGTGTTGGTATCTATATGGTCAAGGATACCTTTTCTTACAACCTCTTGCAATTTGAATCCTCTCTCAACTATGTATCTTTTTATTTTTTATTTTTATCATTTTTCATTTGATGTTATCATGCTATATATTATATTATATTAAAATAAATTTATTTTGTAATTTATGTTTAACTCTTAAGTTTTGATTCTTGCATTATAAAATTAAATACTAAATGTTGTATGCAAATTCAAAATGTGCAAGTTCTTCTTCGGCTGAGCAGAATTGGAGTACATAATCCTTCATCCACTCGATCAAGCGCAACCATTCAGGTGCGAAAAAAGCCAAAGGATTTGGTCTACATACATTCCATGCTGAGCACAATTTTACATTTTTTTACTATTTCAACTTAGCATTAACAACACAAGAAAAAACACACGACTTACGGGGAAACTCTTATGGGCGAACACTGAAAACCACAACAAACTATTGCTTATATAAAACTCTTTTTACAAACTTCATAGGCCCCAATAGATAGGCCGAGACACCAATCCTCTCAATTCATAGGGACCAACCTCTCCAATATCTGTTCCAAAACTTTACTTATTTCTGCTCCAATTCTACCTTAATCTTTGCTCCAATTCTGCCTTGTATCTCTGCTCAAGTTCACCTTATATCTCTGCTCCAAATCTGCTTTACATCTCTGCTCAAGGTCTGTAATAAAGTCTGCTCTAAACTGATGCGATTTCTGGTCCAAATTCTGCCTTAATCTTTGCTCCAAATCTGTAATGTCTCTGCCTTAATCTTTGCCCCAAATCTGTAATGTCCCCTGTTTAAAATAGGATTTAATAATAAAATACAAAAATTAAAATAATATATAATTTTAATTAAATCAATTAAAATTTAATTAAGTTTAATGGATGGTCAAGAGGCATGAAGTGAAGAGTTGTGACTACCTCAAACATCAGAAATAAAAGGGAGAAGAGATCATTTGAAATCGGATATGGACAATGGAAGATTGGAGCATGGGAATTAAGAAAGGAAGAAAATAAGGAAGTGACTCTTTCACAGAGCAGAAATGATAAAGGGTTGTAACTCTTTTAAAGGGTGGTAATTGTGAAAGGTTGTCTATTTCAAAGGGCGGAAATTTTAAAGGGTGTTGTCCTCTTTCAAAGGGTGGTAATTGTGAAAGGTTGTGACTCTTTCAAAGGGCAGAAAGTATGAAGATTCGTAATCTTTCAAATGGTGGTTATAGTGAAAGGTTGTGACCCTTGCAAAGGGCAGACATGGTGAAGAGGTGCCACGACCCTACCATAAGAGGAGCAGATGCGGCATAAGGAAAATCATCTTGATCCAAGACTTCGTGATTTTCCAATTGGAAGTCTACACCAGCGATCAACCACAGTATCACATAACAAATGAATGAAAATTAACAAGTTCAAGGGAGATTAGTTAAGGCAAGAATTAGTTCCAAGAGGTGTGATTGATGAAGGGTCAAAAGACATGAAGACAGGAGACAGCCATTGCAAGCAATTTCCCATTGGAAGAGATGTGCCTCTTCAAAGCCGTGAGAAGGTATAAATGACAAGTTTGGGCCTCCAAGAAAACGATCAGAGAATAGAAACAATTACAACAATCAATCAAGAACATAATATCCAAGTCGGGCATAGGAAAGCAGCAGACCTCTGATCATTTCAAAACTATTATAACAAGCATCTAGCAATCTTAATAATTGCTCATGTGCTATACATATTGCCTAGGCATTATTTGTCAATTTTTATCTCTTAATACATATATGTATGACAGGATATAAAATGCATATGTCTGTTAATAAACCTATTTGTAAACCCACATGATGCAAGGAAGGAAGGAGGTGTATGGAAGAGGGGAAAGCATGAGATTGCCCTCTATGTAGGCCACCCCGAATTAATGCCCATTTTGCCTACCACTGGAGCCAAGAGGACAAAGATCCACTCTTGAGCTTAGATAGGACAACGAGAAGCCCCCTCTTAGAATCTCCTCTTTGACTCTACCATGATGGATTATTTACCTTAGGAGATGAGGAATGGATAGAGAAAGCAAGTATCAGAACCCCACTAGGTAGACCGCCCCGAGTGGATGTTCATGTTGCCTACTGTTGGGGCCAAGAGGGTGAGTGTCCGCTCTTGGACTTAGTGCGAGATGGCTTCGGGCAGACCTATCATGCTTCTTCCTCCAAACCCTAATGTGTTTGAATAGTAGGGAGTGATACAGATGTTGTATATATTGATTTAAAGATTATTACATGTGATATTGCTATCAGGATTCAACTGTGTAGCTTTTGAGTCAAGTACATTGACCATGTTTCATGAGTAGTGGTTCACAAGAACCCATCTCTCATGAGAATGAATAGAACACTTACACTCATTACATCTAGGTGATGCTCACAGAGGTGAAGCAGCAGGACTTCCCGAGAGATCATCCATCCCAGTACTACTCCAGCTCACGTGTGCTCAACTGAGGAGTTTCCTCCAACGTTAAGCCCACTTTGTTTGCAACCCCATTTGCAAAAGCTTCAGCAAGTGTTGTGCCTTATGAACCATTCATTATAAAGCCCCTTAAGCTCATCAATTGATAAGTAGGAGATATTTTCCACAAGTCAAATTGTGATATTGCTATCAAGATTCAACTATGCAGTTTTTTAGTCAAACTGTAATGTCCCCTTTTGGGCACATTATCCCGTGCCTTATAGTTAGCCTTTTCATCATGGTTCGGTGGGCTAACCGAGGTTTGGCAGAGGATCAGAGAGGTGTTTGGCCTAGGTGTTTTCAGTTTCAGGCCAATCGGAGCAGTTTCCACAGGGTTTCCAGGGTAGTTACTATTTATAGTAAGTTGACAAAACTCAGTGTTCCTGGCATTTCAGTAGTGGACTCGGAGCGTCTCGCCGAGAGCTTTCTGGCAAGCTATCACACGTCTCCATCCGAGTTTGTTTGGTCCTCCGTTCTAATGCCAGAAGATTCCTCACTTTATTTTATTATGTCACTTTATAACCAACGGTTATATTTATTTAAAAAGTGACTTTAAGTGAGAATATGAAAAGACAGAGAGGGGAAACTGAATAGTCACAGCCATTGCTTTAAAAGAAGGATTGAAGGCTCATTTGAGATATGCTTAGTTTTTGATATGATATTTATCTCTTGGAGATATCTGGAAGCTTTCAGCTTTCGAATACAACCGTGAGGACGGAAACCCTTTTTGGCTTAGAGGAGGATTGGACGTAGCCCCAGTTCGTCTCTGGTGCGGATTCACTGCAGAGTTCGCCATTGCATTCACAGGTTCTTTATCATTCAGTCTTACTATTATTTATGTATTACAGATTGGTATGTTTGTAATGCATGGTTATTGTATTGCTGTTGTATAATACGATACCATCTCTCCGAGAAATTGTTGGAATATATTTGCGGGTTGTTCGAATATATTGTTGGTTATCTTTGTTGAATCAATATTATGTTGCATGCAAGTATATGTTTTAAACTTCTGAGTTATATTTGAGGGATTTTTGGAAAATGGCCGGTTAGGGTCATTACACAAACTCATTGACCCATGTTTCATGAGTAGTGGTTCACAAGAACCCATCTCTCATGAGAATGAATGGAACACATAGCACTCATTGCATCTAGGTGATGCTCACAAAGGTTATCCTGTACCTTTTTCCAAGTCTGCTCAACTATGTAATAGGTGAACCCATTACCTGAGGACGCGTCCCCATGTCTAAAAACCTTATCCTGTACCGAGGACATTTTGAGGATGGAGGTACAATATGGGTACATCCCCTAGGCATCCCCGATCTACAATTTTTTGTCAAAAACTTGGGGGCAGTACCTCCTAGTGCCTAGGATGTCTAGTCATCCTTGGGGACAATTAGGGGACATTTGGGACGTCCCCCACCATCCCTGGGAAGGCCAAACATCCCCAACTAGGTAGCCATTTTTAAAAAAACTTACTTAAATTAAAAAGAAAATATAATATTTTCTTTATGAGTATTGACAACGAATTATTTGGCCTGCATATAACAGTAGAATAAGCAGGTCAGTTGTAAAATGAATCGGAGTGGGACTACTATCCATATAAAGAAAGCATACAACTGTAGAATTAGAACATTAAAATATACTAAATAATGTGAATAGAGTAAAACTATAGGCATTGTATTCATGCCATAGCGATACTCGAAGAAATTATTGATCTTTGTGAACAATCTAAATGCTTCTCTTTATTATAAATATGTGATAATAGATTTATATAATAATCCAATTTGAATTTAGAGAAACGGATTGCAAATAGGAAGGACGGTAAGCCTTTCGAGTTCACAAGAGGTGAAGGAAGACCAGCCCTTTATGCTCTTATCAAGTACGCCACCCCAAGTTGGAATGGACTGCCAGCCTTCTATGCTCATGGGCCAAGAGGTGGAATGGAAGCCCAACCCTCCATGCTCTCAAACTTGATCGAGGAGGACGACCACCTTCCAAGGCGAACTGAGGGATGGAAGATGACCCACTTTCCGTGCTCTCGCAATACCAGGGCAACCAACCTTGAGATTGTGGTTTGAAAACATTTCAATGAATTCCTAATGAGATTATTATAGGAATCCACATTGAATTAAAAATTTGCATAAATTGGATTTTAATGTGAATAATGTTTATATGATATCATGATGCATACTAATGCTTAGTCAAAATATATGTTATCTTGGCTTATGGTTTAATATCAATTTCAAGTGACAAATATTGTGTGTGGGACCTAAACCAAGAGTTCTCTTAAAGAGCATTACAACTGGTAGATTTATATCCTAAAATGAATTGAACTTGTGGTTTTAGGGCAAAATATAGGAATATCCCAAATGGGGACAGTACAAAATCTGCCTTATATCTCTGCTCAAGGCTTGCAATGAAAATTGATGTGATGAATACTCTTTATTACTGGTCCAAAATGATGTAATGATTGCACCAAGGTCTGCTCCAAATTTTGACCCAAACCTATTTTAAATCAGGCATAATTGTTGACAAGTTGACACTCAGGATGTATATGGCCTATTTTGTGTTGTCATTATGGCAACAAAGTCATATGAAGTTTTGACAGTAAACTTTGAAGATCAAAATTGGCTAAGTATAGAAAACAGAGCAGTACAGAGATATACAGTTGATCAGAGCACCAGCGCACGTGTGTATGATCGAGTTAGACTATGCGCCTTTATACTTAAGCTTTGTGACATGTAATCAAGCTTAGTCTATACACGCATGGTACGGTATGACAATACGGAGAAGTTACAGGAACTTCAAGAGCCACTAGCAGTTCAGAAAACAGAGTATGAAGCCGACTTCGGATTTTGGATTAGTGTATAATATTTTGTTTTGTAATGGCTATGCACCTATTGTACTATGTTTGTAATTATGTCTTAAACAATCGTGTAAACACGCTTAAGCCAATTTGTTTGGAAGTGTTGTGTATGTTGTTTTTGGGCCGACTAAGGTCTTGTTTTTAGTCGCGTCTATTCAAGCATGTATATATACTAGACATGCACTTTTGTATTAAGTGTGTCGATGAAAAAGAAGCAGAGAAGATATTCAGAAGAACAATATAAGGAAATCAGTATGAAGTAGAAGTCTTCAAGAGATCAAAGCATCTGCGCATAAACGGAACTGATCAAACAACAGTGTCATTACAGCAATTCATCTTTTGATATAGTATATATCTATTACCTGAAGGTTGTAGCCTTCATCTTATTGAGCAGTGAGCTCTGGCAGTGAGCCAACCACCTTTAACAAGGTTTTGTAAAGACTCCTAACAGGGTCATTGTACTTGCATTATAAAGACTGCTCCCAATAGAGCAAAGGAACTTTAACAGGTTCATAAGACTAGTACAATCATTTGCGGGTACTAATTCCCACCGGGGTTTTCCTCTGATCAAGGTTTCCCCGTAATCATATCTTGTGTTAAGTGTTATTGTGTTATGCTTCAATTGTTATCTATTTGATTTAAGTTTCAAATTGCTAAAATAAGAATTATAGACAAACATTGATTCACCCCGCCCCCCCTCTCAGTGTTTCTAACAATTGGTATCAGAGCTCTGGTCCTCTGAAAGAAGGTTTAACCAGTTGAGGAGATCATGGATTCAGCAGCAGAGAAACATTTGAAAAAGAATCTTGAAGCAGCCCTTGATGATCTTGACAAATCTGAAAAAGAAAATGAAGAACTTAAACTAAAAGTTGATGGCTCCCACATGCTTATCAAAAAATTAAGAAAAGATCTGAAAAATTGCTCTACAAATGATTTGGGAAAAATGGTCAAAAAGCTGAATGAAGAAAACATGTCTCTAAAAGACAAGATTGAAGATCTAAATGAACAGCTTACAAATAGCCTAACAGCTATTGAAGAAAAGACCAAAGAAAACAAACAATTAGATGATGAACTTATGCAAGCAAATATGAAGATCTTAGAGTTGGAAAACATCAAGAAAAAGATTGAATCTGAATTAACAGAAGCAAAAGAGAAAATTGAGAAATTACACACAAGTTCTGATTTAATTCAATCACAACTTTATGAACAGAAGCTAAAAGGTGGTACTACCGGTGTCGGATACAATGTAGCTCAAATTGAAATCAATGCAATGCAAGAAAGAAAGAAAGAAAGCACAAGAAGAATCCACAAAAGCACAGAAAATTGAATATCTTGTAGAGGGTAATGCAGAACCTCCTAAAGATGAACACAAGCTAGTTAACCGAACTTGTTATGCTTGTAACAAACATGGACACCTGGCAAGAGATTGTAAAGAGGTAAGGCCTTTTAATGGCTACTGTTACTCTTGTAATAAATTTGGTCATAGGGCTATTCATTGCAGAACAAGTCAAAGAAATCAATCACAGCAGAACCAAAGAAATCTGAATCAACACAATCAGAGAAATCAACCTCAGAGAAACTTTCAGAACATTACATGTCAGATATGTAATTATAATGGACACACAACCAAGCAATGCAACATGATAAACAATATCAATAGACCTCCAATCATTTGTCACTCATGCAACAAAGCAGGACATATCTCAAGGTTTTGCAGGTCAAGAACTCAAAAACAAGAAAAGCCTAAAGAATCGTTATTTGAAGAATTTGGTGAAGTCAAGTTTGTAAAAGCTACAGAAGTTTCAGGTAAAATATGGGTTGAAGTAAAGAAAGATAATGATGAGAACAAAGTAGTAGATGCATCCTCAGTGGACGCACCTTCTACTTCTAGTTAAGTTGACCCTCATGGTCTTAGGGGGAGCTATTCTAGCTCTGAACCCCTGTGTGACTAGTATACTCACCTCTGAGTATGCGCCTATGGATTCATGTATTTGGTGACGAATTGAGAAAGTATGCATGGACGCATAGCTTAAACTTGGACAGAAGCAAAGATTGAAATTCTCAATGTAAACTGCGTTACAGCAACAAGCATTAAATGCAGTAACTTTTATATAAGTTAGTAAAAAGATCTCTCATCTTCACTTTTGCATTCGAGATTGAGCATTCAGAGAGCACGGGAGATTTTAGCATCAAAGCATCAACAGATAACCGTTGGTTGGTTAGCAAGGCGAATCGAAGTTGAAACGGAACCCTAGCGGACGCGTCGTTTCAAAATCTCTGGAAACCCTACTTAAGCAAGTAACAAGTAAGTAATGGCTACTCCTACAGTGTTTGACATCTCTGAGAAGAAGAGATATGTGTTTAAGAAGCATCCATTCAAGTCTGTACTAGATGATGTAGAAGGGGCGTTCTCCAAGACTCCGCTAGGAGTCATAAATGTAGAGGACATTCGCGCATAAATCTATTGTAAGAAGGAAACTGTTGGGGATAACAGCATAGCAACTCTTATGGCATCAATG
This sequence comes from Thuja plicata, assembly GCA_018584345.1. NCBI lineage: Eukaryota > Viridiplantae > Streptophyta > Pinopsida > Cupressales > Cupressaceae > Thuja > Thuja plicata. Next base: position 432,364 of record MU227282.1, read on the forward strand.
ATGAAACCAGATTATTCATTCAAGGATGAATACGCGCATCTCACTGATAACCCTATCTTTGAGTATTCAAACGCGCGTGAGTTCTATGAACCAGAATGGGTTAAAATCCTACTTAGTAGAATACATGATGATCTGTATTGGATTGGTGAAGTTCTTGTCCGCATTACTACTGATCTTATTCACGAGATGACCGGACTCCCTAAGGTTGGACCAATTCTTCCCACTGGTAAAGATGTAAAGAGACAAGTTGAACAGGCTTGCTTATCTAGAAGTGATAGGCGCGGGATGACTGTTGATCCCATTGCGGAAGAAGACATCAAACTCCTCACCATGATACTTGGTTACAAGTTTCAGCACGCAAGCAGACAGAATAGTGTCTGCAGCTACTGTTCTAGCAACAATAAGGATGGCAAGAGATAACACACAATATAATCTCTGTGAGATATTGCGCGCACAACTGATTGAGAACATTAGAGCTATCAAGCATGACAAGAGCAAAATATTCAGATTTGGCTCCTTGATTATCTATCTATACTTTCACATTGTTGGTAAAGTTTCTAATCTTTACCTAGACAGGAGCAAACCCACTATGTCTCAAATTTCACTAAAGGCTGCATCAGAGAGCAGTGTAAAAGACTCTATGGATATGGAGATCAAAACACTCAAGATCAAAATGCAGAGAAGGTTCAGAATACCAGAAAAGACAGTTGAAAAGTACAAAGACACCATATGCTTCATGGTGGAAACTAACTGTACTTGAATGGAAGCAGTTGAGCCAAGAACCAAATGGATTCACCCACTTGGTTATGAAGTTGAAGAGCATGTGTTGGAAGGATATGCACAAGTTCTTTTGTCTGCGCCCAAAGATCCAAATGAGCCAAGATGGGGCACATACAGAGAGAAGACAAATAAGGTTGATTCTGTCTTATACAGTGCAGATAACAAAAGGAAGGCATCAAGGTTACATCCAATATCCTAAAAGTTCATGGGGTCACACAAGAAGACCTTGATAAAGCTAGGGAAGCTAAGATTGCAAAAGAACTTAAGCAAACTCCTGCAGAAGTGAAAATAGAAAAATCTGATGATATCCCCAAGAAGAAAAGGAAGAAGTCTGATGAAGGTACATCTGCGCCTTCTACCACCATTGATCTAGAATCCTCTCCACCTTCAATACCAAGCAAGTTGACCAGAAGAAGGAAGCAAGTTCCCACAGGTCACCCATCCTCAAGGACAACAAGGAGCAAAGTAAAGAACACTCAAGCCCCTCTTGAGGTAAGATTCAGACCTAGTCTGACAATCTTGAGGAACAGAATTGTTAATGAAGGAAGACTAGACTCTATTAAAAATGTCTATGACAAGTACCAAGAGATAGATAAATAAAAAATCCATTCTATGATTATCTCTCATATGATCAAGTTTAAAAGGTCAGTATTGGAACTCAAGACAGTCATACCAGACAAAGTATGGAACATACTAGACCTATTGAAAAGACAAGCAATAAAGGAAGATATGAGGATTAGAGAAGAAACATTAGACAGTCTTCTCCCTATTTTCTCACATGATGAGAAAGCCATCTTGTTAGATTTGGTAAAACCCCATCTCAAAACCAAAACAAGAACTCTTCATATTATGAACAAAGAGTATGAACTGGTTGGTGAAGAGGCTCAAAAAGCATTTGAGCAAGTATTTTTGAACAGACATATGTATCCATCAACAGCGCCTACAGCAAAAGTGACTCCAGTCCCTCCCAAACAAGATAAAAAACCAGAGATTCTTAATGTGCCTATGACAGGTCCACAGGATTCAGCGCCCAAAGTTTCATCACCTTCTGATACAGCCAAAGATTCAGATGAAACCATTGTGCTCAATGATGTTAAGATATCCATGACAGCTTCAGATAATGACATGAACAAATTTGAAAAAGCATTTGTCAGCACTGAAGAGACAGAGAAGGTATGCACTGATAATACTTCCTTACAGCAAGATAAAGCTCCTCCTAAAGATTCAACAGATTTGAATAATGAGGAAGACAATCAATCTAATGAACCGCCCGTTATGGAGATCCCAGTGAAAAGTGAATGTATGGATACTAGTCAAAATGCTATATTCACTCCATCTATTCAACCATCAACGTCATTGTTGTCAAGTTTAACCCCTGACTCGGCAAGCCTAGATGCATGGGGAGAAGAAGATTTGATCAAAATCAGTGTATTAGCCATGGAGAAAGCCAAAGAGAAACAAGTTATGAGAAACCCTCTCTTTCTAGAGTCAGTGAACATTTTGAATGACTTAGTGCCAGCAGATAAGAAAGTGGCTAAAATTCAGTCAGATGTCGATAGCATCTTAACAAGCTTCAAAGCACACTTCACATGTTTAGTAGACTCGGCTACTAGAACTGCAAAGGAAAAGTACAAAAAGGTAAGATTGGATGAATTGGTAAAGAACTTCTCTTTAGATCTCAACAAATTGAAGATTGGTCAGACAATTCTGAAAGAGTTAGCATCAAAAGGCAGCAAAGTAATAGCAAATTGCATGGACAGAGGCAAATTCACTTCTGAGCACATCAAGAAGATTGAAGAGGCAGATATCTTGGTTGAAAACATAAGGCTGTCAGTTGAAACATCCTCCCAAGACATCAATATCTGCAACAATATCTATCAAGGGCAGATAGACAAGATTGAAAAAGCTAAGATGGAGATCAACAAGATAAGGATCAGGCAGACCCAACTGATAAATGCACTTGCGCCCTCCTTAGCTGTTATGAATGAGAACATAAAACAGATAGATGCAACAATTGTCACGTATGATCAAGGTCCCTGCATGGATTTGACAAAAATGGAGAAGCTCACATATGCCTTATGGCACCCATCTTTAGACTGTTGATGCATTGAAGGCATTCTGGCAACAAGAGATCAAGAATCTTCTAATTGCTTATACAGATGTGTACTCGGAGTAAGCACTTGGATCTTTCATTTTTGGCACCTTTGTCATTAATGTCAAAGGGGATGTCAAAGGGGGAGTAGTGTATGTATATAAGGGGAGTAGTGTATATATAGCCAAAGTTATGATGTACAGTTTTTTGTTGTTAAGTCAAAGTTTAAGCAACTTGGCCACATTCCTTTGTTGCCATTAATGACAAAGGGGGAGATTGTTGGAAAGTTGACACTCAGGATGTATATGGCCTATTTTGTGTTGTCATTATGGCAACAAAGTCATATGAAGTTTTGACAGCAAACTTTGAAGATCAAAATTGGCTAAGTATAGAAAACAGAGTAGTACAGAGATATACAGTTGATCAGAGCACTAGCACACGTGTGTACGATCGAGTTAGACTATGCGCCTTTATACTTGAGCTTTATGACATGTAATCAAGCTTAGTCTATACACACATGGTACGGTATGACAGTACGGAGAAGTTACAGGAAGTTCAAGAGCCACTAGCAGTTCAGAAAACAGAGTATGAAGCCGACTTCGGATTTTGGATTAGCGTATAATATTTTGTTTTGTAATGGCTATGCACCTATTGTACTATGTTTGTAATGATGTTTTAAACACTCATGTAAACACGCTTAAGCCAATTTGTTTGGAAGCGTTGTGTATGTTGTTTTTGGGCCGACTAAGGTCTTGTTTTTAGTCGCGTCTATTCAGGCATGTATATATACTAGACATGCACTTTTGTATTAAGTGTGTCGATGAAAAAGAAGCAGAGAAGATATTCAAAAAAACAATATAAGGAAATCAATATAAAGTAGAAGTCTTCAAGAGATCAAAGCATCTGCGCATAAACGGAACTGATCAGACAACAGTGTCATTACAGCGGTTCATCTTTTGATATAGTATATATCTATTACCTGAAGGTTGTAGCCTTCATCTTATTGAGTAGTGAGCTCTGGCAGTGAGCCAACCACCTTTAACAGGGTTTTGTAAAGACTCCTAACAGGGTCATTGTACTTGCATTATAAAGACTGCTCCTAACAGGGCAAAGGAACTCTAACAGGTTCATAAGACTAGTACAATCATTTGTGGGTACTAATTCCCACCGGGGTTTTCCTCTGATCAAGGTTTCCCCGTAATCATATCTTGTGTTAAGTGTTATTGTGTTATGCTTCAATTGTTATTTATTTGATTTAAGTTTCAAATTGCTGAAATAAAGAATTATAGACAAACACTGATTCACCCCCCCGCCCTCTCAGTGTTTCTAACAATAATGTCTGCTGTAAATCTGCAAAGATAACAGCTCTAAGATTACATGAATCTCATTGCATCTTCCATGCTAAATCTGCTCCAACTTCCTTCAATAATAAATCTGTAACACCCTTCATATTTTTTGTTTCTTCATCCAAGATACATGATCTTTCACAAAGGAAACGCCAATTCTACAAGAGGTGCTCTTAAAAGTCAGTTTGCCTCATAAAGAAACATTTAATAATAATTTCTGTAACCTTCCTCGAAGCATGGCAGCTTCTTGGGTGAAGTCAGCATCTTCAGATTTAACAAATAAGCTTATTTTATTTTAATTTAATTTCCCTTCCAATAAGTTGGCCATATGAAGAATTTGCTGCATTTAGCAAGATTGCTGCCTCTCAACACATTAAACGCTGCTCTCCTTTCCTTAATGATATTTGATACTATTCCTTAATTTGCTGCTCCTAATTATCATATTTCTTATTTCAAATTAGGGCAATTCAATCTCTATTTGTGTAAGCCTTGAAGCACATGCCTAAGTGGTCGGCCAGCAAAGAGTATAAGCATGTTTACGGGGTCGGCAATTTTTTTCTTAAGCAAATATATATAATATTTCTTGTTTCATGATCGCTGGCTTAAATAATCATAAGCCACTTCAAATAAATCGATCTTCTTCTTCTTTTACCAGCGAATTACTGTAGGATATACTGTAGGATGGACAGATTTTATGCCAACAAGGACTTCCATTATTTTGATTTTATGGAAAGAATGCTATCCTTTCCAATCACCATACTATTGATGCCATGATCAGATTGCAGAAGTTTTCGGGAGAAGAGAAAGTTAGGGGGTCTAATAGCTTTAAACTTAAGACTAGCCTTCTCAGTGACCAAGACTGTATTGAGGGGGTCTTCACTAATAGAGAAATTAATAGAAAATTGTCCAATAAGATGTCTTAAGCTGATAAACAGATCAATAATGTGAGCGGTAGGACATGTCTTTTCCAAACTGTTGGGAAGGAATTGTCTCTAGACAGCATATTTAAAGAGAACAGACTGCAAGAAAAACTCTCATATTTGAGACCTCTTTTACAAGATGACCCAAATAATGACATTCTTGTAGAGTCAATGCCAAGCATGAGTTCAGGAAAATTAAAGGTTTGAAGACCAAGGCCAAATTGAACAGGATTAAAGAAGGTGACAGCGGATCCAAAAAAAACTACAATAACTTTAACTTTAAGGCTAAGAATGTGAAGGCGAGGATTGGGCCAGTTCATATTAATAAAGTTCAGATTACTGGTACATAGGGAATCGAAAAGGAAGCCCATAAATATAATCAGGACCTCTTTTTGGCTGAAGACTATAGTAATTCTTGTAAGGAAGCTCAGGAGATTTGTAAAAATATCATTCCAAGGGTGATTGAAAGATAATGTTGAAGAACTTAGAAAGTATATCAGCCAAGATGAAATTAGTATGGTCATTAGCTCTTTCCAGAATGATAACTCCCCGGGTAATGATGGTCTACCAGCTAAGTTTTATAAAAAAAAAAAGTCAGATGGATTACCAAAGGCTTCCTGAACTTGTATAAGGAGGCTATTGAAAGAGGCAACGAGATCAATAGAAGAGTCATCAAGCCTTTACCTAAAGAGGGGGATAGAGCTTTTATTAAAAATTGGTGACCCATTACAATCCTTAACATCTCTTACAAAATCTTGGCAAAATTGCTAGCTCATAGATTGAAAGGAATCTTGCCCAAGTTTCTTAACTACACCCGAACTGGCTTTATCAGAGGCAGATATATTCTTGAAAAATTAATGACTATCTGGGAAGCTATGAAATCAGCTAGGTACTCTGGACAAGATATTAAAATGTTTCTTATGGGTTTTGAAAAGAATGGTCCTTTATCTTTCTGATGCTAGAGGCTTTTGGTTTTCCAAAAAAAAATGCAATGTGGTGAGTACCCTACTCAAATATGCTAATATCAAGATTGATATTAATGGCTCACTTTCTGTTCCCATATCTCTTCAGAGATCAATTGAACAAGGATGCTCCTCGACTCCTACATTGTTTTTAATTGTTTTTGATACCTTACATTGCCTCTTGAGAGTCTCTTTGAGTAACGATCCCATCAGAGGTCTCTCTGCCTAACAAGGATAATCTTCTGAGCATACAATTTGTGGATGACATGGCACTGTTTATTGAGATGGGAGAAAAAAAATTGAAAACTTGATATATGATTTAAATACTTTTTGCAAAGCATCTGAGAGCAATTCTATCATTCTAAGCTGGAAAGATGACCCTCCTCCTTGGCTCAGTAAGTTTGGCTACCAATGTGGAGGCCCTAGCAAACAGGTTAGACATCTGGAGACCCCCATTTTCTGTCAGCCCCTCACTCAAAAATATGCGAAATTGGATTGCTGTTAAATTTGAGAAGAAAATTTTATAGTGGAATAACCAGTATTTGTCCTTGGCAGGCAGGGTACAAGTTTGCCAAAAAAATCTGTTCTCTTACAGTATTTACAATGCCTCCATGTGGCTGTTTAGCAGCTATTCATTTAAAGATGTTCATAAAAGCATCAGGGAATTTTAATGGTCTAGTGGTAAAAACACAAGCAAGAATGTTGCAGTCTGTTGGAAGTAGTGTAGTCTCGAGAAAAGTAGAGGGGACTTGGGTCTCAAGGACATGAGTTGTCAGGATATTGCACCTGCTGCTAAATGGATTCTTATTACTTAGTTCCTTTAATAGGAATGACCCTTGGAAGGTCTTGATCAGCAATAATGTCCACTTGGGTGTTCCTAAGAAGGCTAAACGGTGGAAGGCATTATACCCCTAAGTTTTTTATTCTGATAAGGTCCCTGTCAACACATTTGGTAGTTGGTCAGAGGTTGTATTAAAAGTGATAACCAAATAATTTATGGTTCCAATAGAATCTGCAGTTGAGATCCATTTCCTGGAGTCTGCAATGGAAGAATAAGCTTTTGGCACTTCTTCAAGGCTGTTCTGCTAAGGCTTGGATTAATAAAGGGATTTGTGCCTTCAGTCATATCGTTTATAAAAACCAGCTCAAAAGTTGGCAGAGTAATAACCCTGAATTTGAACTTCCCCAAGCTCAAAAAGGAACTTTTGCCACTGTTCAAAAAGCTTGTCAAATTTTTCAGTTTCCTCTCCAACTCAATTTCAATACAGAGATTTATAAGAACCTTGTTTGGTGGGATAAGACTACAATTGAGAAGATTGAAACAGAGAAAATATATTCCTCACTTATCTCCCCGCTTAGATCTCTTCAATCGCTTTAATTGCTGCTGGAGTCTTTCTCTTAGTCAATCTCAGTGATCTAAGGTCCTCAAAAGATGTTGGTCTACTGTTGTTGATGCTAAGAAGTCTTGCTTTAGGTGAGTTTTGTTACTTGGATAGCTTGTTGTTGATTTGTCCTTCTCTAAAGTTGATAACTGTCGTTGCTCTGTTTGTGATTGTGTAAAAACTGCTGACCATCTTTTTATTCGATTATGTTTTTGTAAGAGAAGTCTGAAATCCTTTATCTTACAGTTATGGGAGTATCATTTAGTATCATTTCTTGGCATGGGGTACTTTTTGGTTATGTGAATGGGGTTAAATGATAATTACAATCTCTTTTGGTTTATTTTTACTACTGAGGTCTTGTGGTCCTTGTGAAAAATGAGAAATAAAGATGTATTCCAGGAAAAGAGTAGGCTCACTGAGTCCTCCAAGAGACTCATCATGTTTTCAATTGCTATGCAGGCTACTCTTAGCTTAGAGAAATCCAATGAAAAGTTCGGACAATCGCTTGACACGCGCCAAACTAACATCAAAAGAGCGGAGATTAGATTTGGAAAATTCTGGCCATATGCAAAAGAAAAAAAAAATTGTCAAAGAGTATATGGAGTTTCAGAATAGATACCATAACTGCACTTATAAGATGCTGTTAGAAGACGTGGCTTTAAAGGAAAAAGTTGAGAAATCTGTTCCAGATATTGACCTGAAAGTGGTGGAATCAAATGACGAGAATATGTCCGTCCTATTGACTTCCTTGAAAGGAACAGAAGCAGTGAAAGCTGAAACATCTATTAGCTTCAATGAAGCTGCTTTTTGGTGTTTTGATATCAGTTACAGATCTTTTATGATGTCATGTCTTTTGTGACAATGTAATCATCTTTTATTATCTGTTTCGGAAATACTTTCGGTTTTGACTATGCTTTAAAGTTTAAACTGAAACTCTTCGTTCTGGGTTTGCTCGGAGTGATCTTGGGCATATATTGTAACCTGCATCTTTTTAGTAATATATAATTAATTTGAAAAACAAAAAAGAAAGATGACGAAATTAAAACTGACAAGATTGAAATGGACAACAAAATTTGCTGGAATCACTAACTTTTCTGACGTCTGTTCGGAAAAGTTTTTAACCACTTGCTCCTGACCTCATTCTCTTGTTTGGTTCAGACATCATAATCTTAAGTACAGATACGAACTTTTTTCTATGATAAAGAATCAACCCGAAGGATTTGTTATAGTCCGGTTTCAAAAACATTTATGACCTAATACAGATCGGCTGAATGTCTATATGTCCGTAATTGCACCAGTACCACACACTCTCATGGCCAAAGTTAACACGATAGAGTCTGGCTGTAATCCTAAGCCCGCCCTCCACTTTAAGCTGAATTCATTCCGAAAAATAGTTTTTGTCCCCGAAGAAAGAGACGGGAACTCATAAAAAATGATAGATCTATCAATACTCACTGCAAAACTACATCACGGATTCTGCATGTACTTACATGATAACAAGGACAACAAAATAGGGAAACAAAATTAAACTGTGATTGAGATTGGGATGAGGAAGTAAAAGTAGAAAACATTCCATATGTGTGAAAATTAATTCAACAATCTCTCTGTTAAGATTGTATGAAAGCTGAATCCTTCGTTTCTTACACTAAGAATTCTGATTTCTCGTACACCCAAACAACCCGAACAACAAGGATTTTCTTACTGTGCTACAGCAAACAACAACAAAAGTGAAAAATATGCAGGGGATGCTACAGTACAGATGTAGGGGATGGTCCTGGTGAACCCCGGCTACAATTTCCAAATACAAATATTTACCCTTCCGTCAATCACCACCAGAGATAAACCCTAAACAACATTTCTGAATTAGTGCTGCTACTTTTGCATTAAGAGTAGGCAATGTGTCTCGGGAAGGTTACCTGGCTGCTGGTGTCGGTGGATTCGAAGTCGACTTTTCTACTGTAACCCGATCCATTTTGTTTCGCATTCCAACTTCACTGTCGCTCTCGCTGTTGCTCCTGCTATTACTTCATTCCCCCTTCAATTCTCTTTATCGAGGTGATCCTTGACCTCGACAAACTGAACGCTTCTTTCAAGGGTTATCAGGTGCGAAAGCAACGCGAGTTGAGAATGGAACTCCCGACCTGGTTTAAATGACCTAGTGTAATGAGGAAACAAATACAGCTTAAATCATTGGAAGGTTGAAATTTGACACCTATGCTAAATGAAAGTTTTGCGCTTATTTCAAACTGCGTTGTATATAGACAAGTGGTCACATGGGGGAAAGTAATCATTTTCATGATTTTAAGGGATCACAAGCCATTACAAAAAATTCTGAGTTTTGATGATTTCAAGGGATCACGAGACCAAAATTAATAAACAATAAAAATATTGCAACCAAAAGTTTTAGTTGTTGACATGAAAAATTATAGATGTTAAGATTCACATAGGTTTCAAGTTCCATTAGGATTGTGACTATTATAATTGAATTTGAATTTGAATTTTTGAAAAAAAAAAAATATTGATGACTAAGTAATTTGTTTATGTAGTCATTTTGTAGATTCATTTGTTGATTTATGAATGTTAAAATTATAGTCGCGATAAATTATTTTGTAGATTGATTTGTTGATTTATGAATGTTAAAAGTATAGGCTCAATTTTAGAGGGAGAAGGTTCAATAGCAGAGGAAGATTTGGGGGTAGGGGATCAAATGTATTCACTGACATATGTTACTCATGTAATCAAGTTGGCCACCAATCGTTTAGATGCCCTGAGAAGCTAGGGACAAACAATCAAGGGGGGCGAAATAAGAATCAATTTGGCCTAGGAGGAAGACAATCAGAGCATACAATCAAACTCAAGACCTGCAGATCCAGAGCAAGGGGAGTGCCTAATGCTCAAGAGGACCCTCTTGAAGGTGTCAATTACAAAGGAGCCCCCCAGAGAAAATCTCTATTCAAGACTACATGCAAGGTAAGTGGAAAAGTATGTAAAGTTATAGTAGATTTAGGGTCAACTGATAATCTTGCATCAATAGAAATGGTTAATCAGCTTGGTTTGAAGAAGGTTCCTCACCCTTGCCTCTACAAAGTCTGTTGGTTGAATCAAGAACAACAAGCCCTAGTAAATGAGCAAGTTTTAGTAGAGTTCCAAATAGGTGAATATAGGGACAAAACACTATGTGATGTGACTGAGATGGATGCTTGTCACTTACTTCTAGGAAGACCCTGGAAGTATGATGTGAGTGCACAACATGATAGTAATAAAAATGTCTATTTTGTGACCAAGGATGGTGTGAATTACTCTATGATCCCACTCCCTGATGCTGGTAAGGATAAACACATAGTGACCAGTGTCATGTTAGTAGATGAAAAGGAATTCAAGAAGACCCTCAAAGAGAATGATGCATCATTCTTTTCCCTAGTAATGAAGCCCAGGGAGGTGGTGGAGAAAAAGACTAAGAACAAGATACAAGAAATTGATTTGTTGATTTATGAATGTTAAAACTACAGTCGCGAGAAATTATTTTGTAGAATGATTTGTTGATTTATGAATGTTAAAAGTATAGTCAAGAGTAATTATTTAAGAAGAAACAAAAATTGGTTGTTGTAATTATTTTTTCACATTATAAAAAATATGGTTGATAATAATAGTTAAAACTATAAGATATAAGACAGTTTTATTTGGATAATGAATAGATGATATAGAAAAAAACAAAGTTAAAAATGAAATACAATAAAATAATTTTAAAATAAAAGGTTTGCCCTCTGATTAGATTTGACAAAACTAGCATACAATTGAACTAAAAGTATATGCCATATAGAATCTATTTGATTACATCATTCTACACAAGGTTTATTACTCCTCTATTTTTTTCTTGCAAGTATATGTACAAATTGTTGGTGCTTGGAAATATACATGGGAACTCAATGTTTTTTCAATAGTATATACACCACACCTACAATAGATAGAAATTGTAGAGGTATTTGCAACAACTACAAAGGTAAACACACAAAGTCGTGTTATTATATACTACAAGCTTGCAAAATATTGTTTTTTTTAATAGAGTATGCTCACTAGATATATCTTTGACTTATGGTTTTTATTGAGTATTACAAGGGTATATGCATGTTGTGCATACATGGTGCCCACTTGTATATATGAACAAAATTATGAATATAGGAGTACATATTTTATAATTAAACTCATGGTCTAGGTGTCAAAAATCACAATCTATATCCAAAATTATAGTTTGTGTCCAAACTTTAGGTCTTGCTATCAAAATTGTAGTCTATGTGCCTAAAATTGTAATTTTTTAGGTCAAACCACATTTATTTCTAAAATTTATGTTTTTTTAAGGTTTTGGTTATATTTATCTTAGCGCTTAGTTATTGGTCCAATATTAAGCTCCAAGACTCGTGGGCTTTTAAACCTCTGCTCCTATCCAAGCCCAAGGGGTTTGTCCCAATGTCTACCTCCCTTTTTCCTAGCCCCTAGCATGCAACTCACCAAGAGCCAACGTTCAACGAACCTACAAACCCTCCTTATCTTTTGGACTCCATAATAGGTATGTTTCACTAAAATGCTTTCATAACTTTTGCATAATTGGATTCTTAATTTTTCCAAGTGTTGGAAAGCTAGTTATGAGCTCTTTGTTGTGGATCAATCAAATTTTTGATATTCTATCTCTATCATCAATTAAAATGCCTCAAAATTTGTGCTTCATTTTTAATTTTTAAATGCTCATATTTTTTGCGTGTGAATTTTAATTTCAATGATTTTTTCTTTAAAGTTACAAAAAAAATTACCAAGAATCCATTAGTGTAATCTATTATTGCTGATTTATAACGTATTTTTATACTTTTAATCAATAATGCATGCAACATCTTCTATTGTTCAAAGAATATATCTAAAACTACTAATTTGTGGTTTTTAAGGACATCCTATTAAAGACTTGTTAGACCTCTTTTACTTATATTTGCATTGCTTTTTCTCACCATTGAAAGATTGGGTTATAATTTACCCACATTTTAATTTTTGTTTTAAAATAAATAAGTGTCTTTTATCCTAAATAAGTGGGATGTGTATGCTCTCCTCTCACATGCTTGTGTGATCTTGAGAATAAAAAACATGCACTTTTTTTGAATTTCCTTTTAGGATATCTACATAGGGATTTTGGCACCCTAAAAGACAACCTCATTTGTGTGTTTTGGTGGAACTTTATATGGGGGGAATGAACTTGTGTACCTTAAAATTCATCATCAATTTTGACATAGCCTTGGAACCCCTATTCATCTAGACACAAGGTGAAGAGACCTACACTTACACTTAAGTATCGTGCTTTGATTCACATATTAAGCCTCTTGTATTTTTGTGTGTATTGGGGATTCTATGTGAAACATGTCTAGCTAGATTAAGAACTTTTTTGTTGCACATGGTCATAATGCATCAGTAAGTGTTAGCCCTACAAGTTACTCACCATGTGCCTTGAAAATGGATGTGCATATTGGGTATGATCTCCAAGCGCAATGTAATGTGTGATTTTTAGTGATCAAAATTAGTTATTTTACCCAACATATGATTTAAACATCACATTTGACAAGGCATTTTTATTGTTCTTGTAACCATTTAAATGTCCTTTATCGAATTATTTTAGGATTTCCAATGTTTATTCTTTGTTGACATTAGGAAAAATAGTCCTTCATATCCTAAGGTCATTCACCCCCTCCTTCATACTTAATTGTTCTCCTCACACCCCAATACATGTATCCAATAGTGTCAATTTTAGGATCAACCATAAATATATCCCATTTTGACACCATATCTTATAGCCTTGTGTTACATTTATCACACTCCTCTTAGGGTTTATCCATCAACATATTATTCCAAACCACAGACCATAGCTTGCATTCATCTCTTTTTTTTATTTTATTCATAGATCCAAGCACCATATGCTAATGAAAACTCTCATTTACCAGATATTTGGCATGGAGGAGAGACCACATAGACTCCTTCTTCAACATGCAATTGATTGGGGAGAATATTACATGGTCATATATACTCAACACTTGGCCTTTACAAGATGAATTTGTGTATATTCCAGTCGATAATCTTAGCTGGATTGTGAGGAGCCTCCACAATTGGCCTGATTATGAGTTGACGGTCATCTAACACATGTGTTTCATGCATTATCACTATTTGATTATAGCAAAAAAAAAAAGGTTGTGTTTTTAAGAGATTGAATTCAACATTTATTAAGTGAAAAATTATATATTATGTGTTTATGTGTATCTTAATTTCACATCTTTCAAAATTATATGTGGTGATTTCAAATGATTTAACTTTCCAGTGTAATGTATTTCACAAATTTATTATCGAAATATAATATTTTATATTCACATCATTAAATTATATACCACAACAAACTTTCAGTCTAATGTTTGGAAGTGAATTACTTCTACTTTGGTTTTTTTAATTTTATCATTCAACAAAACTAAAATTAGTTAGTTCTACTTTTATATGTGTTCAAAAGATCTTCCAAAATATTTATGTAAATCAAAATATCATCGAAGAAAGTATTTTTTTAAATTAATTATTGAAGACCTAATTTATACATGACCAAAATGTAGTTTAAGAATTTTTGTTGATCTTTAAAAATCATGTAAATCAAAATATCATCAAAGAATTTTTATTTTTTAATTGATCATTGAAGACCTAATTTATACATGACCATAATGTAGTTTAAGAATTTTGTTAACTCAAAGGACTTGACTAAGAATTCAAAGTGTCAAAACTAGTATATAAATATTATTTCATATATATCATCTATATCTAGAATCTTACTTAAAATTAGTGTTTATATTATTTTATAGACTCCTAACTCAAACCCCAATGTTCAAAATAGGAATGCAAGTTTTATTTAAAACTAAAACTACTTCATTTGTTTATATTTAATTAATCAATGAATGTTTATTTAAAACCCGTGCATTTTTCTCTCAGTACCAAAATAAATAGGGTTGTGAAATATGCATGCATACATACAAAATTATACACACACACACACGTGTGTGTGTGTGTGTGCGTGTGCGTGTGCGCGCGCGCGCATATACATATATAATATATATGTGTATATGTATATGTATATATATATACATATATATATATACACATATATACATACATATATATATATATATATATATATATGTATACGTGTGTATATATATATACATATATATACACACATATACATGTGTGTGTGTGTAGAGAGAGAGAGAGAGATCACTCACCAAGATCTTACATACATTGGAGTACAAACCCTTGTGAATCTGATTACCACAACCAAAAGGAGGACGGGTGCCAATGCAAGATCTATGCTCAATGGGGATTTGATTCCTTAAGGGATCTGATTTGTTAAAATAAGTGCAAAGGAAAATAAGGAAGAATAAGTGCACTTGGAAATAAGATAGAGAAGGTAGGACTTTGAATCTGAATTGTATTGTCGTCAGAATCTCAAATTCTACTGTAACTTCATATCTGTAAGGCAGGGAACTACATCTTTTTGCACCTAAAATTTTAGTAAAAATGGTAGGGACAAGTCGACTTTTTGGGAACAAGTCGACTTGTTCCTGGAAAAAAATTGATGAAACTTTCTAGGGGTCTGCAAATGCACCTATTCTGCCCAAATCCATAATCTCAGCTCTGCAACTTGTTCCTAAACATAGAAAAATGGGGAAGAAGTTTGTGGAAGGGGGTTTGCCTTGGTCAAACCCCCGTTTAGGAATCAATCTTGAAATTGAATTGAAATTGCATAAGGGAGGATGAAATAGAAGCTAGATCTGAAACACAAATCACTTTATACCTTGATAGCACAATGCTTCTTTGGATGTGATCACAAGTGTTGATGCAACAACTTGAACTCCACAAAAACCTAATAGGAAATCATGAAGGATGAATGTTGTAGTTTTCCACAATGATTGATGAAGAAGGAGGATTGAAGACTTGGATGCTTGATTGAAGAGATCTTCAACTCTAATTTTGCTTGATTATTTATTAATGCTTGAAAATTATATATGTGACGCTTGCACTTGATCATGGATGATCATGTTATGTTATGCCAAATGAGGGGAAAGGATGTCCTTGTATACTTAATTCCCTCCATTTGAGATTCAAATTTGATCTAGGTCGGCCACAATTGAAAACCTCGAAAGAAGACCTCGACATTGGGCTTCGGGAAAATTTGAGCCAAAAAGCCCAGAGACAAGTAGTTTAGTTGAATTGTCCCAAGCAAAATAGACTCAAATTTCATGGGGATGTCGGGGAAGGTGAAAAGGAGATAGGGTAGAAAACAGATTGTTGCAGGGTCGGAGAAGATCCTGAAAGCATAAAATAAATGAATAGGTCATAGGTGAGGAAATGAACTATGGGATTAGATGGGAAATGGAAAATCGTGCCTAGAAGCAAGAGCCAACCTCAAGTTTTGAACAAATAACATTAATTTGAAGGTCCAATAAGTGCTAGAAGAATGTGAAATCAATGTGGGAACCCATACATACTAAAATGGGGCTAAAATGAGCACCTATTTAAGGGTGCTTACTTTTTAGGATGATACATATGTGTGTATGTATATATACACATACACATACACATACACACATTTGTATGTATGTATGTATGTATGTATGTATATACATATATGTATATATGTATCATATATATATATATATATATATATATATGTATGTATGTATGTATGTATATAGATATGTGTATATATATATGTGTGTGTGTGTGTATATATATTATATACATCATATATATGTGTGTATATGTATATATATGTTGTGTGTATATATATACATTAACATATACATATGTATCTTGGAAAAAAAAGAAGGCGTCGCAGAGGAAGTGAGGAGCATTCCCCGTGGGTGGAAGGTCATCCTCCAAAGTATAAACATTTGTAAAACATTTATCACTGCCGTTTGTGGCTTATGGGACCAAATACGCCCGGACATTAGAAAAAAATTCATTATTTCCAAGAGCCGAGAGTGGGTGAGAATAGGAAGATCGTGCAGAACCCTAATCCGATCATTTCATCAAAGCCAAACATAGATCTTACCCAACCTAGGGCATGCACGTTCAAGCAAGCGCTTGCAAACGAGTAACATCTTCCCGATGGCGCAAATTTTTTCCAGCAAAATGGCAATGAAACAACCTAGCATCGCAACGCAGGAGATAGAAGTAAGGCTTTTGCTTCCAATGTTTGTATCATCACGCCAAACTTTCAAATGTCCATTTACATAGAAGCAGAAAAAGTTAGATTAAGAGAGTTTGCTATTTTTTAGTGGCGCGAGAGATTTCTAACTTATCTTATACGGCCCATTTGTTTCATGGAATTTGTGCATGCTGGAATTGTCAATTTTTGAATTGAATCCATTCTGGAATTCTGCTATTCTCAAAACAAATTCTAGAATACGGGCTCGTCCTGTTTGGTTCACCTGGAAGATGACTGAGAAGATGCAAATTCTGCGTTTGGTTCCACACAACTAGAATTGGAATTGGAATTTTGTTTTTGAACACATACACATATATACACACACATATGTGTATACACACATGTGTATATATACACACATATACACACATGTGTGTATATATACATGTGTGTATATACACACACATGTGTGTA